>OV656873.1:10341749-10941749 GCA_927399465.1 Sarcophaga caerulescens | reverse complement strand
AATAGAGGTAATCACGGTTAACGATGCAGAAAAATTCAAGTCGATCCAAAATAAAATTAAGTCGATGCAAAAAATTTTCTTTTCCATCCCGGATAATTGATGTTGCCGGATAATCGAATCACGAATAATCAAGGTCCTACTGTATATTAAAGTGATACGTTTAACAAAATCCGTTTAAACTTTTAAACTACGAATGCTTATTAGAGATGATTTTTATTTGAATAGCATTGTTTAGTATCTGTCGCCATGATTATAGTAACTGTTGTCGTTTATTTAATTGGGTTCAGTTTTAACAAAAAAAAAAAAATGCCAAAGTCCACATATTGGCCATGGGTATACTTCCCTTTACTAGTTACATAGTTGTGATAAAAATTCTTTTATTCATTATTTTTTATTCGAAAAAACAAGAAATAACACATGTAAAGTTTAATGCAAAAGAAACAAAGCTGTAAAATTATAATGTTTATCTAATTATGATTCATTTTTTTTTTTAATTTTTTTATTTTTTTTTTATTGTTTTTTATTCATATTTCAATTTTAAATATTCAAACAATGAAGAAGAAGAAGAAAAAATAATAAATAATATTTCAAACAAAGACCACAATAACGGTCAACAATAAATTTATAAAAACAAAAAAAAAAAAAATAACAAGAATTAAGAACAAAAATTAACAACAAAAAAACAAACAACATCGTCATCAATTTATAGGTCAGTCATCTTTAACACAAGAAGGAACATTCATTAGATAACAAAAACAATAACAAAGCCAACAAATAAATAAAATGCGAACAATTTAAAAATTAAAAAAGAAATTTTAAAAAAATTAAAAAAACAAAATTAAATAAACAAATATGTACGTTTGTTAGAACACGACACCTGTTGTGATACAACAAATTACCGTACTTTTTTGGAATTTTTGGTAATGAAAAATACCAACGAAATTTAAATAATGAAACTGAGACCTCAAAAAAAATGTATAAACTCAGAAACTTTACTTTACTTCACCGAATATGGGTGAAGTGGCAGTCAACGTGTTAAAATTTAAATTTATCAAACAACTAGCAGATTGTACCCGGCTTTGCGTGGGTTATGTAGTTTGGATTAGGTTAAAAAATTAAAAAAAATTATTATTGGGTCATTTTTGCATTAAAAATAAAAATAAATAAAAAACCGGTTTATCGGTTTCGAAACCGGTTTTGAAACCGGTTTCTTAAAAAATGCTATTTTTCAAATTATTCGCAAACCGGTTTAACAAACAACCCAGTTTTAAAAATACTCTAAGTCCTAAATATAAATGCACTCAATTTGCCCGTTTTTGGCCCCTTTCCCTCTTTTTGGACCCCATTTGGTTCAACTTTAGAAACGGAACACCTCCAATAACTATTAGGGAAACTTAACCAAGCTAAATCGTAAAAAAATACCTTTAAAACAGATAAAATACAGCATTTATGCATAAATTACTAATTTTTGCCCATATTTTCTCCCTTTGTCTCATTTTTTTCCCCTTTGGGTCAAAATTTTGAAAAGATTTATTGCCTATAACCTGCACCGACAAAAGCTCGATCAATATCCCAAATTTCAAGAAAATCGGTCCAGGTGTTCAGGTGTGATTGGCTAACAAACAAACCAACAAACAGACTTACAGAAAGATTTATAATATATATTAGGATTCTCTGATCGTCTTTATATATGATAAGAAAATTTTTCATTATTCCAAATTCTAAGGATCACTAGAATCATCCGCTAATAATTCTTATCAGCCGGAAAGCAATCCACCTCTAACCGAACTACCCTTCTAACAATTCTCAATTTAAACAAGTATTGAGTCACAGTATTTGGCACATTTCACTTCGTCATTAATACCCCATACTGAGCCAAAACTTTTCTTCTTACTTAACTGGTCATTACAATCCCTTAGCCAGGATTACAAACTAGCTTCCCATATTGTGTGTGTAAATTTGTTTATGAGTGGCGGGACCTATAGTTTAAAGTCGATTCCGAACGATAAATTTTGTGAGAAGCCATTCATGGCAATTTTATTTACCCTCAGAGTTTTTTCCACAAGACTGCTGAGAGGAAGTCGCCCTTTTTTCAAAGGCAAAGCTTTGGAATAACTCTGTATCGGGGAAGAGTCATTGGTCGAAAGGTTTGTGCAACAATTTGAATTTTGGGTTTTATTTTCCAAAGCTGTTATTAAAGCATGACATACAACCATAATTCCACGTAGTCTAGACGTGAGGCCTCACTTCAAAGCCAAGTCAGACATCCAAAATATGAAGAAATATTTCTACGGCGATTTCCACTCATGAAATTTCTGGATTTATGAGTGTAAATAAAATTGCCATGAATAGCTCAAGTTTTTCAAAAACCTGTCGTTCGGAACGTACTATAAACTGTAGGTCCCACCACTCATGTATAAAATTAACACACACAACATTAGTCGTATAATAAACCCGGTCATAACCTTGACTAATGGTTGCAATGACCAATTATGTATGTATCAGAGATCAGCAATGAATCGTTTTTTCGCTACTCATAAGCACTCATGAAATTTTGAATATAAGTGAGTCAACAATTTTGAAATTTAACTATATACTCTGCTTCATTTGTACTCACTACAATGTTGATTTATAAGTACAGGTTGCAATAAGTATGCGTACAAGGTTGACATCAAACTCATACCATTCGAAATATGTTTGAATTATAAGCCTCCTACTCATTTAGATTCATAACTTTAGAAAATTACTTTTAAATGATTCGAGTGACTCGCATTATTCATAAAAATTTACTGTCTTAGTTGTTGTTGCATTTATAACAAAAGAAAAAAAACTCATAAGCAAAAAAGACAGAGCAAAGCAAACACACAACCTTCTAGTAAGTATTTTAGTGTTCGTACTGCGAATCATACTTATTTTATGATTCGTGTATATGTTGAGTTAGGGAGATTCGAAATCAATAACATCATACGTGTTGTAAAGTATGAATATGATGAGTACTTCAAACTTTGAATATGAGTGGAGAGGTTCCATGATATTAAAATAAGCATGAATGCGTATAAGTATCAGAAATTATGAGTTTTTGAATACGAATTGCTGATCTCTGGTATACAACCATAAAATACATACTGTAGGGTACTTCCATAAACACATAAAAAAATATAAACAATTCAGAAATATAGACCACGATATTAAAAAGGCGACAAAAACAGAACAAGAACACGAACAAAAAATAAAATTTTGTTTCTTTTTGTTTTTGTTTCATTTTGTATATAAAAAATATTTTAAATGTTGTTGTTGTTGTTATTAACATTTTGTTTATATTGAATAAGAAACAACAACAATATTAACACACTAAAGTAAAGAATATAAACAAAAATACAAAACAAAATAAAGGAATTAAAGAAAGAATGAAAAAAAGGAAAAAAACAAAAGCATTTAAATAGAGGGTGGCGTAAATGACTATACAAACAAGATTTTTGTACAAAAAAAAAAAAAAAAATAAAAAACAATTAAAAATTATAAAAAAAAATTTATTTTAAATTTAAAAAAATTTTTTAACAAATGTTTTGGCATAGAAACCAAACCGCCCAGTTTAAGTCACTTACTTTTAATTGCACTTTGTTTTATTGCAATTGTAAAATATTTTTTATCGTTTTTTATTTCTTTAACAAATTTTATTAAATTTTGTTTTGTTTTATTTTACAATACTTCCTTATTTTTATTTTGTTTCTTTATATTTTTTTTTAATTGCCATTAAAATATAGTTTATCACGCAATTCTAAAGAATTATTTCTTGTTTTTGTTTTTGTTTTTAAATTGAATTAAAAATTTAGTTTTTCTTTGTCCGCATTTCGTAATTTATTTTCCAGCCGGAATGTTAATCTTTTACAAAGAATTGATAGAAACAAAGAGAAATTCTTTGTGCTGGACCGCCTCTTTAAATAAAATTTCTTTTAAAAGTTAAAAAGAAAGAAGAAAAATTGAAATCTTTCAACAGGAAAACTGTTGTTTCTTTACATCCTGAGAAAATAAATTTTTTTTTTTTTTTTTTTATGAAACCAGCACTCAGGGGATGGCCCCTACTCATGCAGTGCATTGTGCATTTTTTTTAGGAAGGGTGTAAAGTGGGAAGATGCGAACGGCAAGGAAACGAGTTACTGCTAGGTGACTATAAAATGGCCAGTGCTATACCTTCACCATTAGACAGTCTACAGGCAATCGTCCCCAAGAAGCCCGCAGTTTCTCACACCACTTATGTTGTGTGTGTTAATTTTATACATAAGTGGCGGGACCTACAGTTTAAAGTCGACTCCGAACGACAGATTTTTTTGAGAAACTGAGAAGAAATCGCCGAAAAAATACTTTCTGTATTTTTTTTATTTTTTGATGTCTGGCCTGGGACTCGAACCCTGGCTTTTACGTCTAATAAGCCAGCACACTACCTACTAGACCACGGCGGCGTCAAAATATTAAATATTTTGAAATATTAAATGAGGCTCCAAGAATAAATTATTCAAAGGGAAATTGAAATTGAACAAAAAAATGTTGACAATATATGACAGGAAATACCTTTTCAATTACCTATCATAATAATAATGCTATTCAAATTGAGTTGACAAGTACACTCTGGGCTAGTTACTCTTCCCTCCGTAAGATATGTGGTTCTTCTTCAAAGATGCTATAAAGATGCTTCGTCATATTGCTTATATAGCAAAGGCTTGGTAGCAAGCAGCTACCACCAAAATAAATTGGACCGACAGCAAGAACTTGTCTGCCTTGGCTTAACTTAGGGACTCAACCAACACACATGGACTCTAACTGTAGCCATAGCATATGTGTTATATGTTACGGTCGATAGCCTCTTCTCAGACAGTCAGGCTACTTAAAGATACTTAACTCTTTGATGCCTTAACTTATCAAACTATCGCTGCAGCAGCGAAGCTTCACAGAGAATGCTAAGAAGAAATTCGTGACTGTGTAGCACTACTATATAATCGGAAATTGGAAAAATTTTAAATGCTTTGACAATGGAAGACTCTAAGAGAAAATTTAATCACTCAGAGATGTTTGGCAGTACAGCAGTCTTAGAACTCCTAACGCATCGAGTTACAGATAATTGTGCATTTGGAGAGTGTATATAGAGGTCAAAGTCCCCGTAGTTTAGTAGGTACCCTGTTGCCACGGTCAGACATCTGGTGCAAAATAAAGTATGAAGAAAATATATCTTCGGCTGTTTCCTCTCAGCAGTCTTCAGACAAAAACCCTGAGAGAAAGTAAAATTGTGACGAAAAGTTTCTCAAAAAAACTGTAACTCAACATGGTGATGTGTGAAGCTAGGTTGTAATCCAGACTAAAGGGTTGTAATGATTAGTTATTGTACTAATGGCTACGATAAAAGTGACCAATACTGTTATAACATTCAATACTTGTTTAAATTGAGAATTATAAGAAGGTTAGTTCGGTTAGAGATTGATTGCTTCCCAGCGATCTTAGGGATCCTTAACCATTGAAATAATAAAAAATTACTAATGTTAATGTGTGCAGAACTGTAAAATATATATGAGGCAAATAAGTAATTCTTTCTCAAGTCGACCCTACGAATACACGCTCCACTATTCTGAGCTATGCGACTAAATTAAAAAGGTTAATAGGTTCGATGATGATTTGAATAATTACTTGTTATGGGACAGAGATCATCAATGAATCGTTTTTCGCTACTCAGAAGCACTCATGAAATTATGAATATAAGTGAGTCAACAATATGGAAATTTAACTATTTATGTACTCTGATTCATTCATACTCACACTACAACGTTGATTTATAAGTACAGGTTGCAATGAGTATGCGTACAACGTTGACATCAAACTCATACCATACGAACAGTGTTGCCAATTTTTTTTCAAAATTTCCCGTCAAATTGGGCTTTAAAAATCGCCAGAAATCGCTAAAGTAAATTTTTACAAAACCGTCAGAAACCCGTCAAACAAATAGTTTGAAAATTTTACATTAACATGAAAACAATTAACAATTGCGTATAGTCTGTATAGTGTACTATTTCTTATATGTTCGAGAATGGCCACTGAACATCTAGAGAATTTTCATATATTTTTCGGCCAATAATCGATTTTTTTAAATTTGAAAATTTTTAATTTAGAATTTAGCTTTTTGAGACTTTTTAAAATATTTTAATAAAAAAATCTATATAAATTTAAATGTTTGCGTTAAAAGTAAAAAAAAGCTAAAAAAAAACGCTTAAGCGCTGTAAAAAACTCCATATTTCACGCTAACCGCTAAAAAGCATTTTTTCCCGTAATTGGCATTGCAAAAACGTCAGATTTGACGGGAAAAACGTCAAATTGGCAACAATGCATACGAAATATGTTTGATTTATAAGCCTACTCATTTAGATTCACAACTTTAGAAAATTACTTATAAGTCTGAGCCCTGCGTCCAGGTAAAATATCACGAAGTTTATAATCTTTGATATTTTAAACCTACTTCTACCTTTTGTCATATTTTTCTTTTTTTTTTAATATTTTGACACCCCATTTTAATTATGGCTGCTACTTTTTGTCTTTTTGTTTATTTTGTTTATTTAAGTCGCTTTAAATTTTGTCGATATGAAACGTATTCTTTAAATACACACATAAACAGTGTTTATTGACGTTGAATTAATTGTTGATTGTTTATTTATTTGTTTGATTTTTAATGTTTTAAACATTCTGCAATTATTTATTTATTTAGTTTATTAACAAAAGTAATAGAATTATTACTTATTATTATTGCGATTGCGATTTTTAATTAGAACATAAAAAAAATTTACATTTTTCGGATGATTAGAGCCTAAACAAAGACTCTGGCGTTACGTTAGAAAAGATTTTATTTTATTTGAATACAAGCGATATACAAAAGAAGTGAAAGAATTGTTATCTGTCGTTTGGAAAAAGAACTGATATTTAGTACGGAGAGATAATTTTGTTTTAAAAACGATGCCAAATTTAAATTTGAAAAGATTTCTGTTATAAAAGAAAAGTAGGCGTGTTTAGTCTTAAGTTTTGAATTGAATTGCTAAATAATCTTAAAAGGAATTAAAATTTCTTTCTTATCACCAACTATCATTAAATATTCTTTAACAAAGGCATTAAAACTAGAACAACAATTAAAAATCACTCATATTTATTTAGTCATATTTATTTTAAGTTTTTGCTACAGATAAGACTTAAATTATTTTAAATTATTCACATATTTTTTTTTAATATAATTAAATTCGCGTAACCAGAAATCTTCCTCAGTTCCGTAGGCGTGCATTTTGTTTCAATAGTTTATATGAATAATGGAAGAAATGCCACGAACTACATCTTAAAAGCTCTGAAAACAAAACCTATGAAATATAAGAAAACTAACCAAATCTGACACGTTTTTCTGTATCTTTATAACCCTTTAACCCATATTGTTAGTATGTTTCCCCAGAGATACTAGGTCCCAACGCAAAGCAGGCAACGGAGTTAATAAAAGTTCAGTCCGTCTTGTGTGAAGACGCGGTGCGTTTGAAGAGAGTAATCGTGGTTTGAAGATCTCCATTACAAAGATCAGTCGAACAATTGTCTAGTAATTGTTATTGTTTATGCAAAGGGTATAAACAGAGGAATAACAAAGAAAAGCAATTGTTGTTGTTTACATCAAGTTGTGAAGAGTGGCTTTCAGAATTGTCCGAATAATAAAGAATTTTAATTAAAACTAAACACAAATTTATTTTTATTTTATTTGCAATCTACGCGACCATATTTTAAACGTTTTTTAAAAGTTAAAAACTTAACAATACTTTACGAGGAATTTTTTCCGCTTTTTTATTATCATTAGAATCATTTCTAACACAGCACAACATCACTTGACGACCTGACTTCAAAAGAAAATAATTTCTCCCTGCTTGGGGTGATCTGCGTGAGGCCACGGTTCAAACTCCAGGTCAGACATCTCGAACATAACGAAATATGAAAAATTATTCCTTAGGCGATTTCTGACAAAAACTCTGAGAGTGAATAAAAAAATTGCCATGAATAGTTTCTCAAAAATCTATCGTTCAGGATCGACTTTAAACTGTAGGTCCCAGCACTCATGTGTAAAATTAACACACACAACATAAGTGGTGTGAGAAACTAGGTTGTAATCCTGACTGAAGAGTTGTAATGACCATAGTTAGGTATGTTGGGGTGATCTGTTTCGAAAGCAACTTAAATTATGTAACAGTTTATATCGCAGATTGATTCTGTTCACATTTGAATATATTTCCATCGCTAGCTCTGTTTATCATGGTTTTCGTAAATTAGAAGGCCTCTGAAGCTCCAGAGAAACATCGTGTAAAGTCACTTCTTGAAAAAGAGTAACGCTCATAAGCAAAATTACTCTCCATCTACACTTAATACATGTTCACCGAGGCAACAACATATGGCAAACCTATGATGCATCCAGTACTAGACTTATCACAGTAAACCAATCACTTACTCAGTTAGAAGGATGAGAGAGTTGCTTTGTGGCGGTAGAAAGGCAATAAAAAACTTTAAATTTACTTTAGCAATACTATGTTCAGACATGCACTTATATTGAGTAAATCGCAATAAACGGCATTATTGATCCCAATATTTCATATAAAATGTCAATTAATTATTGCTCAATAAATTCATAAATTGTTATAATATTGAATAAAACTTGAAATACATCACTGTCATAAGTACGTTCAGTGAGCATTTTACAATTTTCCGAACACTTTCTATTGATATTTGACAACTCAAATATCAACAACGATAAACAAAAAAAAAACAAAACAAAAAAACAACGAACAAAACAAAAACAATGTTGTTGAAACAACCAGCTGTTTTGTTTACCAGCTGTCAAATGAATATTGAATAAGTAGCTGAACTTCGTATATTGTTATGTCTAAACACTTAAACTAATCAATAAACCGAATATTGACTCAATAAAAGTGCATGTCTGAACATAGTATAACGTGATTGAATGTCTAAAAAGAAGTTCCGCAATCAAGGTTTCAAACCCAGTAAATTATTCATAAAATTAAGTAACGTAATGTTAAAGTAAATCATCCGTCCGTAAGGATCTTTAAAGTTTTATTGAAAATGATTTTTAAGCCCAAAATATTTATAATTATTTCAACACATACATACATAATTGGTCATTACAACCCTTCAGTCAGGATTACGACCCAGCTTCTCACACCACTTATGTTGTGTGCGTTAATTTTTATACATGAGTAGCGGGACCTACACTTTAAAGTCGACTCCGAACGACAGTTTTTTGAGAAACTTTTCATGGCAATTTTAATACTCTCAGAGTTTTTGCCAGAAATCTGCTGAGAGGAAGTCGCCGAAGAAATATTTTCATAATATCGTTTTGGCGTCTGACCTGGGATTCGAACTCGGGCCTTCAGTCCAATAAGCCAACACACTACCTACTAGACTACGGCGACTTCGAGCTTTCAAAGTTTGCTAAAACTGAGAAATGTAGTACAGTAGTGCCATATTGATTTTATAATTGTATGTATACCTAAGCAATGTTAGATTTAATGGTTTATGTCTTTGCTAAACAATTATTATTTCTCTGCGAATGTGGGAGAATTAATTCAATTAATAATTCTCTTTGCAAGATAATGAAAAATTTTAATTGAAAATAAATTTTTTTCTTTCTTTAATTTATGTAAATCGCTATTAAAAGGTTAATGACTCTGTGCATTAATCTATAAATCTATCTGCTAAAATTCTATTGTAAATTTCAAAATAAAACTCATGTTTGGCATAATTTCTGCTTGAATACGATCATTTTAGGTTTTATTTCAAATATTTAAAGCACGAGAGTTTTGATAACCCTTTGAACTTTTTAATTTGGCTGACGCACGCTATTTTAATAGTTTTATATTCGAAATTGTTTTTCAAGTTGAGTTTTTTTAAAATTTTTAAAATAAAATGACAATTAATAAGGAAATTAAAGGCGTTTTATTAACGAATTATTAAATTTAAGTAATTAATTGTCTAATAATAAAAGCAAAACAATTAAAAATACTTCCGTGGGGCTGTAAAAACTTAGTAGAAAAAGTATATATATAGCCATTAAAAAGAAGTCTATTAAAGTGCCATAATTTAGTTTATAATTTAACGTATAATAGATTTTTTTATTGTGTTCATTCATTCATAAATTATTACTTTTATTGTTTTAAATTTTGCAATAAAAAAAAATTCAATTTGCATCCTTGTCCCTGACCTCTTAACCTCAGTGCATAATTTTATTTTCTAAAAACATTTTTTTGTTTCGATTTTATAGGAATTTTGGCCTTTTCCAAACAGAGATTAAATTTAAACTGTATCTTATACGAGTGTAGGTAGGTAGCAGTTCAATTTTCAAATTTATTTAACAAGGTGTTGATAATTTATTATTAATTTTCGCTGATAAAAACGGGCAACATTTTTATGGAATATTTTATTTTTTTGGTTGATAATTTTGAAGATTATTGAAACAAAATTCTTTTTACGTTTTAGAAAATCACGTGCTTTTTTTTAGGTATTTAAGCACTTGAGATGATTTACTTTTAATCTACAGAAATTGAAATTTGTTATGAACATTTGGCTTACAATAGCGAATTCCAAACTTTGGCAGATGTTAACGACCATCGTGCTGAAGCTTCATCTGTCAAAGTAGTTGCCATGTATTCAGATTATATTTTACCTAATCACCATGCTATATACGTCATTTTGTGAAAATGGATGTTCTGTTCGGGAAACATATCGCTCGCCCATTTTACGATCGCCAACATTGTCCTACCGAGAGAACTCTTCACAATGTGGTAAATAAATTCCAGTCCACGGGTTTAGAAAACGATTGTCTAGCAAGCAGTCGATATCATGACGCCCACAAAACCTCGAGCTTTTGCAGACTACAATTAGGCAATTTTTGCATTGGTACTTGAGCTTGCATCGGTACTGAAGATAAACAACTATTGACAACGACTTACGTTTGCTGAATGGGCTCAGGAACTGTTGCGAAATTACCCTAATTTTCATCGAAATATCATCTTCAGCGATGAGACCCATTTCTAGATAATTAGGTACGTAAACAAACAAAATTGTCGAATTTATGGCGACACCAATCCAAATGAGATTCAAAAGCATCTAGTCAACCTGAAAAAGTCATTGGTTGGTTTTAATTTTGGGCTTACAGTGTCATCGCTCCATATTTCATTGAGAACGACATTGACCAGGCCATCACTGTTAACGGCGAGCACTATAGGCCGATAATTCGCAACTTTTTTCGACCTAAATACGCTGATCTGTTCACCAGAGACATGTGGTTTTAGCAGGAAGGCACTACGTACCATATAGCTCATGCCACATTGCATATTCAGCACAAGCAATTAGAGGGCATGATCATCTCACGTGGAAATGATATAAACTAGTCATCAAGATCATGCCATTTGACCCTGTTAGACTTTTTCTTGAAGGGTTTTCATAAGTTGCAAGTGTATGCAAATTGGCCACTAAACACAGCGGGTTCCCAAAGCCATGATATCGGTCAAATTCAGATCCGGTCAGATTTATGCCCCATAGTCATGAGAAATTAGACATTTTGAATCTGTTCCAACCAGAGAAGCCATGGCGGACATTTGAATGATGTTATATACCACATAGTCGCCGTAGTCTAATAGGTAGTGTGTTGGCTTATTATACCTAAGGTCACGGTTCAAACCCCAGGTGAGACATCAAAACGGAAATATGACAAAAAATATTTCTTCGGCGACTTCCTCTCAGCAGAATTCTGGCAAAAATTCTGAGAGTAAATAAAATTGCCATGAAAAGTTTTTCAAAAAATCTGTAACTCAGAGTGGATTTTAAACTGTAGGTCCCGCCACTCATGTACAGTGAGCGTCAAAAGTGAATAAACACCGCTGAAATAAATCATTTTCTTAGGATAGCGAGAAAAGTAAATGAGAATAGTCGAATAAATTTCCATAAATTAAAAACGTTTATTTATTACTTATAAAATGTTAAAACAAAAAAATCGCAAAAATTATTGTTGTCCTACAAGTATATTTTTTATAATAGAAAATTTAATTTTATAGTGGGTGTTGACTCACTTATGGCGCTCTGTGTATATAATTAACACACACAACATCTGTGGTGTGAGAAGCTAGGTCGTAATCCTGACTGAAGAGTTGTTATGACCAATTATGTATGTGTGTGTATATGCCACAAATAATGGCTTCAATAGATCTTTCAAACGAATAAAAAGTTCGATAACACACACATTTTTATTTAAATTGAAAGTTAGGAAGCGCTTAATGAAATGCCCAATATTGTTTGCAAAAGAAATTTAATGTAACTTACACTTATATCCCAAATACTTTTTGTGGAGGGGGTTGTACGTACGCAAATCATACTTATTTTGTGCTTCGTGTATAATTTGAGTCATGGAGAGTCGATATCAAATACATCGTGCGTATTGTTAAGTATGAGTACGATGAGTATTTCTCACTTTGAATATAAGTAGTATGAGTATGATATAAAAATAAGTATGAATGCGTATAAGTATCTGAATACTCTTGAATACTCGTTGCTGATCTCTGATATGTACGTATACATACATATGTACATGCATATAACGATTATGGTCCACACGTGCTACCACTTTGTGACCACTTTTGATTTGTTTTTTTTTTTTAATTTTATTTTTTAATTTCATTTTGTTTTGTTATCCCAATCTAATAAATTTTTATTTTTATTTACTTTTTTTTTGTTGTTTATAAATAGAAATAAATTCAGAGTAAATATTTGCAAAAACTAAAACAATTTTAACACTTTGTTTGCCAATTTTTAACAATTTAAGAGGGTGACAATATAAACAAAATAAAAAAAAAACAAATTATGAAACTATACTGTTGCCAATGAGAAACAAAAACGTAATAAATTTGATTTCTTATTTTAAGAATTCACCAAAGTCAGACGTTGAGAAGAAGGTTTCTTTTCTATTTTTGAAAATTTGTTTTTTCTTTTTTAATTTGTTTGTTTATAAATTAGAAAACACGACATAATTAGTTTTTTCCAAAGAACGCTATGCAAACATTTCTGTCCTGCCTTTTCAGCTGTATATCTGTCTGCAGTGACAGACAAGCGTCTGTTTACCACAGTGAGAGGCGGCGTCGCCGCTGATATTTTTGGCTGCAAAATACAGGCAATAATTTCCCAGACGTGTATAGTTATTAATAAATACTCAGAAAACGAAAATATTTTAATTTATTTGTCACAATAAGTGTGTATTTAAGAGAACAAAAATTCCATAAGCACTCTAAAAGTGATGGGAGCCATAATATTAAATCAGATTTAAACTTAAGGCCCAATATGCTATATACTGCACCGACCATAATTGTTTTATTGATTATTTGATTTTGAATTGATTAATTAATTAATTTACATAACATAATTGATCATTACGACCCTTCAGTCAGTATTACAGACCTAGTTTTTCACACCACTTATGTTGTGTGGCTACACATGAGTGGCGGGACCTACAGTTTAACGTCGACTCCGGACGACAGATTATTGAGAAACTTTTCATGTCAATTTTTTAAGGGTAAACCCTTAGAATTTTTGCCAGAAATCGGCTGAGAGGAGCCACCGAAGAAATATTTTTTTTCATATTTTCGTTTTGATGTCTGACCTGGGGTTTGAACCGTGACCTTACGTCTAATAAGGCCACACACTACTTACTAGACTACGGGGCCTTCGTTTAATTCACTTCGCTTGTGTTTAGAAAATTAATAAAGATTAGAACCTAGACTTTCACACCCGGCAGGTAGGTAGAGGTGGCTGTACACCTAAGAGAGTTTTATGGACACACTTAGGCCACATAGGGCCCTTTGTGTTATCACAGTTTTCCTGCATCCCCTAGTTTCGGAACCACTCGGAGCTCCTAATGAAGCGACTTAGACTGTCAATGTCAATCCGTAACTGTTCCTCCAGATCATCTATATGGTAAGCACCTAAGAAAATTTTTCATCTTTGACACAGAGCCGGGCATGTACCCAGCAGGTGAGGGACAGTCTCTTCCTCTTCCTCATCACTGCAGATTCCGTTGAAATCAATAGCAAGGTGTCCAAGACCAATGCGCCTCGCAAAGGCGTATCCATAATGCAATGCCTCGTAATGTCCCTTTAGAGTTTAAGTAGACCTACCGTGCACCCTTCATCTAGATTTGTCCAGATTTTTCTCGTCGTTCTACCAATATCTGAGGCCGCTCATCTGACGTTAACGGAATCGACTATCGCATTATCAGTTATGAACCTGCAGGATCTCATAGGGATTCCCAGAGCCGAGAGTTAGATGGTCGTGCTTCTCCACAATTACCCAGAATGTCACTGTGCCTCGGTAGCCATATGATATGGACATCGTATTGTTCTGTTACCTCGTGGAGATATCTGCGAGAGCTGTACACCGTCTTGGAGTTCATCACGTTGGAATTTAGAGTATTGATAGTCGCCTGGCTATCAGAAAGTATGGTAATATTTCGCTTGGAGATGTTTCCGTCTCCTATAATTCTCGCCGCAGCCTGTATTGTCAATACCTCCGTTTGAATGACGCTACTATGGTCCGGCAGCCTTATGGATGGGCTATTCCGACCGATTCCGTAAAAATTGCACTTCCAACAGTTCCGTTCAATTTAGAACTGTCAATATAAATTTTCTCGGATTATTTTACGAGGTGGTTCGCACAATTTTTCCAGACTTCATCGTTCGGATTTTGATGTCCTGAATCTCTTCGTGAAGTTGTACAACGGGGGTGTTTTGTAGTCACTGCTCACGACAGCCCCAACAAAGCCGGCTCCCAACAACAGATTTTTGAGCTAATGCCAGACGTCTGCTGAGAGCAAGTTGTAGTTTAGTTCGATATGCCAGAGGTTGGATTTGAATGGACGCATGCCATGAAATATTTTTTAGTTGCACTACCTTGGCATTCATTCAACTTCTAAGAATTTCGATTTTAATTGAAATTTTGGTTTGCCGTTTGCCAGAGACTGTAGTTAGAGACGGTGGACGGCTAAAATATTTTCAAAAACTTTAATCCAATAATAGTTTAGATTGATGTCAAATAGGGATCTCTCTCAGAAGCTGTTCAAGTTCGTATCTGACGGTGATTACATTGAAGAGAGGAAAATACGGAAATTTTTATCAATTTTTAAAGAAACTTTTTCTTCAAATAAAACTTAAAAAATTGATTTTAAACAGGCATTCACTTGTTTGAAAGTTTTCTTTCGCAGCAGTTTAATGCGAAAAGTATTCACATGTCAAACCAATATGTGATAAACATGGTCTGTGGTCCTTAACCTCAGGCGATGGTGTAGAAGACTAAGCCACAGTTTGTGACTGCATTAGAACCTGTTAGTCTGTAGTACCACGGGCATATTCTACAAGTATGGTGTAGTAATATGCAATATTTCCTTTAGTAAAAGGAAAAGTATAAAAATTATTTGATTTTTAACTCAAAAAATTTTAAAAAAAATTTTTTTATCTTGCTTATCTACAAAATTGAAAATGTTATCTTCAAAAGCTTTGAGTGTCCAATAAAACTAAAACAAAACCACACGTCACTCTATTTACAAAATAAAAAATAAATAAATTACGAAACCTTTAAAAAGTCCAGATAAAAGGCAAATTTATTTGCCAACCGTCTGCCAACAACACTTAGGCCATAAGCATACCCACTTGATTTATTGGCAGCTCGTTTACAGCCAACTCGTATTATATACTAAATTGGCCAATACCGAGATATAGTAATTGAGGTTGTAAAACAAATTATTAAAGAATAAATTGCTATTGTTAGTGTTGTTGTTGTTGTATGAAAAAAAAAACACATGTTTTCCCTTTAAATAAAAATTGATTAACTTTTCGCCTCCGATAACTGCAATATAAACTGAAATAAATCGACGAGATAAACTGAATCCATGAATGCTTAGTAACAGTGTGTTATAAATTTTAAATTGTATTGTAATTGTACTGGCAACAGGTCCTCCATTTGAGCAGTAATTTCAATAAAAACTGTCAAGTGTTTTTCACTTGATTACTTGCCATTGTCGACGTATACTCAGGGACTTGTTTTTTTAACATACCCAGAGAGAGGGTACTTGAAAATTTATAATCAAATGAAAAACAAAAAAAAGATTAAATGAAGGCATTTATTATGATCCTCTTAATTTGATAAAAATGGCAAAATAATGGAAAACAAATAAAATTATTAGCGATACTTTGTTGAAATAACAACAATGCGAAGAGATTATAATAATTCCATTAGAATGGAAAAAAATAGGATTTTAGTTTATATCGTCGTAAATTGCAGATGTCTAGGCTTTTTCGAGAAAATCAAATAAAATCGTGGTGGCATTGCACCATTGTATTCGGCTGGGGACTGAATTACTTATAAACTGAATGGGATTTTCCAGTGAATCATGGAATTTTACGAAATATTACGCAAATATCATAACAACTTCTGTTTGAGATAAAACAATAAATTCGAAATATTTGGGCAATTCACACGACTTTGTATCGTGTATGTTGTATTGAATACACTTGGTTGTTTGTAAACGCTCAATGCTATGCTGTATTGTGTATTTCGTATTCCAAATGTATTTTTTTGGCATTCAAACTATTTGATAGCACGTAACCAATACAACTTTTAAAAAACATATGAAAAATGTGTATAAGTGTATCAGATTTTTACATGAAAATTATCAACAACAAGCATACTCTGTTGTATAATCGTCCAATAATACACTCAATACAACGATACATTGAACGATTGTATGAATTGACCAATTATTAAGTAAGCTTCAAATACACATGGGTTATTATTATTCAAAATGATCTTCAAAGGCCTTATACTATGTTCAGACATGCACTTATGTATATTGAGTAAATCGCAATAAACGGCGTTATTGATCTCAATATTTCATATAAAATGTCAATTAATTATTGCTCAATAAATTTATAAATTGTTATAATATTGATTAAAACTTGAAATACATCACTGTCATAAGTACGTTCAGTGAGCATATTACAATTTTCCGAACACTTTCTATTGATATTTGACAACTCGAAGTCGCCGCGGTCTAGTAGGTAGTGTGTTGGCTTATTAGACTGAAGGCCCGAGTTCGAATTCCAGGTCAGACATCAAAACGAAAATATTTCTTCGGCGACTTCCTCTCAGCAGATTTCTGGCAAAAACTCTGAGAGTAAATAAAATTTTCATGAAAAGCTTCTCAATAAATTTGTCGTTCAGAGTCGACTTTAAACTGTAGGTCCCGTCGCTCATGTATAAAATTAACACACACAACATGAGTAGTGTGAGAAGCTAGGACTGAAGGGTGCGGGCATCTCAAGATGCGAACGGCAAGGAAACGAGTTGCTGCTAGGTGACTATAAAATGGCCAGTGGTATACCTTCACCATTAGACAGTCTACAGCAATCGTCCCCAAGAAGCCCGCACCCTTCAGTCCTAGCTTCTCACACTACTCATGTTGTGTGTGTTAATTTTATACATGAGCGGCGGGACCTACAGTTTAAAGTCGACTCCGAACGACAAATTTATTGAGAAGCTTTTCATGGCAATTTTATTTACTCTCAGAGTTTTTGCCAGAAATCTGCTGAGAGGAAGTCGCCGAAGAAATATTTTCATATTTTCGTTTTTGATGTCTGACCTGGGGTTTGAAACGAAGCCTCACGTTTAATAAGCCAACACTCTACCTACTAGACTACGGGGACTTATGGTTGTATGCCGTGCTTTAATAACAGCTTTGGAAAATAAATCCCAAAATTCAAATTGTTGCACAAACCTTTTGACCAATGACTCTACATACTAGACTACGGCGACTGTAACACCTCAAGTAATTGATTCATACGCTTACTACCCAATTTAGGCCAGGTGAGTCTAATAATGATCCATAGTTCCCTACAGTCCAGGATTCCCTAGCATCTAAGAAATATTTTTTGCCGGCAAAAAAAACCTGGCTTTACATAGAAGTAATTTTAGAAAACCCAGGGCCAAAACCCTGTTATTCTGATCAAAATCAGACAAAATTCAACAGTTCATGGCTGGAGCTCATTTTCAAGTCGCTCTTGTCGATACGAAAACTTTTCATGGCAAATAGTGATGCATCAAGGCCGTTGCCCTACTTCATTCATTTAATCAACGTTTTTATCAGCATTGATGCCAAGGTTTGATGAAGCATTAACATCAACATCTAGCCTACTTACCACAACTGAAAGGGAAATTTATTTTCACTGAATTTCTTTAAGCACTCAACACTTTATTTTGTTTCCATATGACTATTTCACTATCTATTTACCTATAATATTTTTACTTAGAGGCCTATTTAATGATTTTTCTGGTTTGCATTAAATTAGTATTAAATTTAACAGCTTGGTTCTGCGTTCATACTTTTTCTTTCTAATATTTCTTCTCTTTTCGTGATCACTAAGTGATAATAAATTTAAAATAAATTTTCTTTAATTAAATCTGCTGTCAACAAGAGGGCGCCTTCGCATTAAAGAGATCAATTGACAAATGCAGACCGCCGTTGTTGTGACATCGTCAATTGAAATGAATGTAGAAGACTCGAAAAAAAAAACAAGACTCACCAGGGCACACTTTATTGCTGGCAACTTCAAGTGAATAGCGTCTGAGAATTAAATTCTAAGAAGAGCCATAAACAAATGTAAAGTTCAACAAACTGTTTAAAATTATTCTGAATTAATCAAACACACAATTTGATCAAATAAAAAAAATTATTACTGAAATTATTTTGTGTGTTAATTTTTTTATAAATTTCAATAAATCAGAAAAATTTTTGTAATTAATAAAGAATGGACACGCACTCAGTGGAGATAAATACTCACAAGTGATGATGTGCCTTGAAGTGAATCCAAAAAATTTTATTATCAGCAACAGTTTAATTGTTTCAAATTGATGTTGACGCCTTAGAAACACAGATTTTAACAAAAAATCTGCGCAATGTTTTATTTAAAAAAATTGAATCCAATTTAGCTCATTACGCTTCGTATACGGGCTCACGTAACAATTTTAAACGAATTTATTTTCAAATGGCCAGTGACAGATATTTGATGACCGCAATACAAGTATAATTGTATAACTAAGCGTAATTGAATTGAAAAAGACCACCCAAACCGTGGAACTATGCACATTGAATTTATTAGCACACTTTCGTGCACCACTGTTGAGTTAAAAGATAATCACCCTTGTTCTGGTTGTCGTCGTCGTCGTCGCCGTCGTCGTCGTTACCAAAAATGATGTCGATAAAATCAGAGTCGACAAAATCAGAGTCGACACAACACAATATCGACGGCGTATTGACTCACAGAATACCAAATGTGTGTCGACAGTCATCTATAACTGTCAATAACGACAAACAGAAAACCAATTTTAAACTGACGACGCAAGACGACGTCGACGACGACAACCAGAATAAGGGTGAATATTATTGCATATCAACAGGATTAACAGCGAGTGCTTATGCTCGGAGTATGAAAAGTCAACTAGAAAAATGAACGAAAGCAGAACAATAAAGAGATTAAGAGCCTAAGGATAAACAAAGATCGATTTGAGTTAACAAAACTGTATTAAAGGAAAGAAAGAATGACAACAACAACTCAACATCGAGTTCTAGAAGTTGCCATACCAAAAATTAATGGAAATGAAAAAACCAAAAGTAATGTTACCACGATATTGTACAAAAAGCGCTACGTATAAACAGCCTGGTGTCATACACAGTAAAGTTTGAAAACAGATAGCGTGATAGTGTGTTGTCAAATTTTAATAAATAAAAGAAGATTGGCAAGCAATTGTTTCACTCGAAGTCACAGTCAATTCAGCAATCGCCTCTAATTCTCTCTTTACTAAACAAATCTCAGCAAACCTCATGTCATGTCTTCAATAAATTTCATAAACATTCTCTTGTTATTGCCTAGCAACTTCACTTGCTGAAAGATATATCACGAACATCTCCTCTTCCATTTTCCAAATCCATTTTCGAGTGTACTTTTCAGAACTGATTCCTCAACTATGAATATTAAACAAAAGTGCTAATAGTACACAGTCTAAGTGCTCTCCTATTTCTATGTCCAGCATTTTACTTGTTGGTTGGTTGGTATACCAATAGTTCAAATAATACAAATCACGTAATAATTCAGATTTTCTAAAACTTTCAAAGCTCAATTATTGTGTTAAAAACTATTCCGCAGTTCGCTCCATCATGCCACGTAGTCTTTTTTATATGATTCTCATGGACCTTCACTCACTTACTTACTTAATTGGGGAATACAAGCCTTTATTCAGGATTACGACTTAGCTTCTCACATCACCAACGTTGTGTGTGTTAATTTTATCCATAAGTGGCGGAACCTACAATTTAAAGTCAGTTTAAACTGCGTATGATTGATTTTTGAGAAACTTTTCAAGACAATTTTATTTACTCTCAGTGTGTTTGCCATAAGACTGCTGAGATTAAATCATCTAAAATATATTTCTGTTTTATATTTTGTTTTGCTCGAAATGTCTCAGCTGTGGCATGAACCATGGCTTTACGTCTATTAAGCCAACACACTATCAGCTAAACTACCACGTATTTGGTCTAAAGATATGTTACGAAAATGGAAAAATTTAGATACTGGTGTTTTGCTTTGACATAGTTTAACATTAAAATTATAAACAAAAGCTACAAAAACAAAAACAATGAACTTGTTTACAAATTATCGCACTGCGTAATATAACAACAAACACCAGCATAAAAAATGATAAACAAGTAAACAAAAATATACCAGCAAACGCTACAAGAATAAATTTAAACAAAATACACAAACAACAATAATGAAACAACGATGTTTACATTTATAGAGATCTCGAGAAGGCGAAGCCACGAGCATTCGCCTTCAAGAACATTCATCAGACTGTTTACGTTGTCATATAAGAAGCAAGGCAAAGCATCCAACGGAGTTAATAAAAGTTCAGTCAGTCTTGTGTGAAGAAAGTAATCCGTTATATAGATCTGTCTAACAAATCGACTAATAATTGTTATTGTTTATGCAAAAGAGTGTAAAGAGGAATAACAAACAAAGCAATTGCTGTTGTTTACATCAAGTTGTGAACAGTGGCATACAGAATTGTGCGAACAATAAAGAACTTTAATTAAAACTAAACACCAAATTTATTTTTATTTTATTTGCAATCTACGAGCTCATATTTTAAACATTTGTAAAGGTAAAAACGTAACAATATAAAGCTCTCGTGGACGTCTGGTCGTATGAATTCATTTCTAATTGAAATGTTACCCTATCGTACATACTTGGGGCAACTGCATAAATATAAATTAAAATTTTCATGTCAGTTGACTCGATTTTTTCGCTTAACTTTCTCATTCAGATTCCTTTGTCTGGTTTGGTTTCATTTAAATTATAACGAACAACACTCGATTATTAACTTTTTTATGATAGTGTAGACGAAAGTTTTTATTTTTTTCTTAATTTAAAATTCTCTTTTGTTCCCCATAAACACTCAACTATTTTTTATAAATTTTTAATTTAAACTCTTGATTTTTTTTTTTTCGATAAAAAAAAATATGATAAAATAACCAACATTTTAATATTTCTAACTATATTTTCTTGTTATTTATTTACAGAAACTAAATAAACAAGAAAAGCTGAGATACTGGCCACATGATTGACTAAGAAAAAGCTGCATAAATTTAAAATAACTTACAAAGGAATACACAAGGATACCCAAAGAGAAATAAATTTCTAACAATTGCAACGACTAAAAAGCCACAAAATCAAATGCATGAACAAATGACTGAATGGATGAATCAATGAATGATTGATGAGGGTTTAATAAAATTTTCATGTTAACACAAGGATTTATGTACATATACACAAGGACACACACACACAAGGACACAAATGCACACATTTATAGCTACACCAATACAAGCAACGTAACACAAAGGCTGCAATTATAAATGCATTGAAAATTTTTTAGTTTTATAAACTCATTTCAAATTCAAAATCATTGCTCAACTAAATGTGATACGACGCTTAGAACAGTTTGAACTCAATTGTGAAAATACAACACAATTACAAATACAACTATAACTATAACTGTAACTGTAATATTTAATAACAAAACTACCTCAAATCCTTCACTCAAAACAATAACAAACAAATAAAAAAGAAACAAAAAACATTCCATTTACAACAACAAAAACAAAACAAATTTATAATAACTTCCACTTCAAACAACAAACATTACAACAAAACAATTTACACACGTAGATAGAGAGAGAGAGAGAAGGAGAACGAGAGAAAGCTATAAAATGGTACACGCACCCACAAAAAGGAAATCGAATGGCAGCACCAACAACAATAATACAGCAAACAATAATAAACATGAATTCGAAATGGAATTATCGGAAAATACAGACTCCACACAACCGGTACCGCCGGATGGTGGCTGGGGTTGGATGGTTGTTTTCGGTTCATTTATGATCCACATAATAAGTGAGTACAGGCACAAGCGCTACAAATAACGGTTCAATCAACCGACAATCAATAACAAATGAATGATTCATCACTTTTAACATTTTCATTTTATTTTTATTTCTTCTTCTTTCTTCTTTTTTTCATGATATTTTTTTTTTTTTTTTTTATTATTAATTAGCAATTGTTATTGTTTTTATTGATTATAAGCCAGCGTTCATTTATTCTGTTTTAAACAAAAGAAATATTTCGCTTTGTTTTTAGTAATAAAAATAACATTTTTTTTTTAATAATTTCTTATTAATTAATTAATTATTTAATTGATTAAGTAAGTTTTAGAACAAAGATTCAATTGAATTCCTAGATTTATTCTAAAGTTATTGATTAGACGGAAGTCATTGAGTGCTAAACCAAATGATTCTCATGTAATAACAAGGGAAAGAACCCCATCTAAAAGACACAAACAAATCAAGTTAAACAATATTACAGTAGTTGTGAGTCGCCGTAGTCTAGTAGGTAGTGTGTTGGCTTATTAGACGTAAAGCCAGGGTTCGAGCCCCAGGCCAGACATCAAAACAAAATACAAAAAGTATTTCTTCGGCGATTTTTTCTCAGCAGATTTCTGGCAAAAACTCTGAGAGTAAATAAAATTGCCATGAAACGTTTTTCAAAAAATCTGTCGTTTGGAGTCGACTTTAAACTGTAGGTCCCGCCACTTATGTATAAAATTAACACACACAACATAAGTGGTGTGAGAAACTAGGTAAATAATCCTGACTGAAGGGTTGTAATGACCAAATATCAAATTTTAATCTGTTAGCCTAGTAAGAGCCATAAAACACTTCTGCAGGAAGAGTATCTCAAATGCAGTCAAAGAAAAAGGTCTAAGGGCCATTATTACAACTTGTCGTTAACTAAAGGGATGATTTTAACAGGCACATAAATTATTTTTCATTATTATGAGTACCCAATAAGATAGAAGTGATCGTTAAGCTAAAGAGAAGATCATCCTACCTTTAAGATTTAAAGCTCACTTTATGTTTGAACTTGCCATATCATATACTATTTTCGATATGGCAACTTCAAATTTATACAAAATGAGCATATACAACAAAAAACGAAGTCCGCTATTGCCACTGCGTTAAAAAAAACTTTTGTAATTGAGCAGTTTTATCGACTTTGCTGCGGCACTGCCATATTTTAATTTTATTTTATCTATAATTTGTAATAACGAAAATCAGTTAAAGGTAACTTTACAGTTCCCTTTAGCTAAAGGTACCTTTAACTAAACCCAAGTTTAACGGCAAATTGTAATAATGGCCCTAAATACACCGCTGTATGTAGCCTTGAAGTCGCCGTAGTCTAGTAGGTAGTGTGTTGGCTTATTAGACGTAAAGCCAGGGTTCGAGCCCCAGGCCAGACATCAAAACAAAATACAAAAAGTATTTCTTCGGCGATTTCCTCTCAGCAGATTTCTGGTAAAAACTCTGAGAGTAAATAAAAATTGTCATGAAAAGTTTCTCAAAAAAAAATTTGTCGTTCGGAGTCGACTTTAAACTGTAGGTCCCGCCACTTGTATATAAAAATTAACACACACAACATAAGTGGTGTGAGAAACTAGGTCAATAATCCTGACTAAAGGGTTGTAATGACCAATTATGTATGTATGTATGTAGACTTTTTTCCCCCGTGATTTTTATCAAATAAAAAAAGATGTTATAACGTTGTTAAAGGCAGTTACAATTAAGAATCTTTGAAGACAAAAACGAATAAAAAAAAAATATAACCTAGAAATTACTAGAAAAAAAAAAAACAAAATAATTACAAAGGTGTTTAGAGACTTTTTTCAGTGACTGTATGTAGCACAGTGGGACTAAAATCAAATATGAAGTCAAAAACATGTCCGTTTATTTCATTAGATTGCATATGTCTGTAGTATAATCAAACATTTGAAATACGAATCCCATTTCAATGAGACTTTGATGAGTTAATCTGTTATTATCATATGCAGTAGATTGCTTAACAGCAAACACTATTACTTAAACAAACAATAGCAAAACTTTAAAACGAACTCTGCACAATTATCCGTGCATACGCTGCAAGGCATAATACTTAGCAGAGATCAGCAATGAGTATTCAAAACGATGAGTAGATTCGAGTCATACTTATAATTTCTGATACTTATACGCATTCATACTTATTTTAAAATCATACTCATACTACTCATATTCAAAGTTAGAAATACTCATCGTAGTCATACTTAACAATACGCACGATGTTGTTGATTTCGACTCTCCATGATTCAACATATACACGAAGCACAAAATAAGTATGATTCGAGTACGAACACCACAATACTCTCTAGAAGGTTGTGTGTTTTCTTTGCTTGCTGTCTTTGTCTTTTCTTTCTTCTTTTTTTGTAAGTGCAACAACAACTAAGACTGTAAATTTTGATGGATGATTCGAATCACTCGAATCATTTATGAGTATTATAAGTATTTTTCTAAATTTATGAATCTAAATGAGTAGGCGTATGAATCAAACATATTTCGAATGGCATGAGTTCGATGTCAACATTGTACTCATACTCATTGCAACCTGTACTTATAAATCAATGTTGTAGCGAGTACGAATGAATCAGAATAGTTGAATTTCAATACAGTCGAGTCATTCATACTCTTACTTATGAGTAGCGAAAAAACGATTCATTGCTGATCTTTGATACTTAGTAAAGCACAATTGTCCACAGGGATGTTTCTCTTGAGATACATATTTCCATAATAGAAAGGAACATCAAACTCAAATAGCAAGTTCTGTGTTGTCGCAATTAAATCCAGTAAATTACCGATGGAAACAGATCTGATTTCCTATTCTGATTATCCATTTGACAATCTGTTCTTAGAAGTGCAATACAATTGTATAAAATATTGCCTGTGGATTTACGCTCCTTATACACTCCATCTCCACGTTACCTATTAAAAAATCAAAAATAAGTGTCTGGATGGATAACTTAGAAAACTTTACTATAATTTCATTCTGTGGTTTCATTCTCCTTATACACTTTGTCGCATCCAAGAGATGTTATCTACTGGGACGCTATCTGAAGTAGGCGTGTCTCAATAGTTAAGTTAGAAAGCTCTTTTCCATAGGAGAAAGACCATACATACCGCTTGGCCCATCGTTTGGCATACGATCAGTGTTCGGACGTCCTAACTAAGAGAGCGTACACCCAAAGGTCCACCTTTGATCTGATTTCTACCCAGTTAATCCTACACTAAGGCTGTGAAATAATACACTTTGTTGAGAATTCATCCCTTTAAAGTTCATTAGCAAATTTCGTTACCAACCCAGAACTTCAGAGAACATTACAACGCTAGCCGCATTGAGTTGTTGAAAATCGTTAAAATACTCCGCGACCAGTAGAAAAACAAAGGCAGTGCTGTCAATGTGACTAAGTCATAACTCTACTGTCCTTAATGAGCACTTTTGTCCTGTTCTCTACTCAATTAAAAATGCTTCAAATATAAATTTAAGACCCGCACTTTCTCTATAATACCATTGAGCTCAAATTAAGCAAAGTATTGGTGACTTCCGGACAATATAATTGAGCCAACAGATATCGCATTGGCTTATCAGCTGCAGAAAATAAAGAGGTATTGATCCTTTAAAAAATAGTCCTTTAAAATACATTTTACTTGTAAATCAACAAGCAACAGTGGGTCCAGTCTGCAATTAAATCAATCAAAGAGTTACTTCGGAGAACATTTTCGCCTCTTATCAAAATGATGTGAATTAGAAATACGGCCGTTATTAGCAAAATAAAGTAGGGTTTTAGGGGTTTTTAAAGTGTTGGGTGTAAATTTCTAGTTTTATGACCACATATATGGTTAGGGAACGATAATTGCTATATTCTAAACTACCAAGATGTACAAGTGAAACTTCACAAGTTCCTATCTCTCTGCCTTTCTTATCACAGTTGCGATTATGACAATTTCTGCTGCTTAAGGCTTGCGGTAGTGGAGTGGTTATCTACTGACTTAATGACTATGATAGCTTAAATTTCAGCGATCAATCTTTTCTTGAGGAGGTAGACATTTTCCGTCCCGATATAATACAAACTTTTATGGCTGGATACGCTCCCAAATTACAATTGAGAATGTCAAATGATAAGTGATCATAAAAAGCTTTGTGTAGTGACTAGCTTCAAGAAAAGCTGCCTATGCTTGGTGATTAAGTGTGCATATGCATACCTTAGATATAACTTAGGTATACTTCCCATGAGATTATTACTTGTGTTTACAACATTAATAACACGTTAATGCTTCTTGCATTAAATTAAACTCAGCTCAGTGTGCACATATCTTTATTCGTTTTGTTTGAATAATTAATTCCAGCGTTTTAATATGCAGTTTAACAAGTTGTCTGTTTGTCTATAAAATTCATGCCAATCAATTTTTAAATTATTCTTAATTACGTTTAAACAATATTTTCTATCCGCTTTAAAACTAAACTTGGTAACACGTTTCAGACACTTTTTTTCACTACAAATTATTATTAAAGCATAGAGCGAACTCAATATATGAATTCGCCTTGTTCAGGCATAAAGTCAATGTTAATGTCAAAGTAAATGTCAGATATACATATGAAATGTTATTGTTATATTATTTTTTATATTATTTGTTATATTATTTATAAATATAATTTATTCTATTGATTTTTTATTTTTATTGTATCACAGAAAATTTTAAACTATTTTTATCTGTCTTTGGTCCCTTTTAAATTATACTTCAATTACTGCAAGTCGTTAATGCTGGCTGTAGTGTACAGTGAATACATAAATTAAATGCATTGTTTATTTCATATTTTAAAGATTTTTATTCCCCCTTCAGTGTATTAAAAATTTTTTTATCAAATTGTTTGAATTTCTATTGCGTGAGCGGCGATTTGGTTTTACAACTTCCACGTTAGTTATCAGCAAAGCATGTGGTGGTTACAACGTACAATGCTAGAAAATAGCAAAGCTTGTAGAAGGCATTACAAAACCACAATTATTTAGTTTTTTAAAGCAAAATAATAGCTGAAAAGCAAAGACAATCTCGATATTTCTATTTTGAAATGGTAGAAAAAGGTTTTTCCTCCAAAAAAGTATTCCAGATCCACCAATTTTCCAATAAATTTTGATAAATAATTCGAGTCACTCTAATCATTTATAAGCATTTTTCTAAAGTTATGAAGCTAAATGAGTAAGAGGCTTATGAATCAAACATATTTCGAATGGCATGAGTTTGATGTCAACGTTGTACGCATACTCATTGCAACCTGTACTTATAGATCAACGTTGTAGTGAGTATGAATGAATCAGAGTACATAGTTAAATTTCAATATTTTTGACTCATTTATATTCAAAATTTCATGAGTGCTTATGAGTAGCGAAAAAACAATTCATTGCTGATCTCTGAATGCAACCTTTCAGTTAGGCTTACAACCTAGCTTCTTACGGGCTCTCCGATTGACCAAATTTTTGAGAAACTTTTCATGGCAATTTTGTTTACTCTCAGAGTTTTTGCCACAAAAACTCGCTTAGAAGTTTTTTGCCACAAATCAATGAATGCCAATAAAGTATTGAATATGCTCCTGATCTCCCAATCTGCAATTTCTATGGCCTCATAACTGGATGCATCAGTAGGGAAGAACAGAAACGTTGGGAGGGTGGATCGAGATGTTATGTGTCTACATTAGAGATGAGCGATATTTTCAATCCTGTGATTTAATCACGGTGATTAATAATTCACTGGTAACTACAGTGATTGAAATTGCCAAATAACAGTTACTAATAATGTCGTTCTTTCAAAATTGTTACATACTCAAATTTATTTCATTTTATTTTGAGCGAGGCAGAATTACTATTAGATGATGCAGATTATTTACTTTTGTCTTTTATACATGAACTTTCTGTGAAACTTAATTGTCAAACTTCGTATAAAAAAAAATTACATTAAAAATAATAGCATTGATGACACCACCTTGATTTTGTTTAGTAGTCTTTTCGTAGTATGTATCTAGTTGTCTCCTTCTTATGACTTAATAAAATACGCTATTGTCATTATTGGAATACTGTGATCACAATCACTGTTTTAAAGAACAGTGATTAACAAATCACTTTCACTGAGAACATCGTTCTTCAAAAATCACTGGATCGCTCATCTCTAGTCTACATGTCTATAGCCTGCTATAGACAGTTATAGAACAGGTATGCTGTTGGGCTTAGTTAATGGTTTCATTATAGGGTACTGCAAGATTAGATCGCTGACAATTATCTGGAACATATCCCAGCCGGACTATTGCAGGGTATGTTGCCGTGAGAAGGAATTGGAAACTATCGAACACCTTCTCTGCAACTGGCTAACGCTTAGTAGATTGAGGTTGAGGATTCTAGACTGGAGTTTCTTTGAAGGTTTGGCCTCTTTGCCGACATTATAGCTCAGCCTAGATTCATAAATAAGTTGAGCTGGTTGAAAAGTGCTAGGGCAGACAGGTTCTAGTAGCGATCTCTTGTGTGTTTTTGTGGTACAATTTTTTTCCGCCCTTTCCTAGCTCTTTTCCTTTTCCTTTTTCAATTTCCCTATCTCCTTCACTATCCTCTGTCTCTCTGTTCTAGGACAAATTTACAAAATGGTTCATATTGCTCTCTATAGATCAAACTATTGCTTCGTAGATTATATGGACACTCGCTGTAACACGCTATTGTTTTCTACTTCACTGTAATATTTTATTTACAAATTTTTTACACTGATTAGTTTTAAATGGAAAAAATTTATAGGATTTTATATTCGATTGTTTATTGCAAAATATCCATAAAAATTTTTATTGTAAAACCGAAAATACAACCCCGCTTTACTGTAATATTGATGGGCGTATATGTAATTTCCATGGAATAGCAAGACTAAGTAATCATGCAGTTAAGCTTGTCATACTTTAACTTTTTTTTATTACTAGGCAAACGATTAGATTATAAATGTTTAAATTTATAATTACAATAATTATTATGATTTTTACAAAAAAAAAAAAAAATTGATAAAACAACTTGATAAACTAAAAAATTATCGATTATTTCATAAATTCTATGCCACAATCAAGTCAAAATGCGCTGTTTTATGTTACAATACCTTCCTTAACACCCTATTAAGAACAATTTTATAAAATTATTTCTCAAGATAAGAAATCGGAATCAATATCTCAACAAAGGAAAAGAAAACAAAAATTATTTATTGATTCGTCTGTTCAACATGCTTAACCTTATGTTCGAACAGAAAGTAAGTTTCTATCAAACTAATCTAATCGCAATTGGCTTAATTTTCAAGATACACAGTGTAGAACGTCTTATTTGAAGCAAAAAAAAAATAAATAAATAAAACATAAGAAATCTTATCATTTCTTCAATTAAATACGACGTATGACAAGTATTTTAACTGTTAAAATGAGAAAAAAATTGAAAAATAAATGTCCACCTCCAGATATTGCAATCAACAATTGATTGAATGTTATCGGAAAAGATATAATAAAACCATTAAATCGAAATAATCGTTATTGAAGTGAAAAGATTAAGACAAAAAAAACACGTTTTTTTAGGAAGAACTTTGTACGCAATTAATTGCCGAAATGTTAGCTGAAAAGGTTAGAAAAGAAGGCTTTAAAAATATACGCAGATGGCTCAGAGTTGTAGATGCAAAAATTTAACAATTGCTCTCATGTAATCGGCACTTTCATTTAATCAACACCGATAACATGATAACCCCCTTATTGAATATACAATACTTGAGGACCAACCGAGTCTTATAAACGAGTTGTATGTCATAACCACAATATTTTTTTTAATGCATTCACTGCCAACTACGAGTTATCTCGTATTAGTAACATACATACATACATAATTGGTCATTACAACCCTTCAGTCAGGATTACGACCTAGCTTCTCACACCACTTATGTTGTGTGCGTTAATTTTTATACATGAGTGGCGGGACCTACAGTTTAAAGTCGACTCCGAACGACAGATTTTTGAGAAGCTTTTCATGGCTATTTTAATACTCTCAGAGTTTTTGCCAGAAATCTGCTGAGAGGAAGTCGCCGAAGAAATATTTTCATAATTTCGTTTTGATGTCTGACCTGGAATCGAACTCGGGCCTTCAGTCCAATAAGCCAACACACTACCTACTAGACTACGGCGACTCGTATTAGTAAACCTTACTCAAAAGGCAACTACGAGATAACTCGTAGCTAGAACTTTGCCATTATATTGAACATAATTTCGATATGGCTTATTGAATTAATTTTATTATTTCATTTTAAGGTATTATTATATACATAATAGGGTACGAGTTATCTCGTTGACATATGTAAATTAAATTTTATATAATTAAGCCAAACTACGAGATATCTCGTATTACCTAAAAATGCCTAAATTTAGGTTGGCACCTGATGTCAGCTTTATGAAAACAGCCTTGGCAGTGAATGCGTTAAGTGTCTTCCATTCAAATTGTCCACCAACATTTTAATGCTCTAAACTGAATAGTAAAAGAAAATTTATTTCAAAGTCAGACTCAATTGTGATTACATTAAAATTTAACAGACAAGGGAGAAAAAATTTTGTCTGAAGTATGGTCCTATACTCGCCCCGAATATTTGTAGCTGTACGATTACTAGATTGTCTGTGGATATTTACAGCAGAATCATGTCAATAAAATCAACGCCGAGAATCTGGGAATCGATTGGCATATATAAGAACCGATACTTAATGGGATACATTTCAAGCCGCCTCCACTCTATACCTAAACGAGCACCTGTAATATAGCATTGAACGTATACAAATTCTCCAGAGGGCTTTATTAAATAAATGGCAAAATAATATAGTGATAGGTGATCTAGAATCATTTCTGCTCGACGGATTTCTGTCAATCATTCTACTTTCAGACTTTCCTTATCTAATAGAAATAGACTGAAATATACGCCATTAAAAAGCCCAGATTCTGATGATACATACATACATAATTGGTCATTACAACCCTTCAGTCAGGATTACGACCTAGCTTCTCACACCACTTATGTTGTGTGCGTTAATTTTATACATGAGTGGCGGGACCTTCAGTTTAAAGTCGACTCCGAACGACAGTTTTTTGAGAAGCTCTTCATGGCAATTTTATTTACTCTTAGAGTTTTTGCCAGAAATCTGCTGAGAGGAAGTCGCCGAAGAAATATTTTCATATTTTCGTTTTGATGTCTGACCTGGGATTCGAACTCGGGCCTTCAGTCTAATAAGCCAACACACTACCTACTAGACTACGGCGACTTCATAGATTCTGATGATATCCTTATAAAAAAAGCGATTAGGGCCTTTGAGGGAGGTCCTCCTTCATAAAGCCAAAGTCCACATACAAACGATACAGATCTCTCAAGATTTCAGAATATGAAATAACCATAAAAAGAGTGAAAGGGGAAAAAAGTTCAAAATTGAACTACAAAATGGCATTTGCGTACGATTGATTCGTTAGTCCAGAAGGAATAAAAACAGAGTTAATTTGCTATATTACATGACTTAACATTCAGTCTAATGTCTCTATTTACTTATTCAAGTCTTTATGTAGAAAGGTCTCATGGTAAAATCGAAAAATGTATTCAAAAATCTGCTTGACCCTTAAGAGAAGATAACATGATCAACAAAAATTATACAAGCGTCAGACAGCGACTCTTCTTGTGACAACAGTCAGACTCAAAAATCAATGTATCGTAGGCTCTATTACATTCAATATAGCCACTCAATACATATTCTTAGAAGGTGTTATTTCTACTAAATGCCTTATGGCAACCCTACCATACTAGAACTTAAATATTTTGGGGTCAGTTCTATGCTATTTAATAGAGCGAAAAGGAGTAAAATATATTTTTAACAGGACGATAGGGAACCAATTAAATTAAGAAATATTTACATCATTGATATGGCAACCCTTTTTAGAGTAATATCAGGTGGCAACATAATCTTCCGGGTGTATATTTGTATCTGTAGTTTTAAAAAGTGAAATGCTTGAATGATAAGAAGTGAAATTCCTAATCGTGCTTAAACGTCAAGTCAAAAGAGAAATCTTATAAACTTTGCGTATATATAAGAAGATCGTTCAGATAGTACGCTTATAATTACAAATACTTTACTCAGGCTATTATAGAAGATTAATCTGATTCTTTTGTATTCCATCAATTATAAATTTTAATAAAATTAAAATTTTTATTTTTCTATTCCAATTTTTAGCGGATGGTATGACATATTCCTTTGGTTTATTTTACGATGAATTCCTGACGTACTTCAATGAAGGCAAAGGTTATACAGCCTGGATTGTATCAATTATGGTGGGCGTTACATTTGCTTCAGGTAATAAACAAACAAATTTTACAAATGTTTTCTTCGTATGTACGAACACTTTTTTCATGCACTGTACTTTACAAATTAAAATATTTAAGAAATTCAGAAACTATAGCATAGTTTAAGGCTGTAAAATATTTATTTTCAAAAATTTTTTTTGTTTATTTCCTTCAAGGCCCCATTTCATCATCATTTGTTAATCGTTATGGCTGTCGAAAAGTGACCATTGCTGGTTCTATATTGGCTTCCTTTTGTATAGTCATCAGTATGTTTGCCCAGGTATTAAATTCTAGTATTTCAATAATATACGATGAGCTAAAGAACGTTTTATTTTTTTATAGAATGTACTTACACTTATTTTAACCATAGGCTTGGGCACAGGCTTAGGTTTCGGTCTCATCTACCTGCCCGCCATTGTAAGTGTGAGTACGTATTTTGAAGCCAAACGATCTTTGGCTACCGGTATTGCCGTATGTGGTTCTGGTTTTGGTACATTTGTATTCGCACCCTTAACCGAGCATTTAATTGGTTCTTATGGCTGGCGCGGTGCATTGCTTATTATTGGCGGTATAGTGTTGAACTGCATAATATTTGGTGCCATGTTTAGACCTTTAGAGGCACCCAAGCCTAAGAACAAAAAGAGAATCATCGATGGTCATACCACACCGGCTGAATTGGAGCCTTTGAAACCCAATCTTAAACAGGCCGATCAATATTTACAATTGCCCAAGACTGATCTCAATGGTGGTGCTCTGTGTAGATCGAACAGTGTGGGACCTGCCTATAAGAACTCGGTAAGTGGTGATATGATTAAGAAAGATTTCATAACACAAGCAATTTGTCTCCTATTTATAGGCCACTAATGTGAATGGCAATGCCAATGGTAAAATGGAAATTTCTGTGGTATCCAAAGCCAACAGCAATGATGACATAACAAATGTATCTCTGAGTCAGCCTCATTTGGCACAATTGAAGGACTCGCATCGTGATAAATCTGGCAGTGGCACCATGTATCGTCAGGACATTTTGTATCAAGTAATTTCAAAGTTTTTTAAGAGAAACCAAAGAATTTCAATGCAATTTTTTTATTAAATTTTTACATTTCTTTTCGATTCTATTGACAATAGGGCTCTTTACACAATATCCCAGAATATACCCGTTCACGTACAGATCTCTCTGGTTCCGGTCATATACAACGTTATGGTTCCTTTAAACATTCGACTACCCATATAAGCGAGGAACAGGTAAGTTTCAGTGACAGCATCCGCTCAATCTACTTTTGTGTTGAATTCATTGTGAAATTCGTATCCATTTCGGTGCCATAAATTACTAAAATATAGGTGATCAGTAAATCCCGCAAGGTTATTAGTACTGCAAGTGTCACTATTAACGACAGGGCAATTAATTCGTATTCAAATATCAGGAGTATAAAATTTTCGTACAGAAATGAAATGACTTCGGTTATGGACATTTTAAGACTTTTTTTTTTGTTTTTTATTTTTTAATTTTAAAGAAAAATTTTGTTTAGAATTAATTTACCAAAGAAAAATAATTTCAAATTTTTAATTAAAATTTGCTTGACATTGAAAGTTATATACGAGGGCAGTTTTACAAGTGATTTGTTTTTAATAAAAATTTAAATTTTTGTGCGAAATATCCATTTTATTTTAATTTCTTATTTTTCATTTTTATAAAAAAAAAGTACTTTTTACAAAAAGTACCAATAAAAATATGATTAAAAGAAGATTTTTTGTAATGAAACATATTCAAGAATAGTATCCAAAAAATTAGATTGTAATTTTCTTAAAAAGTACTATTTTCATAAAGTACTTTTCGCAAAGGCACATTTCGAATAATAAATTTTCCCTAACAATTATCTCTTTTGAACACTACCTTTTATAAAGTACATTTTTTTTAAATAAATTTTCCAAAAAGTACTTTTTAAAACAAATTAATATTTTTAATTCAATATTATCTTCGTAAAGACATATTTTTTTCAAAAAGCATTTTTTCAAAAAGTACTTTTTTAAAAAGTACTTTTTAATATTATCTTTGTAAAGATATCCTTTTTAAAAAGTATTTTTTAAAGTACTTTATTAAAAAAAGTACTGTTTTTAAAAGTACTTTTTAAAAGTACTTTTTTAAAAGTACCTTTTAAAAAGAACTTTTTTAAAGTAACTTTTTAAAAAATGTCTGTTGCCTTTTATTCAAAGTACCTATTATAAGACACACAGAATCTATCTTAAGGACTTCATTTCTCAAAGAGTACTTTTTGAAAAAATACTTTTTTTAAATACCATTTTAAAAAATGCCTGTTGCCTTTTTGTTCAAAGTACCTATCTTAAGGACTACATTTTTCAAGGAGTACTTTTTTAAAGTAGATTTTTAAAAAATGTCTATTGCCTTTTATTCAAAGTACCTATTATAAGACACACAGAATCTATTTTAAGGACCACATTTCTCAAAGAGTACTTTTTGAAAAAATACTTTTTTTAAATACCATTTAAAAAATGCCTGTTGCCTTTTTGTTCAAAGTATCTATCTTAAGGACTACATTTCTCAAAGAGTACTTTTTTTAAAAGTACCTTTTCAAAAAGTACTTTTTTTAAATAAAAAAGCACTTTTTTTTAATATAAATTCCAGTTACCTTTTATTCAAAGTACCTTTTATACAACACATATGTTTCTAAAAGAATCTATCTTATGAACTACATTTCTCAAAGAGTACTTTTTTCATAAGGTGATTTCTTTTAAAAGCACATTTTTCAAAAAAATCTTTCTTCAGTTTTAAAAGCACATTTTTCAAAAAATCTTTGTTTAGTTTTAAAAAGTGTCTTTTACCCTTTATTCAAAGTACCTTTTATAAGAGGCATATGTTTCTAAAATAATCTACAGCTACATTTATAAAATAGTACTTTTATAAGGTGCCTTCTTTAAGAAGTACATTTTTCAAAAAAAAAAAATCTTTCTTTAGGATAAAATTTTTCAAGGAGTAACTTTTTTATGAGGTACATTTGTTAAAAGTACTTTTTTTTAATTCTCTTTGAATTCTGAAAAGTACTTTTTCGTAATTTTTGTTTCTTTTTTTTCTTCCCCTTCTTTTAGGGTTCTGATACATGCTGTGGTTGCATACCATGCTCCAAAGAGACCCGCGATACAATGGCGGAAATGATGAACTTTGAACTGCTAAAGGATGTGATTTTTATTATTTTTGCCATTTCGAATTTCTGTACCAGTATTGGTTTCAACATGCCTTACGTTTATATTGTGGCGCAAGCCAAGCATTTGAATTTAACCTCTGAACAGTCTTCCTATCTGATAGCCATTATTGGTGTGGCCAATACCATTGGCAGAATAATTTTGGGTTATATTTCGGATAAACCCTGGGTTAATCGTTTATGGGTGTATAATGTCTGTTTAACGCTGTGTGGCATAGCTACGGCCATGTGTCCATTGTGTACGGATTTCTATTCGTTGGGTTTCTATTGTTCGGTATTTGGTTTCACCATTGGTGCCTATGTGGGTTTGACCTCAGTGATATTAGTCGATTTATTGGGTCTGGAGAAGTTAACAAATGCTTTTGGTATTCTACTGCTATTCCAGGGTATTGCCTCGTTAATTGGACCGCCCATTGGAGGTGAGTTTAAAAGCAAAATTATTTGAAATTTTTAGTTTTAAAATAAAATTTATTTTTCTTTCCTTTTCAGGTTGGTTGTATGACATTACCTTGTCGTATAGTCCTGCTTTTATACTAGCAGGTGTTATGATAGCCGTTAGTGGCTTAGTTATGTTTGCAGTGCCGCCCATTCAACGCAGCCAGGCTCGTAAGGCTGAACGTTTAAATGCTCAAGATATTGCATTAAGTTAGACTGTGTCTGTTTCTGTTATTATTTCCGGTTTTTTTTCTTTTTCTTTTTGTTATTTTTCTAAATGTTAGCTTAATGATTAAGACTTGTTTAAGAACAACAAAAACATCAAAATTCCTAAAAAATTTTATTAAAAAAAAACAAAGAAAAAAAAATTGAAACCAAAAGTTAAACAAACGATTATTGCAACTTGCTACAGGCATTACTTAGGGACAGTTTGAAATTATTTTAAGAAATTTAAAAAAAAAACTTTATCAAATAATTATTAAATAATTATAAAATATTAAATAAAATGTGTAAATTTAATTAAAAATATTAATTAAATAGTTTATAAGTAAAATAATATTTTGTTTTTTTTTTTAATTATTTTGTTCGATTGTTTTTGAAAACCCATTTATTTTATTATTTTTATTCTGCCTCTTATGTCTGGAATTTTTTTCTTGTTTAATTTCTTAAATGTAAATAAATTATTTGTTTTACTGTTTATTATTATTATTTTTTAATAATTTAATTTGTAAAAAACTATAATAGTTTGCTATCATATGTCTTATTGAATAAGTAAAAATAATTTTTATATTTAAAAACAAAACAGAATCATTTTTTTTTTATATAAATTTTAATTACATATTAAGTTTTATTTAAGTTTCCAGAAAAAAAATAATAATAATTTCTATTTTGTTATAAATAAAAGAAAAAAAAAATATTGAAATCAAACTATAAAACCAAAAAAAAAATTAATTCAAACGGAGTATTTTTTATAAATATCAAAACGAAAAAACAAAAAATATTTCTTCGGCGACTTCCTCTCAGCAGATTTCTGGCAAAAACCCTGAGTAACTAAAGTTGCTATGAAAAGTTTCTCAAAAATATGTCGTTCGGAGTCGACTTTAAACTGTAGGTCCCGCCACACATCTATAAAATTAACACACACAACATGAGTGATGTGAGAAGCTAGGCCGTAATCCTACCTGAAGGGTTGTAATGGCCAATTAGGTATGTATACTAGGGTTGCCAGATTCCGATTCGCAAAAAGCTGGACATTGGGTTTTAAATAGCTGGACAAAACAAAAAAAAGCTGGACATAAAGAAATTGACTATCGCTAGCAATAATATTTATTATGACATCAGCTGTTCAAATGTTGAGACATGTTGGACATGGCTAACATGATTTGACAAAGATAACATGAAAATTATTGCAGTGTACTAAAAAAATTTCTATTTAGCTGGACAAATTAAATTTTAGCTTGAAACTGGACAAGCAAGACAAGCTGGACAATCCAGCCACGCTGGCAACCCTAATGTATACGCATTCATACTTATTTTAATATCATGGAACCCTTGTACTCATATTCAAAGTTTGATGTACTCATCATATTCATACTTAACAACACGAATGATGTTGTTGATTTCGACTCTCCATAACTCATCATATACACGAAGCACAAAACAAGTATGATTCGCATTACGAACACTAAAATACTCACTAGAAGGTTGTGTGTTTGCACTGCTTGCTGCTCTCTCCTTTTTTGCTTATGAGTCTTTTTTCTTTTGTTGTAAATGCCTAACAACAACTAAGACTGTAAATTTTGATGAACGATTCGAGTTATTCGAATCATTTAGAAGTATTTTTCTAAAGTTATGAATCTTATGAATCAAACATATTTCGAATGGTATGAGTTTGATGTCAACGTTGTATGCATACTCATTGCAACCTGTACTTATAAATCAACGTTGTAGTGAGTATGAATGAATCAGAGTACATAGTTAAAGTTCAATATTGTTGGCTCACTTATATTCAAAATTTCATGTGAGTAGCGAAAAAACGATTCATTGCTGATCTCTGATACATACACATAAATAATTTGTTATTACAACCCTTCAGTCAGGATAACAACCTAACTTCTCACATCACTTATGTTGTCTGTTAATTTTATATATGAGTGGCGAGACCTACAGTTTAAAGTTGACTCCGAACGACAGATGTTTGAGAAACTTTTTATGGCAATTTTATTTACAATCATAGTTTTTGCCGGAAATCTGCTGAGAGGAAATATTTTTTCAGATTTCATTTTGTTGAAAATGTCCGACCTGGGTTTTGAACCGCAACCTTACGTCCTAATAAGCCAACACACTAACCACTAGACTATGGCAACTGCATTTTTACAAAATATTTTTATTGTTAAGTCTCAGTTGGGCTACTGTTGTCACTATAAAGCACGATAACAAACTTACATTAAACGGATGGTATCTTATTAGGCCACATTAATTTCTATTAAAAGATCGTAAGCTATTCACAGGTCTATTTATATACTTACTTACTTAGTTACCTGACCATTACAACCCTTCAGTCAGGGTTACGACTTAGTTTCTCACTTCACCCATGTGGTGGGTGTTAATTTTATCCATGAGTGGCGGTAGCTAAAATCTATTCCGAACGGCGCTCAACATTGAATATTTCAATAGTGAAGTGAAATTAGTTGTCTTGTATGAATGCGAATGTAGCTCGCACATCCAGATCTTTGTTAATCAATGCCTAAGACGAATCTAAAGGATTATATGGCTAACAATACTCAGCTCTGGTGACCAAACCAACAGGCTCTTATTAATACAAAGGTTAAATGAGTTGGGAATCTTATACGCAAACAATTCTATAACATAACCAGCAAGGCAATGGGCTGGAATCCCTAGGGCAGTCGGAAGGGTGCGCTCCCAAGTCACACCTGACGCTGATGGCTGATAATAAAGGCATAGAAAGCAAATAAATCGTGGAATAAACTAACACCACTTGCAGCATATAAGAGGAAACGAAGTTAAAGTGTAGTCTCTCCTCGGACACAGGTTGTTAATTATTTGTAAATAAGATGGCGGACCAATCTCTGCTGAGCCTAATCAGCTTATAACAGCACCAGGAAATAAGAAGTAATTTTTTTGTAGACTATCAGTCTATGAAGGTTACCAGGACGTAAAAATACGAACAAGTTAATAGCAAGCCACGATGTAATCACAAGGCCGCTCACGACAGAAGAGAGCATTAGATTGAAGTTATGCGCTACAGCTATAATGGCTATATCACTATGTATGTATTATGATAATAAATTTGCTCATTGGAACTAGTTCTCGACATCTATAAGGGTTCTTTTCCTTGCTAACAGAAAAAGTTTCTGCAAGAAATATTCCTAAAACTGTGACTGTTTGAGATGAATGTCAGTGCGGAAGAGAAATTCAGTTACACCTACAAGGGCAACGGCAAAACAAATCTGCTGATGAAATGAGCCACAAGGTTACTTTTCTTACTTGGCCAATACATCCGTTTCGTCGAGATTGCTATAAAGCCTGTCTCATCAGTCATGTGGTGTGTGTTAATTTTGTCTATGAGTGGCGGAATCCACAGTTTAAAATCGACTTTACTCTCAGAGCTTTTGCCAAGAGACTGCTGAGGGGAAGTCGCCTAAGAAATATTCTATTTCGAGATGCCTGGGCTGGGATTTAAACAACGGCCCTACGTCTAAGAAGCCATCACACTACCTACTAGCCTACAGCCAGCGAGTTTGAAAACCAAAGTTCCTCATTAAAAACATGACGATCATAGCTCCTGCAGACCTAGATACACTATTTATCCTTTATTTATGTGGCAAATGCCGCAATTTATGTGGGCTTTGATTTGAACAACGGCCCTACGTCTAATAAGACAACACACAATCCACTAAGGCATGAAAAAATACAATTTTATTACAAATTAAGGGCAAGAGAGTTGTTCATGAACGTCAACAATTTCTCCCACGCGCAGTTTCTCTATCTCCAGTTCTAGTTCTGGTTTCAAGACATTCTGAGAACTTAATGTCCTTTGGATACATAACCCAGCCATATGTAACAGTTGGTCACTTGTAACCCATTAAGGCTGTTTGAGACATTTTGTCACATAAGATTAGATTTAAAGGCGTGTCTAATAACGCTTTTGAGCCCTACTTCTAGATGAAACAGAAGTTTACCGCCTGGATTGAAAACAAGAAAAAGCATTCATCAGCGTTTTTGAATTAAAAAGAATTAAAGAGACTTGAACTTTCTAATTAGTGCATGACGCTTAGAACATCTTCCAGACTTTTTAATGTGAATTAAAAAATTCCTGAGTTAAACTCTGTTCTTACGCGAGGCAATTCAATGAAAAACTTTTTGAAAATAAAATATTTTTATTCGAATAAAATTCATTTCAATGTACAAACGTCTCACAGTTTACATTTAGACACACTTGCGTGAAATAGTTGATGAAATAGTTCACAACCTTCAAGCATAGTTTGTAGAGGATAAAAAATTGCAAGAATCTTGACAGCCACACTTTGCTGAAAAGATAACAAAACGAAGAATATGTTTAAAAAAAAATTAAAAAACGAAATAAAAAAATTTAATTCACGTACACATTAAATATTAATTTCGCTTTTGGAATGGACTTTGGATCCTCCTTGAATAGAAGTTCGCGTACACTAAACACCATGTTGTAGCAGAAGCCAACATTTGCACATAAATCCGTGCCTTTTTTAAGAACTTCCACGCTAAAATCGGTTCTAGAAAGGTAAACAATTATTATTTTTTTTTACCGTTAACAAAGCAATTTAAGACCCTCTTACCCTTTTAAGTCCACACACATTTCCTCAAAATGCGTTACACCCGGACTATCGTAATTATTAAACATGAAGGGCTGCAGAACTTCCAAGGTTTGAAATATTTTACGTTGTATGGCTAATAACACCGGCTTACGACCGCTAAGCATTAATATCAAGTCCACAAACAAGGCTGGTAAAATATGCATGAAGAGGACCTAAGAAATTTTGGAAAAATCGAATCAAACCGATGTTGGCTTCCACCGAGATGTAATCTTCTTACCAAAAACATATAGACAAACCGATTTGAGGTACAATACAAACCGGGTACAAACAGATTCTTCTCATAGGCGCTCTTTTCCCAGAGATTAAAGTCACGCATTAAATTAATATAATCCTTAAGCTTAAAATTAAAACAAGCGCCATTAGAAGTTATATAAACGGGCGCCTCGTTAGGCTTCGTCTTTTCATAGATCTGTGATGCTTTCAAAGCAAAATACAGCATATTTTTAACGGCCACATCTTGGGGTGAAATATCAAGACGAGTATTCTCGTCCACATAAATTGTTTTCAATACGCCAGCACCCGTAATGGCATACAGACCCATGACACCCATTAGAGAAGGGGAAAAACCTGGTTCGGGATGTTCCAAAGCAAAGAAAACTGAAAAGAAATTGAAAATCTCTATTTCTACGGGTATATTCAAGCTCAACTTACCTATTGAGGGCCTATATATACAAACCGGCAATTTGTGTCTGTAGTCGTTAACCATTGACTCGGCCAAGTTTTTGGTGAAAGTGTATGTATTGGGAAAGCCTACAGTCAGTCTAAAATTTCAAGTGAATTTGCATTTTCCGAAAAAAAAAAAATCTGTTTTCCTTCAATTGCTACTCACTTCTTTGTTATGATATTCAATTGCTCCTCACTGATATCATCCCTATCCAGTAGACCCAAACAGAATTTCCAATCCATAGGCGCTGGATACACTTTCGGTTCAACGTACTCCAAATATGGATTACTAAAGAATGTCGATACATGCATGAAAACCTTAAGTTGCTTCAGCGTCTCAGCAAATTTTAAAGTCTCCAAAGTGCCACCAACATTTAGTTTGAGGGCCTGGTGAATGGGTTCATCGAAACGTACAGTGGCCGCACAGTGAAACACTACGGAAACATTATCTAATAATTTTCTTGATTCTGCTGATATACCTAACAAGGGTTGTTTGACATCGCCAGCTATGGCTATGAGTTTTTTATCCAATTCATGCGGTTTTATTTGCTTCAGTCGACGGAATATCTGAAACGATAAGAAAGGTTTAAGATCCTACGGCTAAACACTCGGAGCATTCTAAAAGACAGACAAACAAATACGAACTTCTTTTAAATCGTTTAGCCGGACCTAAATCGAAGACTCCTCACATGTCGGGAACAATAAAAATGGTCTTAACCTGTCACTTTGGAATCTAGCCTCAGAATACTATCGGGTCCGCCATCTAAAGTTTTTTATTTTTCAACTAGTGCTGCTTATTTCGTGAATGGTAACACTTAGCTCATGTCTGATTTGACAGATAATTAGTTTTATCCTTCAGCTGAACGAATATGGTTGTGTATTCGCGTTTTCGCTTCGCTAAGTGGGCCTGTGATCGACAGAAGATGCCAATTTTGGCAAAAAAAAATTATCTTTTCAGATGAAGCTCATTTTGATCTTGGCGGGTATGTAAACAAGCAAAATTGTCGCATTTGGGGCACAGAAAACCCGCACGCATACATCAAAAAGCCAACGCACCCAAAACGAGTCACTGTTTGGTGCGGATTTTGGTCCAGAGGTCTTCGAAAATGAGCAAGGAGTGGCCGTTACAGTCAATGGCGATCGTTATCGGGCCATGTTGAACGAATTTTTGTTCACAAAAATTGAAGAGGAGGATATTGGCAACATTTGGTTTCAACAGGTCGGCGCTACGTGCCACACAGCCGAAGCTACACTTGATGTTTTGCGCCCTGTTTTTGAAGATCGCATTATCAGCCGCAGAGCTGATGTCGTTTGGCCACCTCGGAACTGCGATTTGACACCGTTGGACAATTATTTGTGGGGTGCCGTCAAAGATAAGTGTTACGCCGACAAGCCAGAGACAATTGACGCTTTAAAGGACAATATTCGTGAAGCCATTAGTGAAATACAGCTGCACACAATCGATAATGTGCTTAAAAATTGGACCGATAGTGTAGGCTACTGCATGGTGAGCCGAGGCAGCCATTTGAATGAAATTATTTTCATTATTAACCGGAAGGATTGTACTTTCAAATAAAAATAGAAATTTGAGAAAATATTCAGTAGTTTTTTTTTTAAAACATTTTCAAAAAAAAAAAAGTTATTTGGCGGACCCTTAAAAGAATGATCACATGGGTACAGTCCATAGAACAAAATAATTTGAACACAGCTAGCGCGATCACTTACCGGCCTATAATCCTACAATGACGGAAAATTTTCACAGTTCGAAGGCAAAGTGAGAGATTATTACTACACTTAGGTCTTCTTAGTTCAAGAGCCGTATGCCCAAGAAATTTTGATCTAAGTTGGCGCGAAATTAGAGTCGATTATATGATTCCTTTCTAAAAAGAACATTTGATTTTAGAATTCCAACAGAAGATCCAGAGATTCCCTATGGTAGCCTTGAGGATTATATCGATGTCTCACTGATGAGTGGGCTTTGGTATATTTATCAGAGGTCTACAGGCATACAGTGTTTTACATACAGTGTTTTACAGGCATAGGTCATAGCAATTTTGCCAGCGACAAAATGCTTGATGAGTGGCGGAATTTTCTTTGAAAATCTCTTGATTTACTTAGACAGCCAGACAACGATTAAGTCCCTAAACAATATAGTTTCAACATCCGTCCTTGTCCAAGAATGCCGAGAATTTCTCAGAGAATTTTTGGATCATTCAAAGGCAACTCGTATATGGGTTCCGGGACATAGGGTTATCGTTGGAAATTGCTTTGCTGATGAGCAGGCCAGGGCTGGTACGGAGAACGCAATCGACTACATATTACAAAGCATAGGCATTCCAATTGTTTCATTTAATTTGGATATTGTCCACTCGTTTTACAAGGAAGCTCAATCTTGTTGGCAGCAGAAGAATACGTGCAAGACTCTGGACAAGAAGAGGGCTGACTTACTTCTGTAGTTAAGTCGCTTGGCCATCTATACCATGTCGATTTTTATGGGCCATTGCCCTTTTGGTAGGCATGCCGAAAGACTTGGCATTTCGACAAATGACTTCTGCAGTAGCTGTAAGTCTGAAGAGAAGGAAGAACCTGTCTTTCACCTTATGTGTCAGTGCCCTGCTCATGTCATAAAGAGATGGAGGTTTTTGACTTTTCACTTTCTGAGATCTTTGAACGAGGGCTCTAATATAAGGATTGCTTCAATAGTATGATTTATTTTGGACTTGAGACTCGGGTTTCCTCTAAGAAATGTTTGATTCCCGGGTACAATTGATTGTGGTATCACAATGGCCCTAAAAGCTGACCCATTTAAGGGGGCATAACTAACTAATAATTTTAATAAAATTCTTCACACTTCCTGCAACATTTTCGTTGCCTACTAACTCACCATTTCCTCTTTAACTTTTGCCAAACGCTCCTCAGTCGATAGAGATCGTTTGGGTCGCAATAGCAGATATATTTTGCGTACATTGCACGAACGTAAAAGTTGTTCAATTAAAGCTGTACCCACAATGCCTGCAATAATTGGGGTAATCAGTTATAATTTCCAAAGAATAGTTTTTAGTTAGTCCACTAACTCACCCGATCCTCCGGTAATAAAAATCTCCTTATCTTCATAGAATTCCGGTATCATTTTATTAGTATGTGTTGTGTATCTCCTACAAAATCTAAATTTAAACTGAAATTTTTTTATAGTTTTTGTTGATTTGATAAATTAATTAACGCGTATAATGTATGCAAAAGTAAGTCTAATTTGGAAATTTATGCTTAGACTCTGAAACATATTTTTGTTTTTCATTATTATGAAGAGTGAAGTCCACTATTTCGATGATTTTTGAAAAACTGCCAAAGTTTTGAGGAAATCAATTAAAATTGGCACACGTGATAGTTGTGAAGTTAGATTTGCATTTTTTTTTAATTTAATTATAGACACCATAATGACAAAAAGAGTTTTAAGCAGAAATTCAGCAATTGCCGTAATCTCTTTTAAAATTGAAATATAAAGAGTGGCATAAATAGACAATTTAGAAATTGATGAAATTAAGAAATATATAGGAATGGAATTTAGTCATGTATTCAGCTGGTAAATTATGTTTTCATCACCAATAAAATACTCGTCACCTTATGAGATATTCTGAAAAATCAGTTCTTGTACAGGGTCCGCTAAATAACTTTTTTTTTTTTGAAAATGCTTTAAAAAAACTACTGAATATTTTCTCAAATTTCTTTTTTTATTTGAAAGTACAATCCTTCCGGTTAATAATGGAAAATAATTTCATTCAAATGGCTGCCTCGGCTGGCCATGCAGTAGCCTACAAGATCGGTTCAATTTTTAAGCACATTATCGATTGTGTGCAGATGTATTTCACCAATAGCTTCACGAATATTGTCCTTTAAAGCGTCAATTGTCTCTGGCTTGTCGACGTAACACTTATCTTTGACGTCACCCCACAAATAATAGTCCAACGGTGTCAAATCGCAGCTCCGAGGTGGCCAAACGACATCAGCTCTGCAACTGATAATGCGATCTTCAAAAACAGGGCGCAAAACATCGAGTGTAGCTTCGGATGTGTGGCACGTAGCGCCGTCCTGTTGAAACCAAATGTTGCCAATATCCTCCTCTTCAATTTTTGTGAACAACAATTCGTTCAACATGGCCCGATAACGATCGCCATTGACTGTAACGGCCACTCTTTGCTCATTTTCGAAGAAAAATGGCCCAATTATGCCTCTGGACCAAAATCCGCACCAAACAGTGACTCGTTTTGGGTGCGTCGGCTTTTCAATGTATGCGTGCGGGTTTTCTGTGCCCCCAAATGCGACAATTTTGCTTGTTTACATACCCGCCAAGATCAAAATGAGCTTCATCTGAAAAGATGATTTTTTTGCCAAAATCGGCATCTTCTGCCCACGAAGCGAAAACGCATTGGATGGTCAATTGGCTTCAACTCCTGAACCAATTGGACTTTGTATGGCGTCATAACAAGGTCTTTATGCAAAATTCGTCTCAATGATGTCTCCGAAATGTTCAATTGTTGAGAACGACGGTGAATTGATGTTGATGGAGCTTCACGCACACTTTCTGCCACAGCAGCAATATTCTCGGGTGTACGCACTGTTTTTGGCTTTCCACGCTTTGGTTTATCGGTGAGGATGCCAGTTTCTTTCACTTTTTTTCACAAGATAACGAACATACGGAGCTGACGATACTTCTCTTCTTCCAAAATCCGTACGCAATTTTCGTACACATTCTGCAACATTACCATGATTTTCAAAGTAATGTCGCAATATTTCCCAGCGTTGTTCAAGCGTATACACAACCATATTCGTTCAGCGGAAGGATAAAAGTAATTATCTGTCAAATCAGACATGAGCTATGTGTTGTCATTCACGAAAGAAGCACTAGTTGAAAAAAACACGTTAGATGGCGGACCCGATATGAAAGCAATTAATCGATTACACTATGCGACAAAATAAAAAAAAATTAAATATACCCGGCTAATGACATAGTGTAGATTGTGAGTTTTGTTGAGTAGATTTCAAAAATGTTTTTTTTTGATATTTCTCGAACCCTCCAAACTTTTTTTATTTGACAAAAACCGCTTTTTTAGACTTTACGCACAAATTTCTGGATTACTCAAACATTTCTTATCCGATTTCCAAAATTTAAATCTTGTTGGAAAGAGGAGAGATGGACCTTTAAAACGGTGTACATAAATCCATTATTCGACTTAATATGCTATGAGATTTGATGAGGTAAACTTGGAAAATTCGAATTTCTTTTCATATATTTTCAAGTTTGTCCATACATAGTAGCAAACTTTAATAAAAAAATATAGGATAAGTGATAATATTCTTAAAGTCTGTTCTCTTGTGAAGAGATTGAGTCATCATTTTTTGAGCTATTTCGTAGCAATTATCCATTCACAGAGGCAACGATAATTAAAGTACAACCGCATAAGATTTTGAGTGCGTTAAAAAAAATCATTTATTTCAACAACAATACCATTACACGGGTTTATTCATACTGTTACAAACAATGTCATTAAGACCGTATAATGTCGAGACCATACATGCTACATGATGACAATTGAACCCATAACCTCTTATCACATACATAATATTCTTGCTCTTGCGTGTTACCAGCCAATCAAATATTGGAACAGAAAGTTGAATTCCTATTCCCGGAGAGCTTCTCATAGTAAATATGTGCCGCAAAATCCAAAGCCTTGTTAAACACTTTAACTAGCACGACAATTTTGAACATATCATATATCCAGGCTTTTCTGAAAATATATTTTTAAAAGGTTCATATTACAACAATAAATTATAACCAAGAAATTATAAAAAAAAAATACATCCGAATATAATATATAGGACAATCGAATTTTGACAGTTCATAACTGTCATCTTGTATGGGTCCGCCATCTAACGTTTTTTTTTTCAACTAGTGCTGCTTATTTCGTGAATGGTAACACTTAGCTTATGTCTGAATTGACAGATAATTAGTTTTATCCTTCCGCTGAACGAATATGGTTGTGTATACGCTTGAACAACGCTGGGAAATACTGCGACATTACTTTGAAAATCATGGTAATGTTGCAGAATGTGTGCGAAAATTGCGTACGGATTTTGAAGATCGCATTATCAGCCGCAGAGCTGATGTCGTTTGGCCAGCTCGGAGCTGCGATTTGACACTGTTGGACTATTATTTGTGGGGTGCCGTCAAAGATAAGTGTTACGCCGACAAGCCAGAGACAATTGACGCTTTAAAGGACAATATTCGTGAAGCCATTGGTGAAATACAGCTGCACACAATCGATAATGTGCTTAAAAATTGGACCGATCGTGTAGGCTACTGCATGGCCAGCCGAGGCAGCCATTTGAATGAAATTATTTTCCATTATTAACCGGAAGGATTGTACTTTCAAATAAAAAAAGAAATTTGAGAAAATATTCAGTAGTTTTTCTTTAAAGCATTTTCAAAAAAAAAAAAGTTATTTGGCGGACCCTTTAGAAGCTACAGCTGTCAAATTAATTGTCACATATTCGTTCTGTTTTTCCAACTGCAGCTGAACGAAGGGTATCTTCAGTTGTAAATTGGGCGACAAATATTGAATGTTTAGAGAGTCTAGCCTGCTATAAAAAGGTTAAGTGTTGTATACAACACAAGGGCAGAAATATGTATGTAAAGCTGGTAAAGCCAAACATTAGGTCACGCGATGTATATCTATCGTATCCGGATAAATCTGTATACATACACTGTGTATAGACTTACATTTTCAATATTTTTCTGCTTCTGGGTAGCGTACTTGAATCCTCTTTCATCAAATGTTCTCTTATTGAAAAGATCGAAGAACGCACTACACCAAGGGTTTTATTATAATCATTTCCAATTTTTAAGTCCTCAACACTGAATTCCGTTCTGTATAACAGAGAAGACAAAATTAAATGAAAAGAAAAGAAAGAAAACCGGAATTCAAACTGTATTATACCCTTGAGTTGTGTTTAAGATTTCCTCAAAATCTGTTGTGCCATTCGATTCATAGTTATTAAAGAGAAAGGGTTTCAAAGCCTCTACGGTATTGTAAATTCTACGTTGGACACGCATTAAGGCCGGCTGGCGACCCGATAAAATAATAGCGAAATCAGCCAATAATGCAACCAAAAATTGCTTGAGGAAAAACTAAAAAAAAGGAAAAAAGAAAAGAAATTTTCATTATGACAGGTGATTCACTTGAATTATGTTCATTATATTGACCAGAAACAAATAAACAAAACGACTGTCCGTGCATTGCAGGTAAGGTAGAAGGAGATTTTTCTCAAAGGCTGCCTCTTTCAAAAAGCCATAATCTTGTATGATTGAAACGTATTCGGAAAACAAGAAATCAGAATGTGTACAAGACGAACTATGATAAACGGGTATTTTTGCTGGTGGCTGCATTTTATTCTTATATAAACTGGCTGATTTCATGGCATAATAGCATAGACCCTTGACTCCAAGGTCTTGAGGTGTGAAATCCAGTCGAGCATTCGAGCCAGCATAAAGAGTTTTAAAAACTCCAGCACCAGTAACAGCAAATAAACCCATGATACCCGTTAAGGTTGGTGCAAATCCCGGTTCAGGTTCATCGAGAGCAAATATCACTGCAAATAAATAAAAAGAATAAAAACTTGTCATTCCCATAACATAACATTTCTTACCTATAGAAGGCCTGTAAATGGCAACTGGTAATTTATGTCTGAAATCATTGACCATAGCTTCAGTCACATTTTTCGTAAAACAATAAGTGTTAGGAAATCCTACAATTAATCTAAAAATAAACAACAAAAAATTAAATTATTAAACAATCACCCTTATTCTGGTTGTCGTCGTCGACGTCGTCTTGCGTCGACAGTTTAAAATTGGTATTCTGTTTGTCGTTATTGACAGTTATAGATGACTGTCGACACACACTTGGTATTCTGTGAGTCAATACGCCGTCGATATTGTGTTGTGTCGACTCTGATTTTATCGACATCATTTTTGGTAACGACGACGACGACAACCAGAATAAGGGTGAATTTTGTGTTGTTCTATGAAACAAAACCTCCTTTACTTACTTCCTGGTTAACACATCTAATAGTTCATCGCTTATATCTTCCCTTTCTATAAGATTTAAAAGAAATTTCCAATCCATTGGTGATTCATAAATTTTCTCTTCTACTCTTTCAAGATAAGGATTGCTAAAGAATGTCGAAACATGCATGAATAGTTTAAGATTTTTTAATGTCTCAGCAAATTTAAGAGTCTCGAAAGTACCGCCCACATTAAGCTTAATGGCATCACGCAGGGTTTCATCAAATCTTACTGTTGCTGCACAATGAAATACTAGGGATACGTTCTGTAATTGGTTTTCATATTCATGTGTAATGCCCAATCTGGACATGGTAGCATCACCGGGTATGGCCACTAATTTTGCATCCAATTCTCGGGGTTTTTTTAATTTTAATTGGCGAAATATCTGGCAAGGAAAGAATATGAATATATGCTGAAAATTACACATTTCATTACATACATAATTGGTCATTACAACCCTTCAATCAGGATTACGAGCTAGCTTCACACACCACTTTTGGTTGTGAGTGTCAATTTTATACATGAGTAGGGGGACCTACAGTTTAAAGTCGACCCCGAACGATAGATTTTTTGAGAAACTTTTAATGGCAATTTTAATTTTACTCTCAAAATTTTTACCAGAAAACTAATGAGAGGCATCTGAGTCTGTTAAATATTTCTTAATAATTGTGTGGTTAATTTCTAAGAAAGAGATTTTATAAGGTATGCTGGGAAGCTGCATAACACTGGTGAGTTAATTCTAAAATTTTCTTTGTTTCGATTTTGAAACAAGTTTTCACCGAAATTTTCACTGTCATTCATTTAAAGCCGCCGTATTCTAGTAGGTAGTATGTTGGCTTACTAGACGTGAGTCCGTGGTTCAAAACCCAGCTTCAACAACTTCTTGTCAGCAGTTTTTTTGGCAAAAACTCTGGGAGTAAATAAAATTGCCATGAAAAGTTACTCAAAAGTCTGTCGTACGCAGACGATTTTTTGTAATGACCACTTAAGGAATTGATTAAAACACAAATCACCCTGTGAGTTTTCAGAAGGACTTAGACAACATAAAAGGACACTAGGTTTTGATATGCCTGAAGAAATTTGACTTCTCCAGTTTTTCTTACCATTTCTTGTTTCATTTTTTCCAAACGCTCTTCAATTGATGCAGTTTTTTTGCCTCGTAAAAGTACGTAGATTTTCTTAACGTTGCAGGAACGCAATAGTTTTTCAATTAAAGCCTTACCAAGCACGCCTAGAAAGGTTTTTTGTTTTTAATTTACAACAAAAAGAAATTTGATTGATTATTTAATAGAAAGGAAACTTTGCGACTCTTTTATTCACCTGAGCCACCGGTTATAAAAATTTCTCGATTTTCAAAAAATTCGGCAATCATTTCTAAGCTGCTCTATTGAATGTGATTTTGAGGAACCTTTTCATGAATGCCACTCTGTTAGGGTAAATAAGAAACTAAACTGTTGAAATGCAAAAACATTTGAAACCTTGAAATGAATTCAAAAATTTATTGCAGATCAGTGTGTATCCAATAATTAACATACGAGCAGGTTTTGTTAATTTTTTTTTGTTTTCTTCTTTTTTTGAACTTCAGCATTAAAATAAAAGAATATTGACCTCTTACGGTAATTGATTTATAAAATGAATTGCAATATACTTGAAAAATCTGTATGCGGGTTGCTTTCACACAGTCAAAGAAAAAAGTCTACATACACGGCCAAAATTTTTATTTTTTTTCCCAATAATTTCTATGTTATATTCTTCTCATATTGTTTTAGTCTTCAAACATTCTTGACTGTAAATGCCTTAAACAACTTTCTTTTCCAATTTGATAAATTTGACATTGGTGTATGTAGACTATATTCTTTGACATATAAGGGGTGATTTTTTAAGAGTTATAGGAAAATTTTTCAAAAAAAAACACATGAAATTCAGAAAAATGCATGAAATCTTTATTTGAATCGATAGTACGGTCCATATAATTTAATGTTTGAAGATTATTTCATGCAAATGTTGACCGCGACTGCGCCTCAAAAGATCCATCCGCTTAGTCCAATTTTGGCATACTCTTTCCAACATTTCGGCCGGTATCTCACGAATAAATGCTTCAATGTTGTCTTCCAATGCGTCAATTGAAGCGGGCTTGTCTGTATAGATATGAGCTTTAACATAGCCCCACAAAAAATAGTCTAAAGGCGTTAAATCGCACGATCTAGGCGGCCAATTGACCGGTCCCGAACGTGAAATAAAAAGTGTTCACCGAACTCGCCTCTCAATAAGTCCATTGTTACGCGTGCTGTGTGGCATGTGTCACCGTCTTGTTGAAACCACAACATGTCATGCAAGTCAAGCTCTTGCATTTTGTGCAAAAAAAAGTTGGATATCATCTCACGGTAGCGCTCACTATTCACAGTTACGTTAAGATTCGCAGCATCTTTGAAGAAGTACGATCCATTGATGCCAAATTCAATGATTTGCAAGCGTTGTTCGTTTGTAAGACGATTCATGGTTAAATTATAGACCAAACTGAAGATGTTTGACAGTGAAACAAAACACGAAACGTGCGTGAGCTGTTTAAACCAGTGTTGCCAAAAAGATAATAGCTAAAAAATCACCCTTTATATATACAGTATATGAATAAACGCAAAATTTACGAGCCAATGAAGCATGCAGAAATAGAGAACGATTGTAACTACAATTTAGGTAACACGTTTCAGAAGGGCTCAGGACAACATTGATCTCTACGTGAATGTAATATCAATTTCTAGCAATGTTTGGAATAAATTATTGGGTTCACTGATTATGAGGAGTGTTTTCTGTGCTGCCACTTGATCTTAAAACTTCCAGATTTCGTTTTACATCTATTGGGGAGAATTACCTCCATATTATGCTAACAATCACACTTTTTTTCAATCATTTTGAATATGCAATTCACGGAAAAGTTCTAAATTAGAGTATGGTACAGTACATTGTACAACTTCCCCGCCAATTGCGTACTCAACTAAAGGTTTCTCATCTAAGCTATGTGATTGTTTTTAGAAAAATTAATTTTTTTCTTGAGTAATAATACGTCGTTAAAGGAGTACGTAGTCTAGTAGGTATTGTGTTGGTTTATTAGACATGAGGCCACGGTTCAAACCCTAGCCCAGATGTCTCCAACAAAACGAAATATGAAAGATATTTCTTCGGAGACATACTCTCAGCAGATTTCTGGCAAAAAAAAAAATTGTCATAAAAACTTTCTCACAGATCTGTCATTTATCTGTCTGACTTTAAACTGTAGGTCTCGCCACTCATGTATAAAATTATCGCACACAACATAAGTGGTGTGAGAAGCTACATATGTAGCTCGTAATCCTCACTAAAGAGTTGTGATGACCAATGACGAATATACAGTATTGGCCAAAACTAAAGCACCCCCTCAGTACATTTAAGATTGAACCGTTGTCCGTTTGGCCTGCCTCTGGATGCCTTATGCCATCTGAATCCTTTAATTTAAACTTAGATTCGTCAGAAAACAACACATTCATCCATTTTTGGACACTCCAGTTGAGATGGGTCTTGGCGAATTCAAGTTTGGCGATATCAAAGGTTTTTTGCTGGTCGTCGACTGAATAATCTGGCCTCTACCGCCCTTCTGGGAATCGTTCTTTCGGTTATTTTTAAATCTAAGCGGTTTCGTACGTGACTAGAAGATGCTGTAGGATCATTTTGGATTGTCCTTTTAATTAAGGAGTCTTCATGTCGCAAGGTTTCACGTGACCTTCCTCCAGAATGAGTAGAAGATGTGCGACCAGTCTGTAAAAACTTTTAAATTAGCCTAGAAATAATTGATCTATTGATTGAATATTTTGCACTCAATTGATGCCTTGATAAGCCAGCTCTCCAATCCAATCATTAACTTAAAAATCAACCCACAAAATTGCAAAACCAAAGAAGATTTATTTGAAGCCGCAAAAATAGCCTGGGAAGCAATATCTCCTGAAATAATTAATAATTTAATGTCCCCTATGCCTAAAAGATGTGCGTGTGTCATTCAGAATAAAGGATTCGCAACGAAATATTGATTTCAATAGTTTTTTGTGCACCTTAATTGGGGGGTGCTTTAAGGTGCGTTTTATTTGTGCAAAATCATAAAAATTTTGTTTGTCCTAGTGTAAACACTCGAATTTGTTAGCCACCAAATATTTTTCGACTGTTTGTTGGCTAAAAAAATCTTTGTTTGTGAATAAAGCTTTGCATAGTGTAAACACTTTGTCAGCACGTCGTTACAAATATTTGGCTCGATATTTTGTTTGTTCTCACAATATTTTTGGCGGAACAAATAGCGACAAATAATTGTAGAAACGTGGGTTGCCAACAGTTATTTTTGACAGTGCTTAACATATAAAAAATGAAATAAATTGAAATGGCAATACTGGTCAATTCGTTTGACAGATTGGTAAGTCAAAAGCGCTTTTTTGTAATTCTTTATTATAAAGCATATTTTTCTGAAAGAAAATGGACAACATCAATGCAGCAATTATTGAAACTCATCTGCAACGCTTTTCCACTCCTCTTCGTTCGACGGAACCTTTTAATTAAAGAAACCCTAATTGAAACATTGCAACTGAAAATACTAGCCCAATTCACGATCTAGTGTAAATGGTCTTGCATCATTGCATTTGCAAAATGGTTTAGTATATTTTTACACTACAATAACAAAATATACTGAAATACTCTTGCTACAGTTTATAAAATAAACAATACTCAAAACCATAGTTTATATTTACTCAACATTTTGCAACACTCACAGCTGACAATTTATTTATTAAAAATAATAAATTTTGTTGGCGAATGGAGATCCAAAATATAAAAAAAAGAATAAAAAGGGATAAACCCAACAAAAAATGGTCCGAAGAGGAACATAATCTCTTCGGTAGCCTCGTCTATTAAAGAGTCCAATATTTGTTCCTTCACACTTCCATTAGACATTTTTATAAATTGTTTACAAATATCATAAAATTAAAATCATATATTTATTTATAATTTTTGACATCAGCTGTGCATTTGTGTTTTACAATTAGTGTTGCAAATGCAACCAGTAAAATTTGTTCACAATTAATAGGAAATATTTACAATTGCATAAATACAATTGCAAAAATACACGAGATTGTGAATTGGGCTACTGTTACCTTCATAAAATCTGCTTTTAAAACATTGTAAATAGCATCGCACACTTCTGGCACAATTCCTGATATCGTGCATGGTGGAATCCTAAAAACATATTGCAGCGACGAGAAATTTTCGCCAGTGGCCAAATATTGCAAAGTCAGAGCCAATCTTTCAGACGCAGATATTGGTTCCCTCAAATGTGTGGTTTTCTTTGTTATAATCGGCGCCAGTAGATACAGCTTTATTTGAAAAACATTAACATATATTTAATGTTAATATGCTGAATATTGTAATCAAGTTGCCTTTACTTTTCCCTAACCCGCTATAGTCCGGACTGTAGTGTGTACGTGTCCCTACGTAATGGGGACGAGCCCTACGCGGTCGGGTGAGGGTGGGTTAGTGTGAGGCCGGGGACGTTCGATTAAAATTAAAAAAAAAAGTTACCAAGTAATCGAAGTCATTTGAACCCATGCGCACGAAGTTTTTATGCAGCGAAGGTTCTTCAGAACGTATTTCCTTCAGAAGTTTTTGGCAACATCCTTCCATTTTACGACGCTGCACCCAAGCTCGAACCCACATTCTTCTGGATCTCCTTTTTTTCTTTTTGCTGGGTTTCTGAAACTGCTATAGCTCCAGCAGTTATTAATAATAAATCTTCAATATCACTGCCACTAAACATTTTAACTTTTCACGTTGCTTCACAAACACAATTTGATACTATTTGGCAGATGGATTTCATAAACATAACAACAACATTATTTGACAGATGTTTGTCATACACACCGGACAAATAAAATTATTAGTGCAGTGTAAAGGGGTATACAAATATTTGTACCAAACATGGCTGACACAAAATCTTCTGTTATTTGTGCAAATAAAATTCAAACAAATATTAGTGCAATCTAAACGCATGCCCAAACATTACTCACAAACCATACTATTAGCCCAAACCATTATTTGTTGTGTTTGGACAAATATTAGCATAGTCTAAACGAACCTTTAGTTTTGTCCGCTTATATTTGCGACTTAAAATGTTTTTTGAATTCTAACTTTTTTTTTTTAAATTCTGAATTCCTTAAGTTTGTGTTTTTCAATAATAAGGATATAAATAAATAAAAAAAATAAAAATTAAAAATTTTAATAGCTTTGTTTTCTTAAAAAAATTATCATTTAAAAAAAATGTACTGAGGGGGTGCTTTAGTTTTGGCCAATACTGTATGTATGTTATGTATATTAAAGTACATTTCTCTCAAAGCAATGATCCTCCAAAAAGAAGAATTACATTAGATTTAGGGCCATTATTACAACTTGCCGTTAACTAAAGAGAGGATTTTAACGGGCAGATAAATTGTTTTTCATTATTATGAGTACCCAATAAGATAGAAGTGATCGTTAAGCTAAAGGGAAGATCATCCTACCTTTAACATTTAAAGGTCACTTTATGTTTGAACTTGCCATATCATATACTATTTTCGATATGGCAACTTCAAATTTAAACAAAATGAGCATATACAACAAAAAACGAAGTCCGCTGTGGCCACTGCGTTAAAAAAAAACTTGTTTAATTGAGCAGCTTTATCGACTTTGCTCCGGCACTGCCATATTTTAATTTTATTTTATCTGCAAGTTGTAATAACGAAAATCAGTTAAAGGTAACTTCACAGTTTCCTTTAGCTAAAGGTACCTTTAACTAAACCCAAGTTTAACGGCAAGTTGTAATAATGGCCCTTAAACGCTTAATTCAGTATTAAAGCGATATTTCTTACTGTCCACAGACTTAATTAAATGAATAAAACTTAATAATTGCTACCCACACACATTGTTTCAATTTATTCCATACAATTGTTTGCACATAATGATTTTTAATTTAATTTTAATTCCATATCTTGAGTCTAATAAATCTCAGAACAGAAAGTTGAATTACCACTCCCGGCCATCTTCTCATAGTAAATACGTTCAGCATAATTCAAAGCCTTGTTAAAGACTTTAACTAGCACGACAATCTTGAACATATCATATATCCAAGTTTTTCTAAAAATATATTCAAAATTTTTAATGTTAAAGTCATAAATTATAATCAAATAATTAAAAAGAATGTATCCTGAATACTATATAATAAAAAAGTAAAAATTATTTTAATTTTCCCCAAGCTTAGTTGGATGACGCTGCTACATATAGTCCGCGTTCAGATTCTGATGCCCAACGTTGACATCAAAGTCGTATGTTACCTTTACTGATTACTAAAACGTAAACAAAAAGAAGAACATTTTTAAACCCAAATTAAGATTTATAACCTATAGAAAGCTTAAGCAACCAACAACATTTTATCTTAATATTCATGTTTAATATATACAAACAAATTTTCCTTGGTGCCATATGAAAACAGAGAGAAATCACTGTACAAACTAGTACTAAATCCTACATAATGGCTTTATACAGTACGTTCCATAATGTGGGCTATTCGATACACTTTGATGTCCATACAGTCCCATGGGATTGTGAATGCCAAATATGTTCCAATCGTTTACTTTCAATTTTAACACGAAACAATTGTTTCCCGTCACAGTGGTCATGATGATCATCTACAATTACTCGTACATACTGGCAACGCATTGCATATTCTAAGACTTTTTAAGGAACAAGACAATTGGAAGCATACTAGCAGTTCTACACATTCCAATGAGTAAATATTTAACACTGATAAAGTCCAAATTACAACGATATTTAGGGTTTCTTAGCTTCTTAAAGTGCTTCCTTATTGATGATAATGATGGTAAGTAAATATTGTGAATAAGTATTTATACGCACGAATTTATATTCATTTTATCAAGACAAGTATGCTCACATATACATATTTTGTGTGTTTAAACTTACATTTTCAATATAGTTCTGCTTCTGGGTAGTGTTTTTGGATTCTCTTTCATCAAATGTTCTCTCACACTGTAAACCATTGAGTGGAGAAAACCTATGTTTCTACTGCGATCGTTCGCATCCTTTATAATTTCAACATTGAATTCCGTTCTGCATAATTAAAAAGGCAAAAAAAAAAACACAATAAAAACACAATATTTGATTAAACTCAACTCCCATTTACCCTTGAGTTACTTGAAAGATTTCTTCAACATCAGTTACGCCATTCGATTCATAGTTATTAAAGAGAAAGGGTTTCATAACCTCCAGAGTATTGAAAATTCTACGTTGGGCACGCATTAGTACAGGTTGACGATCCGATAAAATGATAGCGAAATCAGCCAATAATGCAACCAAAAGTTGTTTTAAGAAAAACTATAAAAAAAGGAAAATAGAAAAGAAATTTTCATTATGGCACGTGATTCACTTGAATTATGTTCATTATATTGACCAGAAACAAATAAACAAAACGATTATCAGTGCAATGAACGTGAGGTAAAAGAAGATTTTTCTCATAGGCTGCCTCATTCCAAAAGCCATAATCTTGTACCATTTTAACATACTGGGGAAACGTGGTATCTGAGTGAGTACAAGACGAGGCATGATAAACTGGAATTTCATTGGGTTTCTGTCTGTTCTCATATAAACTGGCTGCTTTCATAGCATAAAAGCAAAGAATTTTTACACCCACATCTTGAGGTGTTACATCCAGTCTAGTATTCGGGCCAATATAAATCACTTTTATCACCCCAGCACCAACAGTAGCAAACATACCCATGGCACCCATTAAGGTTGGTGCAAATCCCGGTTCAGGTTCTTCTAAAGCAAATAGCACTACAGGAAATAAAAGAAATAAAAACTTTTCGTTCCCCTTAGAAACAACTCTTACCTATAGAAGGCCTGTATATGGCAACTGGCAATTTATGTCTGAAATCATTTACCATAGATTCAGACAGATTTTTGGTAAAGCAATAAGTGTTAGGAAATCCTACAATCAGTCTAACAAGAAACACAAATAAAATATGAAACCATGTTAAACCAAATTCTCCTACTTACTTCCTGGTTAACACATCTAATAGTTCATCGCTTATATCTTCCTTTTCTATAAGACTTAAAAGAAATTTCCAATCCATTGGTGATTTATAGACTTTCTCTTCAACTCGTTCTAGATACGGATTGCTAAAAAATGTCGAAACATGCATGAATAGTTTAAGATTTTTTAATGTCTCAGCAAACTTAAGGGTCTCAAAAGTACCGCCCACATTAAGTTTGATGGCATCACGCAGGGATTCATCAAATCTTATTGTGGCTGCACAATGAAACACTAGGGATACGTTCTGTAATTGCTTTTCATATTCAGGTGTAATGCCTAACATGGGCAGTATTGCATCACCGGGTATGGCCACTAATTTTTCATCCAATTCTCGGGGTTTTATTCGTCTTAGTTGGCGAAAAATCTGCAAAAGAAGCAAAATTTTATTAAATTCAATAAAAAAAAGAACTTCAACAGTAAAGGCGCTTTGAGGACGTTCAAGTTTACTTTATAATACCAAAGGGGAGCATATTTTTTTAAGAATAATAATAAGGGTCCTATCAGGCAATATATAGTTTAGTTTTTTAAGTCAATTTTAGCAACAAAAAATATGAAACATTGACAATATAACGCGATCTATAAGGATTAAAATCTCAACAAAATTCAACTTGAACAGACAACAACAATAATTTCCAATCCTATAACAGGATAATTGGAGTGAATTGTTAACGATTACTTTGCCTTTCGATTTGTAGGATTTGATAACTCACTGACATCTACTACGCGACTTAAATGACACGGCAATTTCGGATTTGATGGTTAATTTCTACAACTGGATGAGTTGTGGGTAATTTTACTTTTTACACGAGTAACGTCGTTTATAAGAAAATCTATCTTCAGCAAACACATACAAAAGATAACACGTTTTTGTTTTATACTTTAATAAATAATATTTAAATCATCGATTTCACTTCAAATAATTATTAAATATTGTGACTTAATAAGTATTCCTTACCATTTGTTGTTTCATTTTTTCCATACGCTCTTCAATGGAAACATTTTTTTTCACGCGCAAAAGTACGTAGATTTTCTTAACGTTACAGGAACGCAACAGTTTTTCGATTAAAGCCTTACCAACTACACCTACAAAGTTTTTATTATGATTTATAAAAACAATCAAATATTAATTAATTACTAAATAGAAAAGCATTCTGGTAGTTTTTATTCACCTGATCCACCGGTAATAAAAATTTCACGATTTTCAAAAAATTCGGCAATCATTTCTAAACTGCTCTACGGAATTCGATTTTTCAGAACCGTTTGTCACTGAATGTCACTCTCTGAGGGTAAATACGAAACTAAACTATTGAAAGCCGTATTAAACAATTTAAAAAACTTAGGCTGGATATTCAATGCAATGATTTGGTTTGTTTGTAATTCTTTGTTTTTTGGATTACAGACTCTAGTGGATATTGAAATTGTCCGATATCTGAATAATAAAATGTATTACAATTTAACTTGAAAAATGTAAATTTACATGATAAATAAACCAATCCAACCAAAGTCTTGCACACAAACTTACAATATAAATACCAAGTATTGTTAATTTTATAAACAAAAATGCGCGTTAGAATATATTAAAGAATACATAGGAAATAGAATTTGATTGTTTGAAATTGAAAGTATAGTATAATATGGTATAGTATAGCGTAGTATAGTGCAGTATAGTATAGCATACTATAGCTTAGTATAGTATAGCATAGCATACCATAGTATAGTATAGTATACTAGAGTATAGTATAGTATAGTATTTGGATATTTCGTATAAGCTCCATCCAGTGAAGCCGTGGAGAACATTTGAACAATATCGAGCCATAACCGCAAAAATATCTCAAGCGACAAAAACGAAATTTTACAGGGGAAGGTTTTTATTATTTATTTCTTGTTGAAATCAAGATAGAGCAACAAAATTTTGTATGAAGAAACATTTTGTTCCAATACATAAAATCAATATAATTGCTTTCTCATATAAGCATAATAACAGCAATTTTTGGCGCTTAAGCTTTTTTTGCTGTCATTCTGATTAACTACTTGTGTCGGTTAAGATAAAATATTCTTATGACGAAGGGTTTTTTTCATTTACTAAATTATATATTTTGTAATATATTTATTTTTTAAGTCATTATTATAACATTCTATATACATAAATGTATGTATTTACATGTAAAAGGCTTTTTATTTGTACTAGAAATTAAATATTTTTGTAATCAATACAATGAATGTCTAACAGTACGAATTATTATCGTAATATGGGAAATAGCTGTTAAAGGACTCCAATTTTTCCTTTTGTCTTAATTAAGTAGAGTTTTTTGGGTAATTATGATATATGAACGGACCATTTATCGAAACAAACAAAAATCTGGACTGGACTTTCTGGACAAAAAAAAAAAAAAAAGATTTAGGTCCTTTCCTTTAAAGGTTCAATATAAAAAATAAAACCATGCAGATAGTTTAATTCAAACTTGTTTTTTATTACATACATACATAATTGGTCATAACAACCCTTCAGTCAGGATTACGACCTAGCTTCTCACACCACTCATGTTGTGTGTGTTAATTTTATACATGAGTGGCGGGTCGACTCCGAACGACAGTTTTTTGAGAAGCTATTCATGGCAATTTTATTTACTCTCAGAGTTTTTGCCAGAAATCTGTTGAGAGGAAGTTGCCGAAGAAATATTTTCATAATTTCGTTTTGATGTCTGACCTGGGATTCGAACTCGGGCCTTCAGTCTAATAAGCCAACACACTACCTACTAGACTACGGCGACTTGTTTTTTATTAACAACGAAAAAAAATTAAAATATCATTATGAACATTGTACGTGGTTACAAGAAAGTAATAAAAAAAAGGATTCAATGGTGCTATGAATTGAATCCACTGGCATCATTGTATGACCGGGTAACAAATAAGTTCTTTTTATATTTTTAATGTAATTGGAATTTTTAATAAAATGGAATAATGTCGCAATCAGAAGATGTATCTGAATCGCTGTATGGAACGAGGCAGCGCTTATTAAACTTCTAGAAAAAAAATTTTTTTTTTTTTAACACAAAACTTTAACATACCTTTAACACTTCCTTATTCACCTCTGTCATATTTTATAAATTTTTTATATGTAAAACGTATACGAATATTTAAATAATACTTTAGTATTATAATATTATAATTTTTAAAAAGAATATAATTTTTTAGATTTTTTATTAGGAAAATTTTATCTTAACCGACAAGTCGCTGTCACAAAGAAAACAAAAAATTTTCAAAATGCACTTAAGTTAAAATTTTTTTATCTTATTAATTCATAACGGTGTACAGTGTGTCCCTGTAATTTTTATAGATGATGCAAATGAGGGTAATGAATTTATTTATTACAAAAAACGATATATGAAAAATATGTCGCTTGAGATATTTTTGCGGTTATGGCTCGATATTATATGGCACACATAGTAGTATCAATAGCTCTTCCAACCGAGTAAAAAATTACGATAATATGTTACACACACTTAGTTTTATTTAAAACAAACCTGTACATCTGTGTGCACCCTTGCATTATCTTGTTGAAAAAATATATTCCATACCCTGAATCATGTCGTAACGTATAATCAAACACTGCAGCTGTGTTTGAATGCAACCCTAGTAATTTGAATCAACTTGTACACATAAGTCACACCAATTCGTTTGAATTTTTAAATTAAATCGAATCGAACTGTTATCGTTGATCAATGGTTCCTTCAACATTAAACGCAAGAGCTGGTAAGCGTGTACATTCAAGTATAATAGAAAATTATTGTAAATTCTGTTTATTACAGATTTTACCTGCAAATAGAAAAAAATCGTTTCCTTTTTTGTTTAAACTAAACAAGTGAAGAGCATTGGGAAATTCACTCTTTGCTCATTAAATTTTTAAATTTTTATTTTCTTCAGACTCTGAATTGATATGCTGATATAAAGTTGAGAATATTAATAACTTTCTTGTTATACAATTTCAATCTCTTTATAGTACTTTCTGCTTTTGTTTTAGAATTGTTTAAAGGAATATGGCACTAAGAAAATGTGAACCTGTGAGCAGCAGAAAACAATAAATATAACACTTCTCATACATGAGCTCATGGAACCCCCAAAAGATTAACAAAAACGAATATGACGAGCGATCCATAATGCTTATATGAGATAGGAATTAAAAAAAAAAATTTAAAGAAAGGTCTGAAGTAAAGTTTTTTAATGAAGCCGAAGCAAATCAACATACGATCTCCTGAATGACTGCAGTCACTTCAATGATTCATTAATTTTTGAGTATAAAATTTATTTACAGTGCTGAACACATATATTCTATTCCGTTTCTCTAATATATTTTATTATATGAATTCATTTATATTTTTATTTCAACAATAATACTTATATTAAAAATTTATTCTAATTATTACCAGCAATAATATTAATGCCACCCTATTGCTATAGGAAGTATATTTAACCCACAGCCTGCTACCCTTCTTGGATACTCTTGATTATTTAACGATAATGAATATTATTTTAAAAAAAGAAATTTGTTATTTACATTTACATATATGTATGTATATTATCTCTTATTCTAATTGTATTTCAAATTATTCAACAGAAAGTTGAATTCCCATTCCCGAACAGCTTCTCATTGTAAATATGTCCAGCATAATCCATAACTTTGTGGAAGACTTTAACTAGCACGACCATTTTGCAAACTTCATAAATCCAAGTTTTTCTAGAAATATATTCAAAATTTTTAATATTAAAATAATAAATTATAATTAAATAATTAAAATAATGTATCAGAATATAATAAAAAAAAAGAAAAAAATTTTGTTATTTTTCCTCAAGTTTGGTTGGATTATTCTGAGCTCCAACAAATATAAAATGGATTGTAATTGTAAATTCATTCATTGTGAGGCCAATTTATTGGCGAACTATGCCACCAAAGTCGCTTGTAATCTTTAATGGTGACTGGAATGGAAACAAAAAGAAACACGTTTTTAAACCCAGACTAAAATTTGGAACCTATGGCTTTAGAAAGCTTAAGCAACCAAAAAAACATGATCTTGATAATTATGTTAAAAAAATACAATCAAGTCTTCCTTGGTGGCCTGATAAGCCATAACAAAACAGAGAGAAATCACTGCACAAACTAGTACTAAATCCTACATAATGCCTTTAAGCAGTACGTTCTATAACCTGGACTATTGGATACACTTCGATGTCCATACAGTCACATGGGATTGTGATATGGAATAGGCTTTACATTTTTACTCTAAATTTTTACCCGAAACTAGTATTTCAAGTGACAGTTGTATGCTGAACTCCTTCAATTATATACTGGCGGCGTATTGCATATTCTTAAACCCGAAAAGAGCTAGGCAATACTAGTAATTCCACACATTCCAATGAGTAAATATTTGAAATTGATAAAGTCAAGATTACAACGATATTTAGGGTATCTTAGCTTCTTAAAGTACGTCCTTATTGATGATGGCAAGTAAATATTGTGAATAAGTATTTATACGCACGAATTTATATTCATTTTATCAAGACAAGTATGCTCACATATTTTATGTGTTTAAACTTACATTTTCAATATAGTTCTGCTTCTGGGTAGTGTTTTTGGATCCTCTTTCATCAAGTGTTCTCTGATATTGAAGATCGTGGTGCGTGCGAGTCCAATGGCCCTGTTAAAGTCCCTGCCAACTTTTTCAGCATCTGCACTGAATTCTGTTCTGCGTGATACAAAAAAACAAAATAAGAACACGAAACGAAAACTCAATACTTAATACCCTGTTTACCCGTGAGTTGTTTTTAAGATTTCTTCAGAATCAGTTGCGCCATTCGATTCATAGTTATTAAACATAAAAGGTTTCATAACCTCCAGGGTATTGAAAATTCTCCGTTGGGCACGCATTAGTGCAGGTGGACGACGCGATAACACAATAGCGAAATCAGCCAATAATGCAATCAAAAATTGTTTTAAGAAAAACTAAAAAAGGAAAACAGAAAAGAAATTTTCATTATGGCAGGCGATTCACTTGAATTATGTTCATTATATTGACCAGAAACAAATAAACAAAACGATTATCAGTGCAATGAACGTGAGGTAAAAGGAGATTTTTCTCAAAGGCTGCCTGTTCCAAAAAGCCACAGTCCTGACCAATTGTAATGTATTCGGAAAACAAGAAACTTGAGTGATTATAGGATGAAGTCTGATAAACAGGTATTTCAGGCGGTTGCTTATTATCCTCATAGAATTTAGCTGATTTCATAGCATAAAAGCAAAGCGATTTTATCCCCAGATCTTGAGGTGTTACATCCAGTCGACACTTTGTGTCCATATAAACAACTTTAAGAATCCCAGCACCGGCACCAGCAATCAAACCCATGGCACCAGTTAAAGTGGGTGCGTATCCCGGTTCAGGTTCCTCTATAGCAGATAATACTACAAAGCAGATAATACTACAATTAGAACTTATCGTTACCACAGAAACAATTCTTACTTATAGACGGCCTATATATGGCAACTGGTAATTTATGTCTGTAATCGTTTACCATTGATTCAGTCATATTTTTCGTAAAGCAATAAGTGTTAGGAAATCCTACAATTAATCTAAAAACAAACAAAATAATTAAAATATTAAACAATGCTGTGTTGTTCTATAAAACAAAACGTCCTTTACTTACTTCCTGGTTAACACATCTAATAGTTCATCGCTTATATCTTCCCTTTCCACAAGATTTAAAAGAAATTTCCAATCCATTGGTGATTCATAAATTTTCTCTTCTACTCTTTTAAGATACGGATTACTAAAGAATGTCGAAACATGCATGAAAACTTTTAGATTTTTTAATGTCTCAGCAAATTTCAAAGCTTCGAAAGTACCGCCCACATTTAGTTTAACAGCATCGTGCAGGTTTTCATCAAATCTTACTGTGGCTGCACAATGAAATACTAGGGATACGTTCTGTAATACGTTTGCATATTCAGGTGTAATGCCCAACCAAGGCAATGTAGCATCACCGGGTATGGCCATCAATTTTTCATTCAATTCATTGGGTTTTTTTAGTCTTAGTTGGCGAAAGATCTATCAAATGAATCAAAAAATTATTCAATTTTATTAGAATTGTTCATTAAAAATATCAACATTTCTTCATTATTTGTACATTAGCTTTTCGAATATCGACCACCTATACAGTTATATTTTTATACGTTGTATGTGTTAGTACTGTGGCCTTTGTTAAAAGATTGCCAACATTTCGATAACCAGTCCGGCTTATCTTATCCTCTGATTATATTGCCGATTTAAATTGACTTGTTCCCCTTCTCGTATTATCTTTCTTGGAACTGTTGAATTGGGTGTGAAATGTGTCCTGGGAATTTTAAGGATACGTCGATAAATCAATTTTTCAAAAGCTATCAATTGCGTTACATCAGTGGCTATAATTGTCTGTACCCTCTAAAGCGTAGTTGACTTTACGACAAAGTTTTTTTTATGAATAATTAATTTGTTAAATGACAATGCAAGTTTTTAACTTAATTAAGAAAGATAAGATTTTGTCTTTTTCTTTGCCAGCAATGCAATTCTATTGGACAGGAGTTTTATTTACCGTTTCATGGACTGGCTTACCAGTACGATGCACGTGTGCCGAATATTCCGCAATGCGATCGAATAAATTAAAAGTTTTTTGTTCGTATAAAAGAACTGTCTTCACCAAGACCCTCATTTACAGTAATCAACCATTGCACGGTGACAAAAAAAAAAAAACACGGACACATTTTGTACACCCTAATATATAGACACTCGATATGGAAGAAGTCCTCAATTAATACCAATAACACGGCATTTAATTTAAAATACATTTTAAATGTTACGCCTTAAATTTATGTATTCCTTACCACTTCTTGCTTCATTTTTTCCAAACGCTCTTGAATGAAAACATTTTTTTTCGGGCGTAAAAGTACGTAGATTTTCTTAACATTACAGGAACGCAACAGTTTTTCGATTAAAGCTTTGCCAACGCATCCTAAAAAGTTATTATTATGATTTACAACAAATAAAACTGAATGATTGTGGTATAGAAAGGAATTTTGGAAACTCTTATTCACCTGATCCACCGGTAATAAAAATTTCACGATTTTCAAAAAATTTCGCAATCATTTCTAAATTGCTCTACTGAATTCGATTTTTTAGAAGGTTTTCTTGAGAGTATGCCTTTGAAGGTAAATACGAAACTAAACTGTTTGAAAGCGAAATACTTTACTTAAAGTTTTATTAAAAATTTTTTTATTTTATTTAAGTTATTTATTTAATTGCTTTGCATATCTAAATTAAATAAATTACAAATCCAAATGAATTTTGAAACATTTCGAACTTTTAAAAACGAAAATGTAAACCAAATTGTAAAACTAAATGCAAATTTACATGACGAATACGTCTACAGTATGCAATTAAAGTCCAGCTACCATTTAAATGCTAAATCTTATGAATTTTATAAAAGTGGAAAATCTATAATGAATGCAGGAATGCTATTCGAAAATACTACGAAATTCTCTTCAAAATAGTAAATAATATTTGAAATTAGTTTCAATACAATTTATGTAACATTCAAGCAAAATACAATTTCATTCTAAATGGTTGAGCTTAACATGGATCTCTTTGTGACATTAATATCAATACCTAGCTATGTTTGGAATAAATTATTGGGTCCACTGATTATGAGGAGTGTTTTCTAGATTTCGCTTTACATCTACTGGGGATAATTACCTCCATATTATGCTAACAATCACACTTTTCTTTCTTTTGACTTTACGTACAAATTTCGGGATTACTCAAACATTTCTGATCCAATTTCCAATCATGTTGGAAAGGGGAGAGATGGACCTTTAAAACGGTGTACATATATCTATTATTCGACTAAATATGCTATGAGTTTTGATGAGGTAAACTTGTAAAATTCGAATTTGTTTTCATATTTTTTCAAGTTTGTCCATTCATAGTAGCAAACTTTAACAAAAAAAATATAGGATAAGTGATAATATTCTTAAAGTCTGTTCTCTTGTGAAGAGATTGAGTCATCATTTGATCAAATTGTATAAAAATTACCGTAGTTATAATTTAAATAGTATAACAGTCGTGTTATATTTTTTTATATATGTCATCTCATCAAAAGAACTTTGAGTTCAAAAATTTTCAGAATTTTTGATGAATCTTGATTGTTTATCACAAAATGTGTCAATTTCACGTTTGCACGACTTCCAGAAGTCGGCTAATATTTGTGTTTTTTGCAAATATTATTATTGGCCAACTTCTGGTGATCGCTCAAACGTGAAATTGAAACATTTTCCGATAAACAATCAAGATCCATCAAAAATTCTGAAAATTTTTGAACTAAAAGTTCATTTGAAAAAATATATACGAGTATATGAAAAATATAACTCGACTGTTAGACTCTTTAAATAATAACTACGGTAATTTTTCTCCGATTTGATCAAACGACAATCTCTTCACAAGATAATGCACTTTTAGAATGTCATCACCTATTTCATATTATTTAAGTAAAGTTTGCTACTATGAACGTACAAACTTGAAAAAATATGAAAAAAAATTCGCATTTTCCAAGTTACATCATCAAAATGCATAGCTTATTAAGTTAAATAATAGATATACATATCTATACCGTTTTAAAGCTCCATCTCTCCCCTTTCCAACAAGATTTAAGTTTTAGAAATCGGGTCAGAAATGTTTGAGTAATCCAGAAATTTGTGCGTAAAGTCAAAAAAAAACAGTTTTTGTCAAATAAAAAAAGTTTGGAGGGTTCGAGAAATATAAAAAAAAAATATTTTTGAGATCTACTCAACAAAACTCACAACCCACACTATGTCATTAGCCGGGTGTATTTAATTTTTTTTTTATTTTGACGCATAGTGTAATTGGTCATTACAACCCTTCAGTCTGGACGCACGGCCTAGCTTCCCACACCACTGATGTTGTTTGTGTAAATTTTATACACGAGTGGCGGGACCTACAGTTGAAAGTCGGCTCCGAAAAACAGATTTTTGATAAAACTTTTCATGACAATTTAATTTTATACTCACAGTTTTTGCCAGAAATCTGCTGAGAGACAGCAACGTTCTTCATTTTGTTAAGTTAAACAAAACCTTACCAATTTACTTCCTGGTTAATTTTATTTTATAGTTAGTCGAATATGTCTGTTCTTTCCACAAGATTCAAAAGAAATTTCCATTGCATTGGTACTTCAGAAGTCATGTCTTCTACTCGCTTTAGATAAGGATTGCTAAAGAACTAAAATGGAAAATCAAAATTCCTATCGTTAACGCAAAACATTAAGGATATCGAAGCGCACTTGGTCAAAAATTTTTAAACACTAAAATTAACGTGTGAGAAGCTAGGTCATAGTCCTGTCTGAAGGGTTGTAATGACCAATTATGTATGTATGTACATATGTATGTAAAATTAACGTGTTCACTTTTTAAATCTCCAGACATGTAAATGCAGATCCCTACCTACCAGCAGGTTCCTAAATGCATCGCCATTATGGATTCTATGTTAATAATTTATTTATCCACTGCTTGCAAATGGCCGGAAGAAGTTTTCTAATTCCAGTAGAACATTTTCCCTGGGACATAAAAACAAAATTATGTGTTGTCTGCAATTTGTGGCAACTGTTGGGCACTCAACTGCCCTTTTGTAAACCGCTTTAGTTGCGTCCTGTACTTGGCCTTATTCCATTTTCAGTGAAGAAAACATGTAAATGCGAAATATTTGGTAGAAACTAAAGAAGATATCATGAAAGTTTTAAGCCCTTTTTCCCTCTTAGAAATTAGAAAATTCTACTTATTAAGAGTAAGATGGCGTTAAAAAATTTTTGATAAAACTTGCAATGTTTGATAAAATCGCATGGCTATTAAAACTGGACTTGGAGTTGGACAAGAAATTTTAAATTTCATTTAAACTTAATCAAGTGGTGGAAAGTATGGCTTAACAATGCAATTGCATGTTAATTCAATCCAAGTATAGTGCAACCATTACATAGATTTCAATATCTGATCAGACGTTTTTATATACTTATACGTCGCTCTATAAGGCTTCGAAATTGATTTATTTATTTATTTTAAGTTAATTTAAACATGCCAATTAATTTGGATTTTTGATTTAAATTGAACTGTAAATTAATGAATTTAATTTAATTTCAACATCAACTAAAAATCGTTTTCTTTATTGTTTAAACCAAACAACAGACAGAACAATGTGTATAAAGAATATCGAGGAAATTGACTCTTTGCCATTAAAATGATATTTTCTTAAGACTTGGAATTGATATGGTGATAGTGAAGTTGTGAATGGTAACAAATTTCTTGTGATACAATTTCTTTATCTTTATAGTGCCTTCTGAATTTGTTTTAGAATTGTTTAAAGGAATATGGCACTAAGAAAATGCGATTCTGCAAGCAGCAGAAAACAATAAATATAACTCTTCTAATACATGAGCTCATGGAACCCCTCCAAAAGATTAACAAAAACGAATATGACGAGCCATCTATACTGATTATATGAGATACGAATTTAAAAAAAAAAATATTTTAAAGAAAGATTTGAGGTAAAGTTTTTTAATAAAGCCGAAGCAAATCAACATACGATCTCCTGAATGACTGCAGTCACTTCAATGATTCATTAATTTTTGAGTATAAAATTTATTTACTGTACTAAACACACATGTTCTATTCCGTTTCTCTAATATATTTTATTATATGAATTCATTTATATTTCTATTTCAACAATAATACTTATATTAAAAATTTATTCTAATTATTACCAGCAACAATATTAATGCCACCCTGTTGCTATAGGAAGTATATTTAACCCACAGCCTGTTATCCCTCTTGGGCACCCTCCATTATTTAACGACAATGAATATTATTTTAAAAAAAGAAATTTGTAATTTACATTTACATATATGTATGTATATTAGCTCTTATTCTAATTGTATTTCATATTATTCAACAGAAAGTTGAATTCCCATTCCCGAACAGCTTCTCATTGTAAATATGTTCAGCATAATCCATAACTTTGTGGAAGACTTTAACTAGCACGACCATTTTGCAAACTTCATAAATCCAAGTTTTTCTAGAAATATATTCAAAATTTTTAATGTTAAAATAATAAATTATAATTAAATAATTAAAATAATGTATCAGAATATAATAAAAAAAATTTTAAATTTTTCCTTAAGCTTGATTGGAAGAGGCTGAAGTCCAACAAAAATATAATATGTATTGTAATTAAGGCCACTCAATTGCTAGCCTACTCATGCGACATATAGTCTGCGTAGAGATTCTGAAGCACAACTATGTATATAAAGTCTTCCTTGCTGACCTGATAAGCCATAACAAAACAGAGAGAAATCACTGTACTAAATCCTACATAATGCCTTTAAGCAGTACGTTCTATAATCTGGACTATTGAATACACTTCGATGTCCATACAGTCACATGGGATTGTGATACCGAATAGGCTTTACATTTTTAATCTAAATTTTTACCCGAAACTAGTATTTCAAGTGACAGTTGTATGCTGAACTCCTTAAAACCCGAAAAGAGCTAGACAATACTAGCAGTTCTACACATTCCAATGAGGAAATATTTGACACTGATAAAGTTCAAATTACAACGATATTTAGGGTTTCTTAGCTTTTTAAAGGGTTTCCATATTGACGATGGCAAGTAAATATTTTAAATAAGTATTTATACGCACGAATTTATATATATTATATGAAGACAAGTATGTTTAAACTTACATTTTCAGTATAGTTCTGCTTCTAGGAAGCGTTTTTGGATCCTCTTTCATCAAATGTTCTCTCAGACTGTAAACCATGGAGTGGAGAAGACCTATGTTTCTACTACGATCGTTCGCATCCTTTATAATTTCAACATTGAATTCCGTTCTGCATAATTAAAAAGGCAAAAAAAACACAATAAGAACACAATATTTGATCAAACTCAACTCCCATTTACCCTTGAGTTACTTGAAAGATTTCTTCAACATCAGTTACGCCATTCGATTCATAGTTATTAAAGAGAAAGGGTTTCATAACCTCTATGGTAATGAAAAGCTTTCGTTGGAGACGCATTAGAGCAGGTTGATGACCCGATAAAATGATAGCGACATCAGCCAATAATGCAACCAAAAGTTGTTTTAAGAAAAACTAAAAAAAGAAAACAGAAAAGAAATTTTCATTATGGCACGTGATTCACTTGAATTATGTTCATTATATTGACCAGAAACAAATAAACAAAACGATTATCAGTGCAATGAACGTGAGGTAAAAGAAGATTTTTCTCAAAGGCTGCCTGTTCCAAAAAGCCACAATCTTGTACCATTTTAACATACTGGGGAAACGTGGTATCTGAGTGGGTACAAGACGAGAGATGGTAAACTGGTATTTCATTGGGTTTCTGTCTGTTCTCGTATAAACTGGCTGCTTTCATAGCATAAAAGCAAAGAATTTTTACACCCACATCTTGAGGTGTTATATCCAGTCTAGTATTCGGGCCAATATATAACACTTTAAACACCCCAGCACCAGTTACAGCCAACAAACCCATGGCACCCATTAATGTTGGTGCAAATCCGGGTTCAGGTTCCTCGAAAGCAAATAGTACTACAAAAAATAAAAGAAATAAAAACTTGTCTTATGTATAAAAACATGATATACCTATAGAGGGCCTATATATGGCAACTGGTAATTTATGTCTGTAATCGTTTACCATAGATTCAGACAGATTTTTGGTAAAGCAATAAGTGTTAGGAAATCCTACAATCAGTCTAACAAGAAACACAAATAAAATATGAAACCACGTTAAACCAAATTCCTCTACTTACTTCCTGGTTAACACATCTAATAGTTCATCGCTTATATCTTCCTTTTCTATAAGACTTAAAAGAAATTTCCAATCCATTGGTGATTTATAGACTTTCTCTTCAACTCGTTCTAGATACGGATTGCTAAAGAATGTCGACACATGCATGAATAGTTTAAGATTTTTTAATGTCTCAGCAAATTTAAGAGTCTCGAAAGTACCGCCCACATTAAGTTTGATGGCATCTCGCAGGGTTTCATCAAATCTTACTGTGGCTGCGCAATGAAACACTAGGGATACGTTCTTTAATTGCTTTTCATATTCAGGTGTAATGCCTAATCTGGGCAGTATTGCATCACCGGGTATAGCCATTAATTTTTCATCCAATTCTCGGGGTTTTATTCGTCTTAGTTGGCGAAAAATCTGTCAAAGAAGCAAAATTTTATTAAATTCAATAAAAAAAAGAACTTCAACAGTAAAGGCACTTTGAGGACGTTCAAGTTTAATTTATAATACCAAAGGGGAGCGTATATTTTTTAATAATAAAGGTCCTATCAGGCAATACATAGTTTAGTTTTTTAAGTCAAGTTTACAAAAAAAAATACGAAACATTGAAAATCGAAAATTCAACTTGAACAGACAACAACAATAATTTCCAATCCTATAACAGGATAGTTGGAGTGAATTGTTATCGATTACTTTGTCTTTCGATTTGCAGGATTTGACAACTCACTGACATCTACTACGCGACTTAAATGACACGGCAATTTCAAATTTGATGGTTGACTTCTACAATTGGATGAGTTGTGGGTAATTTTACTTTTTACAAGAGTAACGTCGTTTATAAGAAAATCTATCTTCAGCAAACAAATACTGAAGATAACACGCGTTTTTGTTTAATACTTTAATAAATAATATTTAAATCATCGATTTCACTTCAAATAATTATTAAATATTGTGACTTAATAAGTATTCCTTACCATTTGTTGTTTCATTTTTTCCATACGCTCTTCAATGGAAACATTTTTTTTGACGCGCAAAAGTACGTAGATTTTCTTAACGTTACAGGAACGCAACAGTTTTTCGATTAAAGCCTTACCAACTACACCTACAATTATTTTATTATGATTTATAAAAACAATCAAATATTAATTAATTACTAAATAGAAAAGCATTCTGGTAGTTTTTATTCACCTGATCCACCGGTAATAAAAATTTCACGATTTTCAAAAAATTCGGCAATCATTTCTAAACTGCTCTACGGAATTCGATTTTTCAGAACCGTTTGTCACTGAATGTCACTCTTTGAGGGTAAATACGAAACTAAATTATTGAAAGCCGTATTAAACAATTTAAAAAACTTAGGCTGGATATTCAATGCAATGATTTGGCTTTTAGATTACAGACCCTAGTGAATATTGAACTTGTCCGATATCTGAATAATAAAATGTATTACAACTTAATTTGAAGAATGTAAATTTACATGATAAATAAATTTCAAATACGGTCTTGCACACAAACATACAATATAAATACCAAGTGTTGTTAATTTTATAAACAATATTTCTCATTAAAATATATCGTCGTCGAAAATCCAAAAGTACGTATCATCAAAAAAATCAAAATCGAGTTTTTGATTGATTATGATTCGTAAGGTTATCTAACATACATACATACATAATTGGCCATTACAACCCTTCAGTCAGGATTACGGCCTAGCTTCTCACACCACTCATGTTGTGTGTGTTAATTTTATACATGAGTGGCGGGACCTACAGTTTAACGTCAACTCCGAACGACAGATTTTTGGGCAACTTTTTCATGGCAGGTTTTATTTACTCTCAGAGTTTTTGCCAGAAATCTTCTGAGAGGAAATCGCCGAAGAAATATTTTTTTTCATATTTCGTTTTGATACCTGACCTGGGATACGAACCCGGGCTTTACGTCTAATAAGCCAACACACTACCTACTAGACTACGGCGACTTCTAAGGTTATCTAACATATCTCTACCAATTTGTAGATTTTTGAGACTAAAAATAACGTTTTTATATCAATAATCCAAAATGACGTATTTTTTATTTTATAACATTTGTTGCTTCTCCTGTAAAATGAGAAAAAGTAATGTTACGTACTTTTGAATTTTCGACGACGATATTAAAGAATACATAGGAAATAGAATTTGATTATCTGAAATTGAAAGTATAATATAATACAGTATAGTGTATTATAGTGCAGTATACTATAGTTAGTATAGTATAGTATAGAATAGTATAGTATAGAATAGAATAGTATAGTATAGAATAGTATAGTATAGTGTAGTATAGTGCAGTATACTATAGTATACCATAGTATAGTACAGTATAGTATAGTACAGCATAGTATAGCATACTATAGCTTAGTATAGTATAGCATAGCATACCATAGTAAAGAATAGTATACTATTGTATAGTATAGTATTTGGATATTTCGTATGAGCTCCATCCAGTGAAGCCGTGGAGAACATTTGAACAATATTATATGTCACACATATTAGTATCAATAGCTCTTCCAACCGAGTAAAAAATTACGATAATATGTTACACACACTTAGTTTTAATTAAAAACAAACCTGTACATCTGTGTGCACCCTTGCATTATCTTGTTGAAAAAATATATTCCATACCCTCAATCATGTCGTAACGTATAATCAAACACTGCAGCTGCGTTTGAATTCAACTATTGAATTCAAAATTCGCCAATTCGTTTGGATTTTTAAATTAAATCGAATCGAACTGTTATCGGTGTTCAGTGGTTTGTTCAATATTAAGCGCAAGAATTATTGTTAATTCTGTTTATTTCAGATTTTACCTGCAAATAGAAGAAAATCGTTTTCTTTTTTGTTTAAACTAAACGACTGAAGAGCATTAGGAAATTCACTCAACGCCTCTTAAAATTATATTTTCTTTAGACTCTGAATTGATATGCTGATATAAAGTTGAGAATGTTAATAACTTTCTCGTGATACTACTTCAATCTCTTTATAGTGCTTTCTGGATTTGTTATAGAATTGTTTAAAGGAATATGGCACTAAGAAAAGAAAAGAAAAACCAATATGACGAGCCATCTATAACTGCTTATATGAGATACGAATTTAAAAGAATTTTTAATGGTAATATCTGCTGCCTAATTTTCTGATCATACGAGAGTCTAAAGATTGGAAGTAAATTCTGAATGGTTGCAGGTACCCCAATGGTTCCTTAACTTTTAGGTATTAATATTATTTATACATAAGCATACATAGTTTATTCGGTTTTTCTTTATTTTATTATATGAATTGATTTATATTTTTATTTCAACAACAATATTATTCTATAAAAATTTTTCTAATTATTGCCAGCATTATGCTGACACTTTGTTGTTATAGGAAGGGAACTTAATCCACAGCCTGCTACCGTTTTTGGCTACCCTTAGTTTAAATTTATTACACAATAATGCTTAGAATATTATTTTTAATAAAGAAATTTGTTATTTACATTACATTATATTATTTCTTATTCTAATTGTATTACATATTATAACTGAGAGTTGAATTTCCATTTCCGGACAACAGCTCATAGGGAATATGTCCAGCATAGTCCATAACCTTGTTAAAGACTTTAACTAGCACGACAAATTTGAAAGCTTCATAAATCCAAGTTTTTCTAAAAATATATTCAAAATTATAAATATACAAAAAATTATAATTAAATAATTAAAAGAATGTATCAGAATATAATAAAAAAAAAATTCAATAATGTTCTATTTTTCCTCAAGCTTGGTTGGAATATTCTGAGCTCCAACAAATGTAATATGGATTGTAATTAAGGCCACACAATTGCTAGCCTACACATGCTATATGCGTAGAGATTCTGATGACCAACTATGATATCAAAGTCGTATGTTATCTTTACTGGTTACCAGAACGGAAACAAAAGGAAACACGTTTTTAAATCCAGACTAAGATTTGGCTCCTATAGCTTTAAAAAGCTTAAGCAACCAAACAAAACTTGATTTTAATATTCAATTAAAAAAAATACAAACAACACTTCATTGGTGGCCTGATAAGCCATAACAAAAAACAGAGAGATATGGATATGCACAAACTAGTACTAAATCCTACATAATGGCTTTATACAGTACGTGCCATAATGTGGGCTATTCGATACACTTCGATGTCCATACAGTCCCATGGAATTGTGAATGCCAAATATGTTCCACTGGTTTACTTTCGATTTTAACATCATCATCATCATGATGATCATCTACAATTACATACTGGCAACGCATTGCATATTCGAAGACTTGTAAGGAACAAGACTGTTGAAAGCATACTAGCAGTTCTAAACATTCCTATTAGGAAATATTCGACACTGATAAAGTCAAGATTACAACGATATTTAGGGTTTCTTAGCTTCTTAAAGTGCTTCCTTATTGATGATGGCAAGTAAATATTGTAAATAAGTATATATGTTCACATATATTTTATGTGTTTAAACTTACATTTTCAGTATTTTTCTGCTTCTAGGTAGCGTTTTTGGATCCTCTTTCAGTAAGCTTTCCCTCATATTGAATGCCATATAGCGGGTTATGCCAATGGTCTTATTATAATCATTTCCAACTTTTATAATATCAATATTAAATTCCGTTCTGCATAAAACAATAAATAAAAACAAAATAAAAATAAAATATTTGACTAGACTTAAGCCCTAATTACCCTTGAGTTACTTGAAAGATTTCTTCCACATCGGTTATGCCATTCGATTCATAGTTATTAAACATAAAAGGTTTCATAACCTCCAGGGTAATGAAAATTCTACGTTGGGCACTCATTATTGTAGGTTGACGACCCGTTAAAACAATAGCGAAATCAGCCAATAATGCAACCAAAAGTTGTTTTAAGAAAAACTGAAAAAAAAGGAAAATAGAAAAGAAATTTTGATTATGGCACGTGATTCACTTGAATTATGTTCATTATATTGACCAGAAACAAATAAACAAAACGATTATCAGTGCAATGAATGTGAGGTAAAAGAAGATTTTTCTCATAGGCTGCCTCATTCCAAAAGCCATACTTTTGAACAATTCCAACATATTCGGAAAACAAGAAATTACTGTGGGTACAAGAGGATGTATGATAAACTGGTATTTCAGTGGGTCGCTTCTTATTCTCATATAAACTGGCTGCTTTCATGGCATAAAAACAAAGACACTTTATTCCAATGTCATGTAATGTCATATCCAGTCTAACATTCGAATCTAAATAAACCGTTTTTAAAATTCCAGCACCGGCAACAGCAAATAAACCCATTGCCCCCACTACGGTGGGAGAGAAACCCGGTTCTGGTTCCTCGACAGCAAATAGCACTACAAAATAAAAATTAAAAGAATTAATTGAATGTTTTTCCCGTAGAAACAATTCTTACCTATAGAAGGCCTATATATGGCAACTGGTAATTTATGTCTGTAATCGTTTACCATAGATTCAGACAGATTCTTGGTAAAACAATAAGTGTTAGGAAATCCTACAATCAGTCTAACAAGAAACAACAAAAAATTAATTATTAAACAATGTTGTGTTGTTCCTCCTTAACTTACTTCCTGGTTATCACATTTAATTGCTCGTCGCTTATATCTTCCCTCTTGACAAGATTTAAAAGAAATTTCCAATCCATTGGTGATTCATAAATTTTCTCTTCTACTCTTTCAAGATAGGGATTGCTAAAGAATGTCGAGACATGCATGAATAGCTTAAGATTTTTTAATGTCTCAGCAAATTTAAGAGTCTCGAAAGTACCGCCCACATTAAGTTTAATGGCATCCCGTAGGGTTTCATCAAATCGCACTGTGGCCGCACAATGAAATACTAGGGATACGTTCTGTAATTGCTTTTCGTATTCAGGTGTAATGCCCAACCAAGGCAATGTAGCATCACCAGGTATGGCCATCAATTTTTCATTCAATTCATTGGGTTTTTTTAGTCTTAGTTGGCGAAAGATCTATCAAATGAATCAAAAAATTATTCAATTTTATTAGAATTGTTCACTAAAAATATTAAAAAAAAACCGTATTTTTCTTCTTTATTTGCACATTAGCTTTTCGAATGTCGACCACGAAAACAATTTGGGCAATTCACACGACTTTTTATCGTATATGTTGTACTGAATACACTTGGTTGTTTGTAAACGCTCAATGCTATGCTGTATAGTGTATTTCGTATTCCAAATGTATTTTTTTGGCGTTCAAACAATTTGATAGCACGAAACTAACATAACTTTTGAAAACATATGAAGAAAATGTGTATAAGTGTATCGAATTTTTACATGAAAATTATCAACAACAAGCCTACACTGTTGTATAATCGTCCAACAATACAACGATACAACGGCTTGTGTGAATTGACCAATTATATTTTTATACGTTGTATGTATTAGTACTGTGGCCTCTGTCGAAAGATTGCCGCCAATCCATATCTCTACCCAGTCCGCCTTATTTTATTCTCTTAATAACTAGCTTGTTATACATTATATTGCCGATTTCTTTCGGTTTGTTGACTTTCTCGGATTAACTTTACTGGAACTGTTGAATTGGGTGTGAAATGTGTCCTGGGAATTTTAATGATACGTCGATAAATCTATTTTTCAAAAGCTATCAAATGCGTTGCATCAATGGCTATAATTGTCTGTACCCTCTAAAGCGTAGTTGACCTTACGACGAAGTTATGAATATCACTATGCGACAAAATAAAAAAATTAAATACACCCGGCTAATGACATAGTGTAGGTTGTGAGTTTTGTTGCGTAGATCTCAAAAATATTTTTTTTTATATTTCTCGAACCCTCCAAACTTGTTTTATTTGACAAAAACTGTTTTTTTTTACCTTACGTACAAATTTCTGGACTACTCAAACATTTCTGATCCGATTTCCAAAATCACGTTGGAAAGGGGAGAGATGGACCTTTAAAACGGTATACATATATCTATTATTCGACTTAATATGCTATGAGCTTTGATAAGGTAAACTTGAAAAATTCAAATTTTTTTCATATTTTTTCAAGTTTGTCAATTCATAGTAGCAACCTTTAACAAAAAAATTTAGGATAAGTGATAATAAAACTCTGTTCTCTTATGAAGAGATTGAGTCATCATTTGATCAAATCGGACAAAAACTACCATAGTTATTGTTTAAAGAGTCTAACAGCCGAATGATATTTCTTATATATTTCATCTCATCAAATGAACTTTTAGTTCAAACATTTTCAGAATTTTTGATGAATCTTGATTGTTTATCACAAAATGTGTCAATTTCACGTTTGAGCGACTACCAGAAGTTGGCCATTGTTTGCGCAAAGGGAAATAATAATATTTGGAAAAAACACAAATATTAGCCGACTTCTGGAAGTCGTGCAAACGTGAAATTGACACATTTTGTAATAAACAATCAAGATCCATCAAAAATTCTGAAAATTTTTGAACTAAAAGTTCATTTGATGAGATGACATATATAAAAAATATAACACGACTGTTATACTATTTAAATTATAACTACGGTAATTTTTATACAATTTTATCAAATGATGACTCAATCTCTTCGCAAGAGAACAGACTTTAAGAATGTTGTCACTTATCCTATATTTTTTTATTAAAGTTTGCTACTATGAATGGACAAACTTGAAAAAATATGTAAAAATTCGAATTTTCCAAGTTTACCTCATCAAATCTCATAGCATATTAAGTCGAATAATAGATATATGTACACCGTTTTAAAAGTCCATCTCTCCCCTTTCCAACATGCTTTAAATTTTGGAAATCGGGTCAGAAATGTTTGAGTAGTCCAGAAATTTGTACGTAAAGTCAAAAAAACGGTTTTTGTCAAATAAAACAAGTTTGGAGGGTTCGAGAAATATAAAAAAGGTATTTTTGAGTTCTACTCAACTAACTGAACAACGTAGACTATGTAGTTACTCGGGTGTATTTTCACTGTCGCACCGTGTAATTAATTTGTTAAATGACAATGCAAGTTCTTAACCTAATTTTTTATTTTGTTTTAACACATTAATCGCATTATTATCGATAAGATTTTTTCATTTGTCTGCCATCAACGTAATTTATTGCACAGGAGTTTTATGCCGTTTCGAAGACTGGCTTACCAGTACAATGCACGGATATCAAATTTTACGCAATGGGATCGAATAAATTAAAAGTTTTTCGTTTCTGTTTTGACTATTTCACTTCTTGCACAAGCGACGTAGGTGTAAACCACAATGTTATGTTTTAAGCAGACCTTTTTTGCTATTGTAATCGATGCTGACAAAGTGATAAAAAAAAAACACGGACAGCCTAATAGACTCTGGATATGAAAGAAGTCCTCAATTAACATCATTATCATAGCATTTGCCTTAAAATAAATATTAAATATTTAAATGATATAAATCCATGTATTCCTTACCAATTCTTTTTTAATTTTTTCCAAACGTTCTTCAATGGGAACATTTTTTTTGCCACGTAAAAGTACGTAGATTTTCTTAACATTACAGGAACGCAATAGTTTTTCAATTAAAGCCTTACCAACAACACCTACAAAGGTTTTATTATGATTTATAAAAACAATCAAATATTAATTAATTACTAAATAGAAAAGCATTCTGGTAGTTTTTATTCACCTGATCCACCGGTAATAAAAATTTCACGATTTTCAAAAAATTCGGCAATCATTTCTAATATGTTCGTTTGAATATGATTTTTTAGAAGCGTTACTTGAATGATACTCTTTGAAGGCAAATATAAAACTGAAGTGTTCAAATGCGAAATATGGTAGTTCTAGTAATTAATATACATACGCACAGTGTTTTACATAATTTTATAATTCTTTCCAATGTTTTTGTATTGAAATTTGAATAAATAAATATTGTTTCTTGTTATTAAAAATGAATAATGCCTAGAATTCTAGAACTTCTAGATTATATACCTTGACTATATAGATACGCTGCAAATAATTGAAAATTTTAATTATAAAAACATATGTACATACATACATATGTACATATGTACATTAGAGCGACTCAAGTTGTATGGAAGTGAAATTCGTGCAAAGTGTACCCCCCTCAAAATGAAAATGAAATGAATTGGTATTTTTTAAGATGACATTTAAAATATTTCGGCTCCAGCTTTGACCTCTCGTGAGCTAGACCATTTTGAAAAAGGGTCTATTTTTGCATGTTTTGTTAATTTGAGAATGTGTTTCCTTACCAACAGATACAATATGGGTATCATAAGAAAGGTTTTTTAAGGCGCGTCCAACTGTATATACAATTTGTCCAAGGACGATCATCCATGTCCTTTTTTTAGGATATTCTGTGAAAAAAAAAAGGTTTTTGAATTTTTTGTTCGGGGTTGTTTGTAATAAAAATGCCAAATTAACATATTTTAATATTTAGTCGATTTAATTAAGTACGGGTCTCAACTTTTTTTGAAATTCGCTCTAGTTCACGTTTTGTAGTAGTTGTAGTTTGTAGTTTTGTAAATATAAACAATAATATTTTATAATTTTTTTTTAGTTTGGGAAAAAAAAAAATGCCGCCAAAAAGTCGTGGATCATTTCTTTTTTTCTTTCTTAAGTCCTATCTTCATCCATACATGATCTAGAAACTAAATCCGCTATCATATTAGAGTTACCACAAAATTGAATTTATATATATTCCAGAGAACCGTGTAAAATGCATCTAATTTGCAAAAATCTAAATTATTTACATACAAAGATGATATACTTGCCAAAAGAAAAAATTTGATACCCATATTGCCCTATTAAAACGATGGGTTACCACCCTATTGTATTTTTTTCAAAACGCGAATTAGCGTGAATTTCAAAAAAAGCTGAGACCCGTATTTACTTAAATCGACTAAAGATTAAAATATGTTAATTTGGCATTATTATTACAAATAATCGCAAACAAAAAATTCAAAAACCGTTTTTTTCACAGAATATCCTTAAAAAAAGGACATGGATGATCGTCCTTGGAAAAATTGTATATACAGTTGGACGTGCCTTAAAAAAATCTTTCTCATGATATACATATTGTATATGTTGGTAAGGAAACAGATCCTCAAATTAACAAAACATCCAAAAATAGACCCTTTTTCAAAATAGTCCAGCCCACGAGAGGTCAAAGCTGGAACCGAAATATTTTAAATGTCATCTTAAAAAAGTCCAAGGTTCATATTTAGTAGGGTACATCGAGCACTTTTTGTGGTGAGTCGCTCTAATGTGCATATATGTATACATAATTGGTCATTACAACCCTTCAGTTAGGATTATGGACCTAGTTTCTTACATATCATAAAAACATCTAGAAATATTACAACAAAAAGATATTTTATGGCCTTGAATGCAAGCTATTATTTGTTCTTTAAATTCGTAAAAATTTATGTGTTTAAAATGTGTTCAAAAATTTAACCAAAATATGTTGGAAATCGTACAATTCAATTGAGTTTAATTAACTTCTTTAACAACCCCGTCGAGTTAGAGGTCAATTTGTGACCAGAACTTTACATCTCTTAATAATTGATGGTTATTTACATGTCCATTGAATCCATTCTTTCATACATTCTGTGCTCGTAGTTTGCATTGGAACTTCTAGGTTTCGCTCATACATCTAAGCGTTACTCAGCTGTTCAAACCAGCAGACCGACAATTCGTTCAATAGCGAAAACAGAAGATAGTTAAAATCAATTCTAATTTAAAGAAAAATTTAATGGATTTAGTAAATAAACAAAATTATCGAATTTATACAGTTGGCGCCACCTGCCATACCGCGACTTCTATAATCCATTTATTGCAGCAAAAATTTCCAGAAAAACTTATCTCATGTGATTTAAAATCGTGAATTGTAGCAAGTATTTTTTCTTTTTTTTTTTATATAATAATTTACAAATTAATGCCAGCATATAAGCTACGTTTTATATTACAAACACTACAATTAAAATTAATAAAATCATAATATAAATTAAAATCATTGCATAATCTACGAAAAGGAAAATTACATCCATAGTTCGTTCTATAAAAATCTAAAGAAAGAGGACGATAGTGCCGTGAAAATCTTGCTGGAATACTGAAATTCAGGTTACAAAGTAAAAACTCAGAATCGATATCACCTTTAACCAGATTAAAAACAAAACAAACCCCTTCTACGTTCTAAAGTTGGAAGTTTTATCAAACCTAATCTAGCCTCATATGACGGAAACCCATTAGCACAATCCCATCCTAAGCCACGTAAACAGAATAACAAAAACTGCTTCTGCACAGACTCTATTGAATCACTATGATAACGATAGTATGGATTCCAAATAGTAGACGCATACTCCAAAATAGGTCTAACAAGTGAAATGTATAGCAGTCTTGTTATATAAGGATCAATGAATTCCCTAGCCCATCTCTTCACAAAACCAAGAACAGCCCGAGCCTTGCCAATCATCATACTAATATGATCAATAAAAGACAGTTTTATATCCAATAATACTCCCAAATCAAGAAATGTAGTCATAGTTTCCAAAGGGCAAGAATTAATCACATAAGTGGACGAAATTACGCCTCCGCGAGAGAAAACCATGCATTTACATTTTCTCAAGTTAAGATCCATTAAATTAATTCTGCACCAAGTTACAAACAAATCAATATTTCGCTGAAGAAAAGCCTGAACATGATCATCATCAAAACTATAAAATAATTTAACGTCGTCAGCATACATCAGAATATTACAATCAGAAATAGCACAAGGAAGATCATTAAGATTTCCTGAACAAATTATCGCATGCGATTTAAAACCGTGAATTTTGTATTTTATTATGTCTTTTGTGAGTTTCCGTAGATGCATAAGATCTTTCAAGCGTAAGTGTCGGCAATACAGGCTGAGTTAAAATTCTTAGAGACTATTAGGGCAATAACTTCCAACACGACGAACTCCAGGACACTGTACAACTGTCAGATATCTAAATGAGTTAACAGAACGATATGTTGTCCATATCATATGGTTACCAGTACACAATGATATTACAGGTAAATGCAGAATGCATGCATGTATACAAGGCAGATTGGTGTAAGACCCCTTGGATATCATTTCTCTATAAACTGCAGACTTAGAAAGAGGAAAAAACTGTTGTTCACCTAGCGGGAACATGCCCGGCAGAAAAAAGCATATCGGTGCCTATTACATGGATGATCTAGGGGAACTGTCAAGCATTGATATATAGCTTCATCAGAGACTTTGAGTGGTTCTGGGACTTGGTGATAAAAGAAAAACTTTAGTTTCACATTGGGCTCTATATGGCCTAAATGTGTTCATTCGACTTCCTTGGATGAACTGCCACTTTTACTTATCTGCCTATCGGGTTCCCGTATACATACATAATTGATCATTACAATCCTTTAGTCAGGATTACGGCCTAGTTTCTCACACCACTTATGTTGTGTGTGTTAATTTTTTACATGAGTTGCGGGACCTACAGTTTAAAGTCGATTCCGAACAACAGATTTTTGAGAAACCGTTTTCATGGCAATTTTTTTAACTATCAGAGTTTTTACCAGAAATCTGCTGAGAGGAAATCGTCGAAGAAATATTTTTTCATATTTTCGTTTTGATGTCTGATCTGGGGTTTGAAGCGTGCCTTACGACTACAATTCTGTGTAGCATGAGAGACATTCATCAGAAGATCTGAGTGGTTTCAGCACTTGGAGATAATGGCAAAACTGTGGTTTCACAATGGCCTAAGTTTGTCCATTTAATTTCCACCACCTCTATTTATCTACCTAGTCAGTTCCCGGGTTTATGCGAAAAAACCAGAATCAATTCCTAAGCACGAACTCGAGATCCAACTTTTTACATTTTTACTAGTATTTTCAGATGCATGGCATTGAAATCATGTGGGTTTGTGTGCAGTAGCTCTTTGAAAATGCAAAAATTTGATAAAAGCTAACATGACTAGCAAATTTGACTTGCTAGTAAACATGTTTGAGTTTTGCTTAGCCGCATACTAGAGTCTAAACCTTTGAGGTTCAATGACAAGTGATTTAAAAGAAATGCAGCGAATTTAAATTGGTTTTTCCTAAAACACTGACTGTAGTGCCTTCAACAGTCTTTTTTTTTTTTTTTAATTTAATGTTAAAAGGTTAAGTTTGTAGTACTTTTACGCGATTTGGTAATATTTAATTTTGTATTAGCATTTAAAATCCAATTACAAAATGTATTTTAATTATTACAAGCAACGTCATTACGATTGCATTATGCAGCGACCAAAGTATACATTTTTATGATGGCAATTGAATACAATACTCATTGCAGTGTCCTACTAATTCTAGCTTGCTTTTGGTGTCATTATTAATTTTAATTTTATTTTATTAAAATGCTTTAAGTAAGGTTTTTTTGTTTTTCTTATATTACGTCATCTATTCTATGTTATAACAGAAGGTTGAATTATCATTTCCAGACAGCTTATCATGGTATAGATGTCCAGCATAATCCATAATCATGTTAAAGACTTTAACTAGCATGACAATTTGAATTAGAATATATATCCAGGTTTTTCTGAAAAGATATTCAAAATTTATTTTTTTAATTCATAATTAATGGGACATAATAAAAATATGTAGTCGCCGTAGTCTAGTAGGTAGTGTGTTGGCTTATTATACGTAAAGCCCGGGTTCGTATCCCAGGTCAGGCATCAAAACGAAATATAAAAAAAATACTTCTTCGGCGACTGCCTCTCAGCAGATTTCTGGCAAAAACTCAGAGAGTAAATAAAACCTGCCATGAAAAAGTTTCCCAAAAATCTATCGTCCGGAGTCGACTTTAAACTGTAGGTCCCGCCACTGATGTATAAAAATTAACGCACACAACATAAGTGGTGTGAGAAACTAGGTCGTAATCAGAGATCAGCAATGAATCGTATTTTCGCTACTCATAGGTACTTATGAAATTTTGAGTATGAGTGAGTCAAGAGTATTAAAATTCAACTACTCTGATTCATTCGTACACGCTACAACATTGATTTATAAGTATAGGTTGCAATGAGTATGAGTACAACGTTGACATCAAACTCACAACATTCGATTCATTGTTTGATTCATACGCCTACTCATTCAGATTCATAAATTTAGAAAAATACTTATAATACTTACGAATGATTCGAGTCACTCGAGTATGAGTAGTATGAGTATGATATTAAAATAAGTATGAATGCGTATAAGTAGCTGAAATTATAAGTATGATTCGAATCTACTCATCGTTTTGAATACTCGTTGCTGATCTCTGGTCGTAATCCTGACTGAAGAGTTGTAATGACCAATTATGTATGTTTGTATGTATGTAAAAAAAATATTAAAAAAACAAACATAAAATATAAAGAGTTTTTATTAAGGACGCCATATGATCAGATATTACTCCCTCACTTTCTCTCTCACTGTCTGTCCTTGTAAAAACAAATTTTGATACAACAGTAGATGTCCTTATAGTTAAGATTACAGCGACTATATTAATTAAAACCTCAATGTTTACTTAAATACATGGATACATAATTGGTCATTACAACCCTTCAGTCAGGATTAGGACATTCTCACACCACTTATGTTGTGTGTGTTCATTTTATACATGAGTGGCGGGACCTCAACTCCGAACGACAGATTTTTGAGAAACTTTTCATGGCAATTTCTTTTTACTCTCAGAGTTTTCGCCACAAATCTGCAAAGAGAGCAAGCAAGTCGACGGAGAAATATTTTCTTCATATTTCGTTTTGTTGGAAATGTCTAAAACTGCGGTTTGAACCGCCTTCTGATGTCTAATAAGCCAACACACTACCTCCTAGACTACGACGACTACCAATGTTTACTTACATTTTTAAAATTGTTCGGCTTCTAGGCAAAGTTTTTGGATCCTCTTTCAGCAAATGTTCCCTCACACTGAATACCATGGAACGGACAAAGCCCAGATTCCTATTATAATCATTGCCCGACCTTATAACTTCAATATCGAATTCCGTTCTGTAAATTACAAAAAACCAAACATTAAAATCAAAAAAAAATTAGTAATATTTGGTTACACTTAGGCTCTGTTTACCCTTGAGCTACTTTTGTGATTTCATTCAAATCGGTTACACCATTCGATTTATAGTTATTAAACATAAAAGGTTTCATAATCTCTAGGGTATTGAAAAGTGTTCGCTGGAGACGCATTAAAGCAGGTTGACGACCCGATAGAATCAAAGCAAAATCACCCAATAATGAAACCAATAATTGTTTAAAGAAAAACTAAAAAATGAAAAGAAAAGAAAAGAAAATTTTATATTATTGCACGTGATTCACTTCATTTATACTCATTATATTGACCAGAAACAAGTAAACAAAACGATTATCAGTGCAATGTATGTATGGTAACAGGAGATTTTTCTGAAAGGCCCCATCCTTCCAAAAGCCATAATCTTGAACCATTTCAATATACTGGGGAAATGTGAAATTTGAGTGGGTATAAGACGAAGTATGATAAACTGGCACTTCATTGGGTCGCTTTTTCGGTTTCTCATACAAACTGACTGCTTGCATGGTATAAAAACAAAGAGACTTGATGCCCACGTCTTGAGGTGTTAAATCGAGACATGTATTTAAGCCCATATAAATTGTTTTTAAAATTCCAGCACCGGTAACAGCAAACAAACCCATGGCACCCATTAAGGTTGGTGCAAATCCCGGTTCAGGTTCCTCGAGAGTAAATAACACTACAAAAAAAATAAAAAATAAATAAAAACTTGTCTCCTCCAAAACATAAAATTTTTTACCTATGGAAGGCCGGTATATGGCAACTGGTAATTTATGTCTGTAATCGTTTACCATTGATTCTGCCACATTTTTGGTAAAACAATAAGTATTAGCAAAGCCTACAACTAATCTGAAAACAAAAATAAAAACAAAAAATGAAATTAATTTACAGTCTTTAAAAAAGCCAAGCCAACTGAAGGCTATTCCACTTACTTTTTGGTTAACGCATTCAATTGTTCATCGCTTACATCTTCCCTCTCAACAAGATTTAAAAGAAATTTCCAATCCATTGGTGCCTCATAAATTTTCTCTTCTACTCTTTCAAGATACGGATTGCTAAAGAATGTCGACACATGCATGAATAGCTTAAGATTTTTTAATGTCTCAGCAAATTTAAGGGTCTCGAAAGTACCGCCCACATTAAGTTTGATGGCATCTCGCAGGGTTTCATCAAATCTTACTGTGGCTGCACAATGAAACACTAGGGATACGTTCTGTAATTGTTTTTCATATTCGGGTGTAATGCCTAACCTGGGCAGTATTGCATCACCGGGTATGGCCATCAATTTTTCATCCAATTCTCGGGGTTTTTTAAGTCTCAATTGGCGGAAAATCTAGCAAATAAAATAAAAAAAAATTTTAATAAGAAATAATAAAAATGGAAACCATTGAGAGTTATTAAGTTGAGTTCATAATTTATAATGCCCCTGATGTATTCTTTAACGTCATACTCGTTTTGTTCTATTTGTGAAGAGCATATGAAGCATTTTACTCATGATTTTTTTCGTGATTCACAGGTATTATGCTCCCAACGCAGTAGATCTTTTAAGGTTTGTTTGCAAAAAACTAGCCCGAGTGGTTTGTTGCGACTTTTCGATTGGTAAGGTTGTTTCCCCCAGTCGAAACAAATTGTTGTTGGACATCAAAGGTCTGCGTTATTTGTTGAGTGCATCAAATTTATCATAATTGGTCATTACAACACTTTAGTCGGGATTACGACTTAGCTTCTCACACCACCTATGTTGCGCGTGTTAAGTTTTTATATGAGTGGCTGGGACTACAGTGTAAAATCAACTCAGAACGACAGATTTTTTGAGAAACTTTTCATGGCACTTTTAATTTACTCACAAGAGTTTTTAGCAGAAATCTGTTAAGAGGAAGTCGCCGATGAAATATTTTTTTTTAGATTTTTCATTTTGACATCTGACCTGGGGTTTGAACCGAAGCCTCACATCTAATAAGTCAAGACACTACCTACTAGACCACGGCGACTTTAATTACAGTTAGATTTTAATAGATTATTAAAGATGTGTGTTATACACGATAGAAGTCGCCGTAGTCTAGTAGGCCTATTAGACGTAAGGCCTCGGTTCTAACCCCAGGTCAGACATCAAAACGAAATATGAAAAAATATTTTTTCGGCGACTTCCTCTCAACAGATTTCTGACAAAAACTCTGAGAGTAAATAAAATTGCCATGAAAAGTTTCTCAAAAATCTGTCGTTCGGAGTCGACCTTAAACTGTAGGTCCCGCCACTCATGTATAAAATTAACGCACACAACATGAGTGATGTGAGAAACTAGGCCGTAATCCTGACTGAAGGGTTGTAATCGCTAATTATATATGTTATGTATGTATACGCGATCCAGTGTTTTTCAACCCAGCTCAGACATAATATTTCTTTGGCGACTTCCTTACACCAGCTGTCTGGCAAAAACTCTGAGCGTAAATAAAATGGCCATGAAAAAATGTCTCAAAAAATCTGTTATTCGGAGTCGTCTTTAAATTGTGGGGCTCCTAACACATGTATAAAATTAACACACATAGTAAGGGTGGTGTGATTAACAGGTTATAATCCTGACTTAGTAGTCGCCGTAGTCTAGTAGGTAGTGTGTTGGCTTATTAGACGTAAAGCCCGGGTTCATATCCCAGGTCCGGCATCAAAACGAAATATGAAAAAATATTTCTTCGGCGATTGCCTCTCAGTAGATTTCTGGCAAAAACTTTGAAAGTAAATAAAATTGCCATGAAAAGTTTCTCAAAAATCTGTCATTCGGAGTCGACTTTAAACTGTAAGTCTCGCCACTCATGTATAAAAAAAAGTAATGCACACAACATAAGTGGTGTGAGAAGCTAGGTCGAAATCCTGACTGAAGGGTTGTAATCAGTGGTGTCGTCGAGCCGGAACGCTCCGGAATGTCGTTCCGGTACTTCCTTTTTGGACAGAAACGCGTTCCGAAACTAAAGATGATTTCTGATAACGAGAATTGGCTGACGTTTTGAAAAAAAAAAAAAAATTAAAAAGAATTGCTGATTTTTTTTTCGAATTTTTGACGAATTTTTATATGTATTTTTATAAAGAAAGGTTTGAACCGAACCCGAACCGGAACAAAAACCGGAACGAACCGGCTTGTTTTTCCGAACCGTGAACCGGAGTCCGGAACGTTTTTTTCTGCTGAACCGGAACTCGACCCGAACCGAAACAAATACTTGAACCCGAACCCGAACTAATTACTACTTAAGAATTTGAGTATTTAAAACCAATTTTTTAACCCTTTCGGCCGCATTTAAATTTAACTGTTGCTACCAAGAGAATCACTCATTTTTTCCATACAAAAATGAAGAGCGGTATTTCCGCCTTTTTATCGTTAAATCATAGTTTTTAACTGTGGGTCAAATGACGGGAATTCCCGCGATGACGGGATTGCACTCAGAAATTCAATTAGTTTTATATATATGTATGTATTGCTTATGGAAATAAAAAAATTGGGGGAAATCTCCTCCCCCGTCGTCAAACATGAGACCTAAAAAAAACGCCGCCGCCAGGATTATCATGGAAAATCACCCCCGTCGTTAAATTTGGGACATGAGACCGCACAGAGCGGTCGCCTATACATGATCGGCCTGTCTATATAATTATATATACGCGTTCCGGTAAAAAAAAAATTACCACAACACCACTGGTGGTGTGGTTATAATCCTGACTAAACGGTAGAGTTGTGAACTATTAAGCTTTGAAATTGACCGTATCTCTATGATGTAGCAACACATAATTAATTATAAAAATAATTGTTTAATTCCATTAATCTAGACTTTTGGAGAGTCACCGTTTTTAACCACAATCTCTTGGAGTGATTCACTTAAAAACTATTGCAGTGCGATATATTTTAGCAGCATTCCATAATTTTTTGCTTGTGGCAAACAAACATTGAAGTTCATCAAGTAACAAATCTTTTTGAAATTATTTCCATTTGTAAAGTCCTCGTGCAAAATGAAACCCAGCAATGTTCTCAGGGTTTCGATGTTCATTCACAGTATAACGTATTCAACTCATTTCGGAATCTATGTAAAGCTTTGCGCTACCAACAATTTAAAGAGCCGGTATCCACAAAAAATACTTATTCAAGCCATTTAAATGCGTTCTCGTATGACACAATTGCCCGTGAGAGAAATATCTCACAAACTTTGTATACCACCTCATCGATAATTAATTTGAAAAAAGTCTTCAGTAAATATCAAGACAATGACATTTCACTTAAAATAAATATTAAATATTGTGGCTTCAATCCATGTATTCCTTACCATTTCTTGTTTAATTTTTTCCAAACGCTCTTCAATGGGCACATTTTTCTTGTCTCGTAAAAGTACATAGATTTTCTTAACATTACAGGAACGCAATAGCTTTTCGATTAAGGCTTTACCAACGACTCCTACAAAGTTATTATGATGATTTACAACAAAAATTTATTTCATTAATTACAAAATAGATAAACATTTTGGTAGTCTTTATTCACCTGATCCACCGGTAATAAAAATTTCACGATTTTCAAAAAAATCAACAATCATTTCTAATCGGGAACTCTTTCTTGAATGCCACTCTTTCAAAGTAAATGTTAAACTGAACTGTTCAAATGGAAAATATTTTGAAAACCTTAAAACGAATTGAAAAAAAAAATTATTTTGGATTGATATCCAATACTTCATATACATACATACGTGAAGTGTTAGGCTGTTTTATTTTCTTTTTTTTATTTATTTTTAGTTTGAAATTTAAACGTTTTGCATAAATTATGTAAATTGCAGAGCCAAATTATTTTTGACCTTTTTAGCTTTTTTGTACGTTTTTTTTTTCGATTGTTTGATTGAAAATAAAAATTATATTTGGTGAATCGGTGAATCGATATGTCGATTATATGTATATATGCAATAAATGTACATGAATGTAAATTTACATGACGAAACTCGATATATTTTACCGAAAATTACAAAGATAGGTGATCTATGAACTGTATTGAAGAATACTAATGGCTTTTTTTAATAATTTATGGGATATTTTGTAGGGTTAATATTTATCATTTACTCTCAGTCTATTACACTATGCGAAAAAAAATAAAAGAAATTAAATACACCCAGCTAATGACATAGTGTAGATTAGGTTAGGTTAGAGTACGTGTACTTGTCAATTGAGACAAAAGATAATGCGCTTTCAGAATGTCATCACTTATTTCATATTGTTACGTTTTTACCCTTTTAAAAACGTTAAAAATATGAGTTCGTAGATTGCAAATAAAATAAAAATAAATATGTGTTTAGTTTTAAATCAATTCTTTATTATCTGCACAATTCCGTGCGCCACCTTTATCGATTTGACTTAATCAACAACAATTTATTTTAATTGTTATTATTCTTTACACACTCGTTCGTTAGAACTTCAAACCACGATTCTCTTCCGCGTACGCAATAACAATTGTTCGTTATTCTCTCTTTGCTTACAACCTTTTTTGTCAGCACTATACGGAGATCTTCAAACGACAATTATTCTCTTCACACGCAACGCAACGTGTCTTCACACACGACTGACTAAATTCTAACCTTGCCTTGCCTTTTATATCACAAGGGTAAGTAGTCTGATGAATGCATTTGAAGGAGAATGTCTTCGAGAAATATCCATAAATGTAAACAAGCTGTTCTCATCATTGTTGTTTGTGTATCTTGTTTACGTTCGTCCAGGCAAAGTTTTTGTTGCTTATTTATTCGTCTATCCGCTATTTTTATACTTGCACTTTGTTGTTACTTGTTTATTTCTTTGTCCGCTGTACTTTGTTGTTGGCTATATTTTTGTTTATTCTTTGATCATGGAAAGAAGCCCATTGTTTTTGTTGCTATATTTTTACTTATTCGTTGATCACCTGAACAAGTCCATTGTTTTGTTTTTGGTGCTTTTGTTTATTCTTTTAATAACACCATTTCCATTTTCGTAACAATATATTTTAGTTAAAGTTTGCTACTATGAACGGACAAACTTGAAAAAATATGAAAAAAATTCACATTTGTCAAGTTTACCTCATCAAACCTCATAGCATATTAAATCAAATTATAAATATACATATCTATATCGTTTTAAAGGCCCAACCCTCTCTTTTCTAATAAGGTTTTAATTTTGGACATCAGTTCAGAAATGTTTATGTAATCAATAAATTTGTGCGTTAAGTCTAAAAAAACTGTTTTTGTCAAATAAAACAAGCTTGGAGGGTTCGAGAAATATAAAAAAAAATATTTTTGAGTTCTACTCAACAAAACTCACAACCTACACTATGTCATTAGCTGGGTGTACTTGGCCTGTCACACCGTGTTATTAAAGGAAATACTGTGAACAGCAGGGTCTTTTTGCTGTGAAAAATAATGAAAAAGTTGGGCCCAAATTCCATTAATTGTACACCGAAATATATTCTGAATATGTTCAGCTCACTATAAAAAAAGCTTCACTTGAGGACTGGGTATCCAATACAACTAAGGAATAAAATGGCAAACAGATCTCTCCTTAACTGTCCTCTGGATAGGACCAGTAGACTCTATGACTTTGAAAAGCACTTCAGTACCAGACTTAGTAACAACTTAGTAATCAGGAAGCTGCATACTCTCTTAAAATAAAAACTATTTTATAGTACTCTGATAAGACATGAACGGATATTGTGACAGAAGAGTGAGGTTTTAATTCCAGAATGAAATATTTCAAGGCCATGGGGAAACTTGCGGACTTCAAGCAGAAGTCTTTGCCATAGAAAGATATCCTGCATTCAACTTGGATAAGAGGTATAAAGGACAGGTCATAGCAATACTTTTTGGCAGTCAGATAGCCTCTCCAGCACTTAAGCCTTATGAGGTTAAATCTGAAGAAGGTAGATCAGCTAGATAGATAATAAGAATACCAACTGCTGGATCTCAGTTCATGTGGGAATTCATGGCAATCAGCAAGCAGATGAGCTTGCAAACAGTGTTGCCTCCATGCCTTTGGTGTGATCAGAACCTTTCTGTGTGTAATATACGCTATATTCACCATACTATACTTGCATAACAAGTTGTATTTATTTACATATTTTATAATTAGTGTATTTATTTACATATTTTATAATTAGTTTAGTTTAATAATTAATTGTAAGACAAACGCCCTCTATATTTCAATATTTCATATTAAGTTACTTTAATAATTAGTTGTAAGCGCCCCCTATATTTCAATTGTAACTTTACTCTAGAATACATTACATTATAAGCAACTTTGTAACAAGTGCAGCCAACACTTAAATATAAGAGTTGAGCATGCGCGTCTTTTTGTGCTAAGAAAAACCAAGACAGAATAAAGAGACGCGTGAGACAGAAAAGAAGTCACCGGATTAATTCATTACAACGTCAGAAGTGGGATAACCTCAAAAAAAAAAAAAATTTTTTTTTCTCTCAAATAAGATCATTCGTGAACAATGCTAAAAGTTTTTGTGAAAAATCGAATCGTCTCTAACAAAAAAACAACTTCAGGACGCTCTCAAGTCTGTCGGGATTCTTGTCCCGACTAGATCGACTATGGAGGGGCTGCGGAAAATATTTGCAGACAACCGCCATATAATCGAAGTTGCATTAAAAGATAATCCGCATATAATCGACTGTGAAAACGCCACCTCAGATCCTACTAAACCGAATGTAGAGCCTCCGCTCCCTACTAGTTTGGAATCCGCCGATAATGCTGTATATCCTCCGTCCACTGATGCCACAACTTCCAGTTGCATACCTCCGTCCACCATAACCTCCACTCCAACAGGTATAGAAACATCTACTTCTAATTTGACAAAAGAAACAGCCGCCGAAACCGCCGTTGCTTTGAATATCCCTATTTTTCCGTCTACGAAAGATATTTTTAAATCACCCCCTACGCAATTTTTCAAATCGACAAATACATCAACCTCTGCTACTAACACGAAAATTTTACCGCTGACCTCAGTATCTAATGAAACAAAATCCTTCCCGACGACGTCAGTAGATGATAAATTTAGAACCGAGGCACAAAAGCTGGACGACGAAATAGAGATTTTGCGACGACGTCACGAAGTTTTACGTTTGCGAAAGGAAATAAAAGAAATGGAGCGGAATGAAGAAACTTCGCTACACAATTCTGCTATGCCTGAACGCGTTTTTCATTATCAGGACATTGAACATGCCATCGTGAAATTTAGTGGAGACGACCGTTCATATGGGATAGAAGAATTCTTCCGAAACCTCGAGGAGCTGTTGGAGCATGTTCAAGCCGATGAATTACTAAAATTCATAACACTTAGGAATTCCTTATCTGGCTCAGCAAAATTAATGCTCGGAAGAGGAGCAATGTCATATAGAGATCTTAAGGCGAGGTTAATTAAGGAATTTGGAAGCACCGTAAGCCGTCAGGAAATTTATAACGCATTACGTAGTAGAGTAAAACAACCCGACGAAAGCGTCCGACGATACGTAATTGAGATGGAATCTCTTGCCATGCGTAGTGATGTGACGGACTTCGAGCTTGTAGCATTTGTACAAGAGGGTTTGCAGGGACGTATACAAAACTTTATCCTTTTTGCTGCAGCCAAAACGATGGATGATGTCAAGAATGCTGTACAAATGTACGAACAGCGACAGAGTGTGAGAGGGGACGGAGTTGGTTTTGTGAGCGTTGAGCCAAATATGAACGAAGTGAAGATGGATGCACCAAAAACAAACAACGATGGTATACGTTGCTATAATTGCTCCAGAATGGGACATATGAAACCGCAGTGTCCGTATGAAGAGAGACCAGTTGGCGTTTGTTTTAATTGTTGGGAAGTTGGACATGACCGTAAGTCTTGCAAAAACATCAAACGCATACAGAAGCTAAAAACCACAATCGCAGCCGCTTCCCAAGGAAACTCATCAGGTGATGATGCAGATGTTTTAGATTTTATCAATAAGGTACGTTTAAGATTTATTAATGTAAATGGTGAACATAGTGATTGTAAAATTGTTTTGTCTATTTTCGATACTGGCAGCCCGGTAAATTTGGTACGAAGATCTGAGGTACCCTTTAACATTAGAGAGACGACGACACCTACCGAATTTCAGGGTCTTTGCAATACCAGGATAGATACCTTTGGGGAACTGAGGTCTGAGATATCGTTTGGGGATCAGGTTCATTTGATTACTTTACTTGTAGTGCCGGATAGTACTTTACCTGTTCCCTTACTTTTAGGACGTAGTTTTCTCTCTAGATTTAATATTGGATTATGTTATGTCAGTGGTCCAGTGAAATCCGGCAATAAATATATTTTTAGGGACCATGATATTTTGGACAATTTATTTTTGTGTGCGATGAATTCTGGGAAGCATGAGGGAATATTACGTAAGGTTATTGATGACTTACCTTCTGCTTTACCTCTTGGTTTGGATGACTGTGTTGATTGTGATCTATCTGAGATGAGTGCACTGCGGGCATCGGCAGAGTTTCAACTTGTTTGGAATCAGATTTTGGCTATGGATGTTCGTTCTAGGTTTGATGAGTTGAATATAAACCCGGCGTTGGGGAATACTGATAGGGATATAATTAGGGATATAGTGAGAGGGAAATACCTGGAGTCGGGGGCTGAAGTCTGCCCCTTTGATTATGAAATGACTATTAGATTGAATAGCAATGATCGTTTTTATTTTCGACCTCGTAGGTTAGCTGTCGGTGAGCGCATTGCTCTGAGGAAGATTATCGATGAGTTGTTGGAAAAGGGGATTATCAGACAGAGTGAGTCGCCATATGCTTCTCCTGTTGTGATGGTATCTAAGAAGAATGGGGAATATCGTAAATGTGTGGACTATCGGGCATTAAATAAGATCACTGTTCGCGACAATTTTCCGCTACCACTTATTGAGACATGTATGGAGTATTTGGGCAATAAGAAGTACTTCTCAACGTTGGATTTGAAAAATGGATTTTTTCATGTGAAAGTGGCTGAGGAATCGAGGAAGTATACGTCATTCGTGACACCAGATGGGCAGTACGAGTACAATTGTATGCCATTTGGTCTGAAGAATGCACCGGCAGTCTTCCAACGATATATACATTGCGCACTACGTGATCTAATTGAGGCGGGGAAGATAATTGTTTACCTTGACGACATATCTATAGCGACGCCAACCTTTGAGACCCATTGTTGTGTATTAGCCGAAGTTTTACAACGCCTGGCAAGCTTAGGTCTGGAATTGAATTTGAAGAAATGTAGTTTTGCATATGAGAATGTGGATTATCTAGGGTATTCGGTTGATGGTAATGGGATACGCCCCAGTGATGCACACTTACGGACTCTCGCACAGTACCCTCCCCCCGCTAATTTCAAACAGTTGCAATCGTGTCTTGGGCTATTTTCTTACTTCCGGAAATTTGTGAAGGATTACGCGAGGATAGTACACCCTCTTCAGAAATTGCTTAGGGATGGTGAAGTTTATAATTTTGATGAATCTTGTAGACAATCATTCTATGAACTAAGGGATAAATTGACGAGGCCACCGGTATTGGCTCTATATAATCCGAGTAATGAGACCGAATTGCATACAGATGCAAGTAGGGTAGGCTTCGGGGCTGTATTATTACAGAAACAGGGGGACGGGAAATTCCATCCCGTTTTCTTTTTTTCGAAGGCCACTACGGCGGCAGAGTCAAGAATGCACAGTTTCGAACTTGAAACCTTGGCCATTATACATGCACTGAATCGTTTCGACATTTATTTAAGGGGCATTCCTTTCAAGATAGTTACTGATTGCAATGCTCTGGCACTAACTTTGAACAAGAAGGATATCAGTCCGAAAATTGCTAGGTGGACTTTACAGATGGAACAGTATGATTATAGAATATTACATCGGAGTGGGATTACGATGGGTCATGCTGATGCATTAAGCAGATGCCACGAACGAACAATGAAAACTAATGACTGCTCTTATTCTGTTCTGGACAAAATCCATTTGGGTTCAGACGAAACACATTCGGATCCTACGAACTGTGATGATACTACGACTGGCCCTCCGAAAACTGATGAACAACCTCCGCAAGATAACGTCGAACATCTGGCTTCTACTGTTCTCTATGGCGATTTGACGGACAGCTGTGACGGAGATGGAGAAGATTTCAATATACCGAATGTTATACCCTGTAAGACTGTCAACGTTTCCGATGAGGGCGAGCTTAACTTTGTAATACATGCCACACAAAGTAGAGATACTGAGATTGCGTCGATAAGGGCACGGTTGGAAAAGGAAAATTTGGAAGGATTTAGATTGGTGGACGGCATAGTGTTCCGAGAGGACAACAAGGGAGATTTACTGTTATATGTTCCTGGCGAGTTAGAGGAGAACGTCATTAGATTGGCACATGAGAAGATATGCCACATGGGGATCGAAAAGACATACGAACGGGTCAGGAGAAACTACTGGTTTAGGAATATGAAGGGCAAGATTGAACATTTCATAGGGAATTGCATACGGTGTATTATGTGCTCGCCTCCCGTTAGAATACATGAACAGAACTTGTACAGTATACCTAAGAATCCTGTGCCATTCGATACGTTGCATATAGACCATTTTGGTCCACTTCCCTCAATAAATTCCCAACGGAAGCACATATTGGTTGTGATTGATGCTTTTACGAAATTTGTTAAACTTTTTGCGGTGAAATCGACAAGCACAAAGGAGGTCATTGCTTGCTTGGATAAATATTTCATGAATTACTCTAGGCCTAGACGAATTGTCAGTGATAGGGGAACTTGTTTTACTTCTTCTGAATTTAGCTCATATCTACTGTCCAATAATATATGCCATGTTAGAATAGCAGTTTCATCTGCACAGGCGAATGGACAGGTTGAGAGGGTGAACAGGGTACTTAAGGTTATGCTGAGTAAGGTGACGAGCCCTTTGAACCATGCTGACTGGTCGCGGATGTTGACACAGGTTGAATTTGCTATGAACAATACGAGTCATTCTTCTACTAAACAACCCCCTAGTAAATTGTTATTTGGTGTTGAACAGCGTGGTGCAATTATAGATTTTTTAACGGAATACCTGGAGGAAAGGACCTCGGACAGGCATGTTCGTGACTTAGGGCGAATCCGAACGGATGCGGCAGTGGCCATTCAGAAGTCTCAGGATAACAATTTAAGGTACTTTTTGAATAGGAGCAGACCTGCGAAATCTTATAGTGTCGGTGATTTTGTTGTCGTTCGGTATAACGACAAGACAGTTGGGAAGAATAGGAAATTGAACGATTTGTTTAGAGGACCTTACATAGTACACAAAGTCTTAGGTAACGATCGATATGTTATTAGGGACGTCGAAAACTGCCAAATTACCCAGCTGCCATACGATGGAGTAATAGAAGCTTCAAGATTACGAAAATGGATAAATTAAAATTTGATTGAGGTCAATCAACAGTCAGGATGGCCGAGTTGTAATATACGCTATATTCACCATACTATACTTGCATAACAAGTTGTATTTATTTACATATTTTATAATTAGTGTATTTATTTACATATTTTATAATTAGTTTAGTTTAATAATTAATTGTAAGACAAACGCCCTCTATATTTCAATATTTCATATTAAGTTACTTTAATAATTAGTTGTAAGCGCCCCCTATATTTCAATTGTAACTTTACTCTAGAATACATTACATTATAAGCAACTTTGTAACAAGTGCAGCCAACACTTAAATATAAGAGTTGAGCATGCGCGTCTTTTTGTGCTAAGAAAAACCAAGACAGAATAAAGAGACGCGTGAGACAGAAAAGAAGTCACCGGATTAATTCATTACATGTGGAATGGGGGCGAATATGTGAAAAGGTACGCTGAGTGAAAGAGAAGGTAAAGAGAAACATCGCTTCTCAAACCAAATGGGCTTAAGACAATCAAAACTTTTATTGGAAAATTAAAATAACAGGAGTGGTTGATATCCGGTCTATTAACACGGCAATGTAGACTCAAAGTATACTTATTCAGAATGGAAGCTGTCTCGAGGTCAACATGTAGATTCTGTAACGATGAAAATAAATCGTTGAAACACAATCGCTGGAAACTGTGAAGCATTAATACATCCTGAGGGCATATTGGCTGCTGGGCAGGAAATTATCACCAAACAACATCCTATAGTTCATCAGGGCAATAGACTTGGAAAAGATATAGGGATTTACTACTTAGTACATATGTTGGAGAGTACAATAATCGTGTGATTAGCATTAATCGGAAATAAGCACTCTACGCTTTCTTTAATTGGTGTACTGTAGCAACTTCTAGAATGACAAAAAGTCTATCTGTCATTGCCTAGAAACACCATGTGGACATGGAGGAATAAGAATAAGGCTTTATGCCGATATAGTCTAACACCTCTTGAGAAAGGGTGGGAATACCTGGCGTTCTTTTGATTCTCGTTATTGATACTGTACTATTCTGAGGGCGATCAAGGATTAGCGGTCTTTCTAAATAAATTTTTTGTAGCAGTTTAAATCATCTTAATTTTATTAATTCGACAACCAAGACAAATGCTTTCTTGTCTTCTCCCGAGCTGGAGACTCTATATCTTAAATCTGGCCTCAAAAAATACTGCTGCCTCTGGGTTTGTAAGGAAAATTTTACTTTTTCAAATCGCTATTGGCGAGCGGTATTCTTTATGCTACAAATTCTTTTAATATCGTTAGCAAAGAAATATTCCTAAAAAGTAATTCAACGTCTAAAGATCACAATTAAGAAATCTTTTTTTTTTGTTTTTGCCCTGTGTTATAGACAGCAACAACATTAATTGATTAAAATTTCTTCGAATGTAATTTCAATAATTTCCGCTTTTGATTAACATTCTACGAAATATTTTTGAATTTTTTTTCTTATATTCTTTTTCAATTTCTAAATTTATAACGAATTAAAAATAAGTTGTTGGTTGTTTTATTTAAAATCTGGCAAATATTTGTCAATTAGTAAATAATTGTCTTGTATGCTTAAATATTTTATTTAAACAAGTCTGTGTTCGCTTTTTCTAATACTTTCTGAACACTTGCACTTGATTTTCTAAATAAATAGATTCATTTACCCTCATAAAATTCAAAATGAAAATAAAAGACTAAAAACCTAAAACATGACATTGTACTTTTGATACCCTACACCAACAGTGATAGGTAGAGAAGATTTGTGATCTTCAATCACTCAATATACTTGTGTAATTGTGCTCACGGTTTCAGTATATCTGATACATGTTGGACACTTTATTGCCTATAAATTCCCTTAAAACTTTTCACTCAATAAGAGACAAAAACTCATAAGTCCTAGGCAATAATTTCTGTCATTAAAAATTTTTCTACAAAACTCTGCAAAAGTCAGTAAAATTCTTGGGCAGATAACGATAATAAATATGCTAAACACTGAATATCCTTTGGATGTAGATCGTGGCATAGTACTGGCGTAATAAGTGCTTATTTTCAGATTTATTAGTGTCTTATTACTGACCATTATTATGACCTCTCATAATTAGCTACACATAGTCCTCTAGCCAGAAGGGATTGTGTAAATGTTAGGACTAGTTTCGGGACTGTAGATCGACATAGTTTATACTCGTATATGTCCATAGGCCTATAAACCTTTATTACATGAAAATATTCATATTTTTGGACTATCATTAATTATATCAAATAAACTCACTTTGTAATGACTTTGGAAAAATACTGGATCTTGTATTTGTTAATGATGTTAATCACTGTAGTGTTTTACGTTCTGAACCTGTAACTTTGCCTGAGGATCGACCGATCCGACCTCAAAAACTAATTTTTTTCTTCCAACTAATTTCAAAGCTAAGCCTTCTAAAATTAGTAAAGTTTACTGTTTTAATCGAACCAATTACCATTTGTTTAATGACATGATGAAAAATACTTGTTGGAATAAAACCTTATCTATTCCTGTTAACAATGATTCTGATATTGACTTGCTGATTTCTAACTTCTATAAGAAAGTGCATTCAATAATTGAAATTTGTGTTCCCTTAAAACCGTCATATACTCTGGTTGGTCCACCATGGAATGCGAAACAACTGTCGCGACTGAAAAATCAAAAGAACAAGTATTACAAGAAATACAAAAGTTCTGGCTCCATTATTGATTATGGAACATTCTAAATCACTTATTATATAAAACATATAAGAGAAAATCTACTGGTTATCCATCCTTTATGAAATTTGCTGATAAAGAATCTGGAAGTGTTGATGTCATATGTGATATGTTTGCGGATTTCTTCGCCAGTACTTATTCTAACTCTGGATACAAATAATTACCCTTTTCCGCTGACATCGGCTCAAGTAATATCTATTCCAACTTTTAGTGACTGCGATATTTTGGGAAACCTGAAAAGTTTAAAGATGTCTTTTCGTCCTGGTCCTGATGGGGTTCCAAGTTGTATTCTAAATCGATGTGCAGAATCATTCATCACACCATTAGTCATATTGTTTAATACCTCGATTAATTATGGTTATTTTCCTGTTTTTTGGAAGGACTCGTATATTATACCACTTTTTAAATCTGGCAATAAGTCTGATGTTACAAATTATAGGGGCATCGCAAAACTGAGTGCTATTCCAAAAATGTTCGAGAAACTGATTGCCGATTTTTTGGTCCATCATACTTCATCGTTATTATCACCTCATCAACATTGTTTCCGAAAGGGCTGCTCAACAACGACTAATGTGCTTCAGTTAACATCCATGGTAAATGCGGCCTTTTCTCAACAGAAGCAAACTGATGTAATTTTTACGGATTTTAGCAAAGCGTTCGATAAAGTGAATCACAAACTTCTGTTAACTAAACTGGATTTAATGGGTGTAAATCATAGGAGTTTAAGATGGCTAGAGTCGTATTTAACTGGTAGAAAGCAGACCGTATGTGTGAACAATAGCTTATCTAAGTATATTTATGTGCTATCTGGTGTTCCTCAGGGCAGCCATCTTGGTCCACTTCTTTTTTCGCTGTTTATAAACGATCTTCCCAACATAATTAATTTTGCCAATATCTTGATGTATGCTGACGATGTAAAGGTTTTTCTCTCCTTTAATAATTTCATGGAGCATATGTATCTTCAAAATGATCTCAATAATTTCTTTTTGTGGTGCGAGTACAACATGATGGAGCTGAATATTAAAAAATGTAAATGTATGCGGTTCTCAAGAAATAATTTTATCACGGTTAATTACTTGCTTGGAGGTCATCAATTGGAGAATGTTGACTCTTTTATTGATCTTGGGATCCTATTAGACTAGTGTTGGGAATCCCGGGATCCCGGGGTCCCGAAATCCCGGGATCCCGCAGTTTTTAACAATCCCAAAATCCCGGGATTGAGCACTTAATCCCGGGATTTGACTTTTTAAGCCGCAATGAAAAAAATTGTATATTAGAACTCTCACTAATTCGAATTTCCAGAAATTAGAATCTGTTGTTTCAATGCATTAATCGCTATGAAATTAGAAACAAAACTTCAAATTGCGATTTTTTTTTGAGATGTAAACACTTAAATTAAAATTAAATTAAAATCACCAGAAGCAGATGAACCACCAACAAAAAAAAAACTAAACCATTAACCAAGTATTTTCCTATGCTGGGGCTAGAAGACAGATCACTCTCTGCTACACTTGCACGACTAACAGCCCTTGATGGGATTTCAATTAACGTTATATGCCGCTCTAGTGACTTACGTGCAGGTCTTACAGCAATGGGATTTAAAGTTTACCTACGACTGTCAACACAGTCCGCTAAATGGTTGTATATTACAGCAGCAAAATAAGATGTCATACAAAAGTATGTTACGGCTGAATTTGGAAAGCAACTAACTCTAATAAAAGACTATAAAACTAGGTGGAGCAGCCTTTTGTTAATGCTGGAACGTCTTTATTTATTAAGAAATTGTATACAAAAGGCATTAATAGATATAGGTCCACCTGAAGGTGAATATTTTGCTTTATCCAAAGATGAGATTAATATGGTATCCGCAATCATTAGTGTTCTTATCCCAGTTAAAGCAACAGTTGACGCCCTTTGCCGCCGGAATGCTAATCTGTTGACGGCCGATGTTGCCATAACTTTTATGTTAAAAAAACTTAAAGATGCTAACAACGTTATAAGTCAAAAACTACATTCAGCCCTCATCGATCGCATGCAACAAAGGAGAACAGATATCAGTGGGGTACTTCAGTATCTGCACAATGGTAGAACAAATGTTCAGTCCGAATCCGAAACAGAGTTCGTAACGGTTCCTTCTTCCATAAAATGTCGCAAATTAATAGTTGAGTTACTCGGAAGACTAAATGCTTCAAGTCCAGCTACATCACTTCTAATAGCTTCTGAGTCAGAAGTTGCACCTTCTTCTTCAGCCAGTGTAGAGTCTGAACGTGCTTTTTCTGCAGCTGGATTTTTCACAACTAAAATAAGAATTCGTTTGAGCGATGAAACTTTGGATGCTCTGTACTTCCTCAAAACGTATTTTAAAAATAATAACATATCGCACTTGATCAACAAAAGAGTATATAAAAACAATTTACTCTTTATAATTAATTTAAAAATGTGAAAAATTTAAAATAAAATTAATTTTCTTCTAATTTAATAAATTCTTTCTTATAAACCTATATTTGGATGTGTCATGTTATTAATTTTATTGAAATAATATGTTAATATCTTTCAAGAACAAATTTTTTAAAATCCCGGGATAAATCCCGGGATCCCGGGACTAAGTAAATGAAATCCCGAAATCCCGGGATTGAAAATATAGAGCGGGATTGCCAACCCTATATTAGACACAAAATTAAACTTTAATGATCATATCACTTTGACAGTAAATAAGGCAAGAAGCACTCTTGGCTTCATAAAACGTTGGGCAAAAGAATTTTCTGATCCATATATTACGAAACAGCTATATGTATCACTTGTCAGACCAATTTTGGAGTATGGATCCATTGTATGGGATCCTCACTATGATGTTTACAGTGAACACATCAAATCTGTGCAGAAAAAATTTCTTCTCTTCTGTTTGCGTGGCCTTGGATGGAATTATTTAGATTTGCCTCCATATACTAGCAGACTGGCATTAATAAAACTGCCTACCCTTAAGAGCCGTCGAACGATGTTAAATATATCCTTTTTGTTTAACCTGATCAATGGTAATATTTGCTGTGAATTTCTGTTAAGATCGGTTAAATTCAATATTCCTTGTCGTAATTTCCGCTGTTATAATCTTATTTATATTCAATTCTGCAGAACTAATTATGCTGTTGCTGATCCGTTGACTAGAATTTGCCGTCAATTTAATTATTTGTCAGACTTTATTGATTTTTCTTTAAATTCTTGCGTTATAAAACGAAATATTATTGTTTTTCTCAATTCTTAACTTTTCCTATTTTTATTGTAATAATTACGTTATTCTTGAAGAAACTGTTTGTAATTGTATTTATTTTTATTCGTACCTATTTTTGTTATTAGTCAGTAGGGAATTTGTCCATTGACTTAAATAAATAAATAAATAAATAAATTTTAGAAATAGATATTGTTACGTTTTTAACATTTTAAAAACGTTTAAAATATGAGTTTAAAATTTGTGTTTAGTTTTAGATCAAATCTTTATTGTTCGCATTATTTTATGCGACACTGTTCACAACTTGATGATACAACAATAATTTGTTTAGTTCGCTACTTATTCTTCTTTGCTTACGGCGATCTTCAAACCACGACTGTTTTCTTCACACGCAACGCGTCTACACACAAGACTGACTGAATCCTTACTACTCGTGGCCTGCTTTGTCTTGCCTTTTTATATACCCACGTAAACAATCTGACGAACATTCTTGAAGTATAATGTTCGTGTTTTCGCCTTCTCGAGAACTCCCGTGGTTTCATTGTTGTTTGCGTATTTTGGTTGCATACTTTGTTGTTGGGCTCTCGCTTACTTGTGTCTATCCCCTACCGATCGTGTAGGCTACTGCATGGCCAGCCGAGGCAGCCATTTGAATGAAATTATTTTCCATTATTAACCGGAAGGATTGTACTTTTAAATAAAAAAAGAAATTTGAGAAAATATTCAGTAGTTTTTTTTAAAGCATTTTCAAAAAAAAAAAGTTATTTGGCGGACCCTTTATATAATTCCAATATGATGTAGAAGGATAGAGTCTGGACTCTAGTTTCCTGTAAGATAGCAAACGCTATGTTTCGATCACCTAAAGAAGAAAATTAATCAACATTTCTGTTAGTGTCGAGTATTGTCTAGCAATAGGAACATATTATTGGATTAAACTGCCTGGAGCTTATTTTTAACATCTGATGGCTATTTATACAGCCATTTGAGCCGCAAAAATATGAAGAAAAGTAGGGTTAGAAAGAATTAGAATCAATGGCAACTATCTAGCAGTCGTAGCTAACATTTATACCCCTGTATCCTAATTGATTTGATTTGAACAACGCATTGAAATGTTATATCTTTTAGCAAAAGATGCAGCAGCGCATCATTTGCCCAGCCTTTACCGAGGCTGTACCTTCGTTTTTGTTTTGATTTTTTTTTTAGTTTTTGCAATGGCAATTATTTAATATTAAAAGCATGTCAATTGGGCAACATTTGTTTTGTTTTGTTTGTTATTAAAAATTTATTTTGTCTTAATTTTCTATTTAAATTAAAATTTTCAGTGTTCTTTTATTTATAAATTTGTTATTGTTGTTGTTGTTTTTGTTTTACAATTTTCATGTACTATTATTAAGGTATTTCCGTCATCAGTTCTTAAAGGATTACAAACAAAAACAAAAAAATTGAAATTGAAATTCATTTACGAAACAAAACAAAGAAAAAAAACTGAAATTCTTAATGAAAATGAAAATACAAAATATAGAACACGAAATACAAATTTTCTTCTAATTAAAGAAAAAACTACAACAACAACAACAAGAATAGAAGAAAAAAAATCAGAAACGCTCATCTTCATAAATCATTTGCACGCACTAGTTTTAAATAAAAAATAAGAAAATTTTTTGAAAAATTCAATAGTAGACATTAGAAAATTAATTTTACAAAAATGAAAAGAAAGCAAAAACAAAAATAAACAAAAAACCAATTCTTTAGAATATGCTAAGGAAAAATTGAACTAAGATATGAATGATGGCGTTGCAGTATACACTCAAAGAAATGAATATGTACGAATTATTAATACTATGTGTGCACAGTGGGATCATGGAACAAAAATTATTTGTCAGAATTTTTTCTTTGTAAATCAAGTAGACAATGGGTCAACTGAAAACGTTAGATACGTAGATAGATTACAAAACTTGAAGGGCTATAGTAGCCAACACATACAGTGGGCTTCAAAAGAAACTGTACATACATACATAATTGGTCATTACAACCCTTCAGTCAGGATTTCGACCTAGCTTCTCACGCCATTTATGTTATGTGCGTTAATTTTATACATGAATGACAGATCTTTTGAGAAGCCTGATTTTCGTTTTGATACCTGACTTGGGATACGAACCCGGGCTTTACGTCTAATAAGCCAACACACTACCTACCAGACTACGGCGACTACTATTGATAAAACTGTACACTATGGATATAATTCGAACAATTACCAAACTTTTACCACTTACGGAGAGTGCCCGAAAAAATTTGACAATATTTTGAAATTTTTTGTAGTTTTTTTTTTTTGTTGTTTCAATTTTAAAAACTGGCAATGAAACAATTTTAAAATAAAAATAACGAATAACGAATTTATTAATGTACTAGCTGACCCGGCGAACTTCGTCCCGCCCAAAATTGATTTTTTTTATTGCCCAAAACAGGTCACACTATATATTTGCTGTAATACGCTGCATAAAACAGTTACTATATATAAAAATAACTAACTTACTATAAGTGTGTGGATCTATCTATCTAGTTCAAAATTTAATCGAAGTCGGTACGTTATTTAGGTGAGGCATACCTAGGTCCGAATCATGGGTAGCGCTGACGAAGTTGTAGTTGTTGTACTCGCTCCAAAACAAAAACTAACAGACATTCATGTTAGATATGTATGTACATATGTAGTTATAAACGATCGAATTAGCCGTTTTATGGTATCTTTTAAAGGGGGAGGGTTGCCACGCCCATTTTTGGTGAGTTTGTCGATATCGACTCTACGAACTTACCCACCAAATTGCATTCGTCTACGATCACTATGTCCCTAATATAAGGTTTGCCACGCCTACTTTTTGCTATATCGAATTTTTTTTAAGCCATCTAAACCTGATAAGCTTCCACCACACGCCGATCAAGCACCTAACGCCTTCAGCAAAACATAAAATAGGCTTATTGCGCAAATAGAGTTTAAAAAAGAGTGATAGATAGATATTTATTTACTTTTTTTAATATATTTTTTTCACAAAAAGATGTTAGGTTTCAGTCGGTATCGGGCTAATTAATGCCACTGCACGCTGATTAACGACCCAACGCCTTCAACGAAACACAGCATAGTGCAGTAGTTCTTGAGTTACTGTGCAAAAACACAAAAAAAAACTAAATTTTGCGCCATCTGTCGGACGAACTTCAAACTACACAGAAACTCCTCACGCCCCATAGAACATGTATAAGAAGTTTGGTCAAAATCGGTTCGTGCGTTCTGGAGTTATAGCGTCAGGAAGGAAAACCCGACTTATTTTTATATAGTAGATATTTAGTCGCCGTAGTCTAGTAGGTAGTGTGTTGGCTTATTAGACATAAGGTCCGGGTTCGTATCCCAGGTCAGGCATCAAAACGAAATATGAAAAAAAAAATATTTCTTCGGCGACTTCCTCTCAGCAGATTTCTTGCAAAAACTCTGAGAGTAAATAAAATTGCCATGAAGAGCTTCTCAAAAATCTGTCGTTCGGAGTCAACTTTAAACTGTAGGTCCCGCCACTAATGTATAAAATTAACGTATATTTTTTTATTTATGTATATTTTTTTTAATGTACAGTTTCTTTTGGCTCTCACTGAACATTAGGAGGTCATGCACCTCTCATTGTATTTGTACTAAAAAGAAAAGTTGAAAAGTAAAAAGATGGTTAAGCTTAATCCCATAATAAAGTTCTAACTAATGAATCTGAACTGCAGCTTCCTATGCGAGTTCAAGCTTTCAAAGGCTCTGTCCGTGTGACAAAAGTCGAACTATCATAGATAACATAGCCAACTCCTACTCATCTATACATACATAATAGATCATTACAAACCCCTTAGTTAGGATTACAATACTTACGCAGTGTGTGTGTTAATTTTATACATGAGTGGCGGGACATACAGTTTAAAGTCGACTCCGAACGAAAGATTTTTGAGAAACTTTTTTTAAACTCTCAGAGTATTTTGCCAGAAATCTACTGAGCAGAAATCGCCGAAGAAAAATTTTTTTTACTTCGTTTTGTTGGAGATGTCTGACTTGTGGTTTGAATCGAGGCCTCACTATCTACTAAACTACGGTGATTTCATCTATACATTCATTGCAAGAATCCGTTTGGAATATATCGTAGATCCCCTTGAAAAACTTGGTGACATAAGGAAACCAAGTTGAAGTCGCCGTAGTCTACTAGGTAGTGTGTTGGCTTACTAGACGTAAAGCCCAGGTTCGTATCCCAGGTCAGGCATCAAAGAGAAATATGAAAAAAATATGTCTTCGGCGATTTCATCTCAGCAGATTTCTGGCAAAAACTCTGAGGGTAAATAAAATTTGCCAAGAAAAAGTTTCACAAAAATCTGTCGTTCGGAGTCGACGTTAAATTGTAGGTCCCGCCACTCACATGTAACGCACACAACATGAGTGGTGTGAGAAGCTAGGACGTTGTACAATGGGTCAATTCGATTTCCGGGTACTGTACTTGTCACAGTTGACAAGTACACGTTCTCTAACCTAACCTAACCTAACCTAAGGAAACCAATTACCAATATTATGTTGAGTTTATTAACACCCAATTCGATCTATTCTGTCCTATCTGTACCTTCGCGCCAAATTTATTCCCTGTTGAGCTTAAAGAGGAGACAGAATGGAAGGTAAATGCTTACAAACACATTTTATTCTTGAATAAACAACCGAATCTAGACAGGGCTTCAGTTTTATTCTTTTTTAAGAATCCAAAATCCAACAGAAGCTAGTTCAAGAGTCCCCTGTAGACCTTCAAATCAAATAATATGAGTCATTTGCGAAAATTTCTTCAAGTGTTTCTAAAGACATGACGTTTCGTAAACGTTTACCGAAATCTCTGACAACGTATCTTTAAGGCTTGTTAAATAAATAAAAATACATACATAAATACAGAAAATCAAAATATTGTTGCTGTTGTAACGACATCAATGAAATATACAAAAAGATGAAAAGAAAAAATGTTTAAATAAACAAAACATTTCGAAATGGAATGACAAAAAGCTAAAGACCTAATTTTTTCACTGAATAGATTGCTACCATAAAACTGAGAAAATAATGAATATTTGCAACAAATAAAGGAAGCGAGGATAGTTTTAAAAGTTTAGAATTTAACTGTAGGTCTCGCCACTCATGGATAAAATTAAAACACACACAAAATGGTGGATAAGAAAAGTTGTTTTATAACGATTCCATTGAATATCCCTTTAAAATAAATACAAATTCCAGTGTGTCAATATTTTTAATCAACGTTCCTGCTATTTCTATGGAATTAAGAAAGTTAAAGTTCTTCTATAACTTTGGACCTGATAACATACCCAGTTTCATTTTAATTAATTGCGCCGACGCCATAGCTGTTCCACTATCATACTTATTTAACAAATCGAATAAATTTGATTATTTTCCTAACGTTTGGAAGGATTCATTAATTATTTTTCTTTTGTTCAAATCAGGAAATAAATCCAATGTTATAAATTATCGTGATATTGCAAAACTGAGCATAATTCCAAAACTATTTGAAAAAATGATTACTGATGATTTATGTTGTCAAGTTTTAAACTTGATATCACCTTATCAGCACGGTTTCAGAAAGAAGTGTTCAACTACCACAAACCTGCTTCATCTTTCAACAGTTATTTATTGAGGTTTTTTTTTATCAGCAACAAACAGACGTTATCTACATGGATTTCAGCACGGCTTTTGATAAATTCAATCATGTACTTTTGAAGAAGAAACTTTATTTAATGGGATTTACTGATCTTAGTTTAAAATGGATTTACTCATATTTTGGTGGTCGCCGTGGTCTAGTAGGTAGTGTGCTGGCTTATTAGACGTAAAAGCCAGGGTTCGAGTCCCTGGCCAGACATCAAAAAATAAAAAAAATACAAAAAGTATTTTTTCGGCGATTTCTTCTCAGTTTCTCAAAAAATCTGTCGTTCGGAGTCGACTTTAAACTGTAGGTCCCGCCACTTATGTATAAAATTAACACACACAACATAAGTGGTGTGAGAAACTGCGGGCTTCTTGGGAACGATTGCCTGTAGACTGTCTAATGGTGAAGGTATAGCACTGGCCATTTTATAGTCACCTAGCAGCAACTCGTTTCCTTGCCGTTCGCATCTTCCCCCTTTCCACCTTTCCTAAAAAACCTGCACAATGCACTGCATGAGTAGGGGCCATTCCCTGAGTACTGGTTTCATAAAAAAAAAAAAAAAACCGTTCTTTTTAAAAACTGCTGCTCCAGAAGTATTGATGTCCTTTCTGGTGTACCTCAGGGTAGCCATCTTGGACCGCTTCTGTTTTCATTCTTTATTAACGACTTACCTGATATGATTTACTATTCCAACATCCTAATGTACGCTGATGATGTAAAAATTATCCTAAGTTATCGCCAAATTTCCGATCAGAAACTACTTTAAAATGACCTAAATTCGTTTCATTTATTGTGTAATTTAAATTTAATGCAGCTTAATCTCAAAAAATGTAAATACATGAGATTTGTAAGGAAGAATCCGATTCCTGCAAACTATGATTTTGATGGATACGAGCTTGAGCTTGTAGATAACTTCCTGGATCTAGGAGTTCTACTTGATCCTAAACTAAATTTTATTCCGCACATAGCTATGACAGTAAATAAAGCTAGAAGCGTACTTGGTTTTATACTTGGTTCCTAAATCGCTCTACACATCTCTTGTAAGGCTTATACTCGAGTATGGATCCATAATATGGGAACCTCTATATAAAAAATATTCTGATGTCATCGAATCTGTACAAAAGCAATTTCTAATATTTTGTCCCACAAGTCTTTGAGGACTGAATTTTAATCCCACAAGTTTACCTTCTTATTCTGCCAGACTAGCATTAATCAAACTTCCGACACTTAAAAGCCGCAGAACTATGTTAAATATCTGGCTCTTATTCAATGTAATTACTGGTGATATTGGCTCCAGTTTTTTAATCCATGATATCAAGTTTAATATTCCTTCCTCAACGTCTGTTACTTCATTTTTCCCCATTATCAATACAATTTTTTAGATCCAACTACGCTGGTGCTGATCCAATAAGGAGAATGTGTAACGAATTTAATAAATTGTATATGTTAATTGATTTTTCTTTATCCAATAATGTTATAAAAATTAATGTAATTAAGTATTTAAATTCATAGTTTTTTAAAATTAATATTTTGTAATATCGAGCCATAACCGCAAAAATATCTCAAACGATATATTTTTCATATATCGTTTTTAGTAATAAATAAATTCATTGGCATCATTTGCATCATCTATAAAAATTTCAGAGTCACACTCTGTACCGTTATGAATTTATAACAAAAAAAAATTTACTTTCTAACTTAATTTGCACAAGAAATAAATAATAAAAACCTTACCCTGCAAAATTTCGTTTTTGTCGCTTGAGATATTTTTGCGGTTAGGGCTCGATATTACCTAATTGCCTGCAAGGAATATTTCCATAGGCAAATAAAATAAAATAAATAAAATGAAATAATCCTGGTGGATAAAGGATTATAATGACCAATTAATGAAGTGACTAAGTAAGTAATTGATTCAGATTTTCCGTACCATCATCTAGTTCAAATTTTTTCAAATACACTAGAGCCCCGACTTGCGTCGGTCCGATATGCGTCTTTTCGATTTGCGTCGCTTTATAAAAATTGACAAAACTCAGCTTGCGTTGTTGCAATTTCAACTTGCGTCGATTAAATTTAGCCGAATTTGAAGGAATGGAAGAGGATGACATTAATGAACTTTTACTGTCTCACAATGAGGAGCTTGATAATAAATAAAAATTTATTATCCATTAATATTCAGCATGCTTTAGAAGATGATGTTATGATAATTGATAATAGATTAGAGAAAAAAAAATAAGAATCTCCAATATATCCCATGTATTGGATATATTTTCTGAAAACGATCCTGACGAAAATCGTAGCGAGGGCATAGCAGCATCTGCTGACCAAGCCATTAGTTGTTACAAGAAAAAATATCAGCAAAAAAAATCTCTAAAAATTCAACAAACCCTATATGTTAACAAACCTGTAAGACCACGTAATCAAATGGAGTGTTGTTGATTTGAATTTATTATCTGAAGAAAGCACCACATAAACTAAACAAAGCACAATTTCTACTTTAAAATTTATTTTTTTATAAATGAATTTTATTGATTTTTGTTAAGTTTTTTTGTTAATTTATATTTTTGCTATTTCTTTATAATAATTAGAGAAAACTTTACTGAATTTAATAAAATAATGAAAAATGTTTTCATAATTCTGTTTTATCCGAAATATTAAGTTTTTTTGCTTCATTTTGATGAATTTCAATGCATTTGTATAGAAAAATTTGATTCGATTTGCGTCGCAATTCCCCGGTCCCCATTAACAACGCAAGTCGTGGCTCTAGTGTAATATATCCTGGTATTTGTAACATTTTGTTTGCTGTTTGCAAATATGAAAACAATTCTATGATGTTAAACTTATATATGAAATTTTAAAACTACCCTCGTATGTTAATATAAATACGAAAAATATTTGCAACATTCTTACAAATCTTCGTTGACATTATTATTCTTAAAACAAAAATAGAAATATTGCATGAAATCCTTCTGATTTTGTGATACGTACCTTCAAAATAAAAAGAAAACAAAACAAAAACAAACAAATGGCAAAAGAAACTAATGACAGCTGTCTGAAAATGTCAATTATCTTGTCTAGAACTTGTGTTCTTTATTAAATACATTTTAATTTGTCTTTAAAAACATTGTAGAGAACCCCAAAAACTTATAAATTCATTTCAATTTCAATTTGTTTTTGATTTAAATTTTTTTATTTAATTTTTTTTTTTTTTTTATTTTCTTTATTTATTAAAATTATTAATAATCATCTATTATGGTAAGCCACTAGCATTTCAGAAATTGAAAAATTTTTTAACATAAAATAACAATAAATATTTCTGTGTTCTTTAATTTAATTTAATTATTTAAATGAAAAAATTATTTTGTTGTTAATAATACAACAGCCTCATCGTCATCATCATCATCTTCATGATCATGTTTAAGATCCACCCGCATGCATGCATGATCATTGTATTTGTTCTGTGATTAATTTCTTGAGCGTACAATCGCCTGCTCCCAATTTCTCCATCAAGCCCAATATCTCTTCTTTGTAATGATCGCGACACTTTAACTCTTCTGCAGTAAATTCTTCATCTTTCATTTTCGACATGCGCCAGATGACATTCAATTTAGCCTCCACCAATACATAATTCGTAGGCGGACAAAATCTCGGACACACCTCCTCGATAAATGTTATCATATCGCTAATATTGCTTACGTTTATACGATTGTTAATCGTATTCAAGGCAATATCCTGATAACGTGCCATTTTCGCATGCGGAAAAATATTTTCACATGTCAGACATCGCCAATCGGGTTGCATGGTCTTCGTTTGAACCGGTATAACAATTCCCTTACAGCCTTGCTCACGACACAACAAGGCAGATAGGTAAGTACCATTTTCCTAGAAGCAAAAAGGAAAGAAAAGTGAAAAAAAATATTTTAAATTACATGCTGTTTACATAAACAGTAAATAATAAAAATAATCAAGGTTGACTTTTTTAAGGTATTAAGAACTTAAAAAAGTTTATATTAGGCAGAAGCATTAATTTTTATCGCATTTTGCTTTTTTAACAACCAAATTCAAAATTCAAAACAAGTTCAGCATGTACAGGCAAAAATGCATCAACTTTTTCTCAGATAGCCCTGATGGTAGGTGGATTTTAGTTAAAGGCCTCTGGACGCCTATAGAGGCTCTACTGGCTTATAGAGAGAATGTGCCAAAAAATTCTTATCAATAATTGTGTACCTAACGTTTCAATTTATTCGTTCTTTTTTTCATCCGAAAGCATCAAATCTCTTTTACTTAGTTGTAATAAAGAAACAAAAATAGTGTGGTTTCTTGGAATCCCAGATTCGGAAAGTAATTCCATAAGAAGTTCCCATCTCTTCTCTGGATTTTCTCGGTTGATTGCTGTTAAAATTTCTACAAATTTTATGAATTGTTAGGTGTATGAACAGCATTGATAGCTAAAATGTAATGGAAAACGTGCAAATATAACAAAAATGCATGAAATAGGCTCTGGATTGCTTTCTCCTTCTTCGACCCAAAGAGACTATCAGCGTTATCCAAAGTAAAATGATAACTACTACCATACATACATAATTGGCCATTACAACCCTTCAGTCAGGATTACGGCCTAGCTTCTTACATCACTCATGTTGTGCGCGTCAATTTTATACGTAAGTGACGGGACCTACAGTTTAACATCGACTCCGAACGACAGATTTTTGGGCAACTTTTTCATGGCAGGTTTTATTTACTTTCAGAGTTTTTGCCAGAAATCTGCTAAGAGGAAATCGCCGAAGAAATATTTTTTTTTCATATTTCGTTTTGTTGCCTGACCTGGGATACGAAGCCGGGCTTTACGTCTAATAAGCAAACACACTACCTACTAGACTACGACGACTTCAACAATTACCATAGGTTAGATTTAATTGAAGTCGCCGTAGTCTAGTAGGTAGTGTGTTGGCTTATTAGACGTAAGGCCACGCTTCAAACCCCAGGTCGGACATCAAAACGAAAATATAAAAAAAAAATATTTTGTGACGTACTCTCGCGACTAGGTATCATAACACCAACGGTTAGTCAGTAGAGTGAATTAGCTTATATTTCGCCTGGTTAATATTGTCTGGTTCTCATGATGAAACCAGACTAAACCCTTTAGTGCTGACTAATCATTTCCCACGGTCTGCGAGTCTACGTCGCAACTCAACACACTAAATGTATTAGATGTAAGTTAGCTTGTTAAGAAAATTATAATAAAAGTGATTTCAGTTTTATAACAGAGCATTACAATTTCTTCGGTGACTTCCTCTCAGCATATTTCTGGCAAAAAAATAAAATTGCCATGAAAAGTTTCTCAAAAAATCTGTCACTCATGTATAAAAATTAACACACACCACATGGGTGGTGGGAGAAACTAGGTCGTAATCCGAGCTGATTGACTGTAATGACCAAATATGTATGTATGTACATATGTATGTGGTGGGTATAGCTTATTTGCATCTTTAAGGTCCTGCCTTATTAGCGACACTCCATATTCCGTTTCATTTCCATTTCATTCTTTTTATAAAGAACAATGAATGAAATATGACATTCAATACAGAACTGCTAATTAAAATTTATTAAATTTCCTTTCCAGTAGCACACGTTTGTTTATAATGGTTTAGCTGAACTGAATTTTTCAAAACTTTATTATGACCGCAATTTGATCTTTTTTTGTTCGCTGCGATTAATTTTTTATTTCCATAGATTTCAGCAACGTTCCAGAATGATAGGGTTTCCACTGGTCATCATAAGGAATTGGGAAATTCTATTGGTTTGCTGTATTGGGGGTAATGGTGAGCAAAATTTGTTCATTGCTTTTTAAGAGATCTCGCAATCTGAATTTCCTATGTAGTTGATGATATACTCCCTGCGGGCTCAGGGATTAGAATGCTTGGCAAATGAATTATTTGATAATATAATACTATGTTCAGATATGCACTTATATTGAGTAAATCGCGATAAACGGCATTATTGATCTCAATATTTCATATAAAATGTCAATTAATTATTGCTCAATAAATTCATAAATTGTTATAATATTGATTAAAACTTGAAATACAGCACTGTCATAAGTACGTTCAGTGAGCATATTACAATTTTCCGAACACTTTCTATTGAAATTTTGACAACTCAAATATCAACAACGACAAATAAAAAAAAAAACAACAACGAACAAAACAAAAACAATGTTGTTGAAACAACCAGCTGTTTTGTTTACCATCTGTCATATGAATATTGAATAAGCAGTTGAACTGCGTATATTGTTATGTCTAAACACTTAAAATATTGTAATCAATAAACCGAATATTGACTCAATAAAAGTGCATGTCTGAACATAGTATAAAGAAGAACAAATTTTTCTGCGTTTCGTATAAAAAGCAAGATTAGTATATGCAGTCATAAATATATGAAGTCAATAAAGCTCGATTAGAAATTAAGAGATCTGCTGTTTTTAAAATGTTTGTAATCCTACTTCAAACAACTTTTTGGAAATTCTGAGTTCAAAAGGTTTTGTATTCAAGATAAACAATACTTTGAATAAAAAATTTAAAAAAAAAATTAAAATTTAATAGTTTTCATTAAAGGAATTTGAATAGAATTATATTCTCAATGTATTTAAAATTAATTACGCACCACTTTTACGATACGAGTATCTGCACCAGATAGTAAAACTACTTAAACAAAATAGTTTTACAAACAAAAAAGCGAAAAAATGTTTGAATATTTTATATTTTTGGATATTTCACAATTTTAAAATACAGAGTGTTTGTTTAAGAAGATTCCATTGTTGAGTTGGCGACAATGATTTGTTTGACGATCATGTTGATGCATGACGTTTACTTTGTGCGCCATTTTACAGACAATAAACTGACGTACAAGCAACAGCTGGAATATGTCAAAATTTTTGTAAAAATAATGGCGAGGTTGTTATAACTCAGCATCTAATAATATTTGGTGTTCCATTTCTTTTAGGGAAAACTATTGGCCATTCCATGTTAAGCATAAGCGATTGGCTTAATCTTGCAGTTGTTAGGTAAACTGTATTGCCTGGGATTTTCAAACCCAAAATTGGCTATGCACTAACGCCAATTCCATTGAATCAATATCAAATTTGTCTTCTTCGTTTTTATTTTTTGTTTTCAATTGAAACTTGTAAACCTTTAAATCGAATACCCTTTAATTGCGTTGAATATGAAATAAATTCCAGTGCCATAAGAAAAATTAAAATATATTCACTTATGTTTTCAATAATGTTTTTGAAAAAACAAACAAAAGAAAGAGTAAAAAAAATACTTTATAAATCGATTGTAAGAGGCTTATTTAAAAACAAAAAGTAGCGAATAGAATGAAAAGAAAATATTGAACTAAAAATTAAATAATTTTAAGCACTTGACTTAAAAGTACTTAAACCATATTGTCTGTTGCCGTAAGAGCAATACTTTTAGATTTTAAAAAATGTTTTTTAAAAAATTCTTAAGAAAAATATTTCAAAAATAAAGTTTTTTTAATTTTTAACATCCATTTTAAAATTATAAATGAGAAGTAAAATTAAATTTTTTTTCTTTCGCTGTAAAGTTATATTATGGAACTGTACTTCAAGGGAACACATATTTCATTAGTTTTCTTTATGTTAGGTTAGATAAGATGGCCAACCTCTTTGAATGAAATACTGCCACTTAGGCCAACATTTAGGCCCATTGTGAGATCACAATCAATATTCAACCTGGGTATCAAACATTCCCTAGAGGAAACAATCATTAGTTTGCCTTACAGAAAACACAAATAATTTTTGAAAGTAAAACAAAAGGCATCCTATGAAGTCTACATATCTACATCCATTACAACCCTTCAGTCAGGATTATGACCTAGCTTCTCACACCACTAATGTTGTGTGCGTTAATTTTATACATGAGTGGCGGGACCTACAGTTTAAAGTCGACTCCGAACGACAGATTTTTGAGAAACTTTTTCATGGCAGGTTTATTTATTCTCAGAGTTTTTGCCAGAAATCTGCTGAGAGAAAATCGCCGAAGAAATATTTTTTTCGTTCATATTTCGTTTTGATGCCTGACCTGGGATACGAACCCGGGCTTTACGTCTAATAAGCCAATACACTAGACTACGGCGACTGTAGTCTACAGTGAACGTAATTTAAACTCTACATTCCAATGCTATTTACTAGACTACGGCGACTGTAGTCTACAGTGAACGTAATTTAAACTCTACATTCCAATGCTGGTCATATTGATAAATAAATTTCTTCTCTGAATTTTTATAAATTTTCTCATGATCAATTTGCCAAGAAACCTTCGTATACCTAATTATTTACTACGAACATCACACTCGCCAATGTGTAAGGCAATAGTGTTACGTCACGTTTGGCAACATAACCTGCAACTCTATTTATAGCCCGTTAATTTTTTGTTTGGCAACTTCCAGAACATAATCTAGATTTATGTGGTTTTGTTATTGTAAATGTATCACAGCATTTACACCAATTTTCATAATTTTTTGTATTACAATTTGTAATTGTATTTTGGCCTTATAACTCTTTGTTGTTATTATTTCTTATTTTGTTTTATTATTGACTATGTTTCTTGCTTATTTTCCAAAACAAATACTCAACTGTTTACTCAGTCTTCGCAACAATAGAAATAATCCAAGGATAGGATTTGTATGATCTATTCTCTTGGATTTCAATTTTCGCAAGGCATTTTTCCAGGGCCTAATAACAGAATTCGTAATACCGTTGACATGAAATGGTGACAAAATCAAATTTTTTAAGCTCCCCTACATTAAAATGTCGCAAACAATATAAGAAGCTTAGTATACCACTTTAATCTAACCAATAGAGTAGGGTTGAGTAAAAAAAACTGCGAAATAATTTTTCTTTTCTTTTCATGTTAAAGTCGAAAGAATTAAATTAAAATTGTCTGTTGTTGTGAAATAAAGAAATTAATTATTTTGACAAAACAAAAAAACAAACAAAACATATTGCATTTGTAAGGGTATAATAAACACTTTTAAATGTGTTTTAATTAATTTGAGTTTTTTTTACTATTCATACTATTCATAAAGACTTTACAAAAGAATTTTTTAATTTTAAGGTACGTTGAACTTAAATTTCTTTTTTTTAATTTTTTTTTTTTTTTGTTTTTAAAACAAAATGTGAGTAAAATTTCTAAATAAATGACAAGGAATTAATGATAAAATTTAACAACTTGTTAGGTAAACCTAATCACAAATCTGTATACATATAATGAAGCATAATTTAATTTATTAGATTAAAAAAATAAGGATACTTAATAATTTATTTATTAAAAAAGAAGATTTTTTTCCCTTATTTACAGATTATAAGTGATAAGTGAAACTATTCTGAATCTAGTGATTAAGTGGTGTAGTCATAGCTGTCAGATAAATAAGGCACCAAATCGTCAAATATTAAAAAAAATTGTCAAAATCGTCAAAGACGTTCTTGGAAATCGTAAAAATAATCGTCACAAATTCGGAATTCAGTGTGATGTTCGCTAGAACCGACACATTTTTCAGTGCCTTAGCTTCTTAAGGAGTGCAAGAAATACTTCACAACTCTCATGTATAGGCCGGTGCGTCAACGTCTATTTTGAGACTTCTCGACCGCCTACAAGAGAGGGGAAGTTGCCCGTTAATGACGGTAGGGTATCGAACTCCATTGATTCATTTAAGCATCGTTGCAATGTGGTTTGTGTTTCACTATTCTATCGCTATTATAACGGATTTTGCTCGAGCGGAATAAGGGACTTGTTTCCGAGAATCATGTATTCCTACGTAACACTCGCCTTTCTCAGCGATCACATACGTATGTGGTCGATTGGCCAGTGGATCGCACACTGCATTACAGACAAAATTCGTTCTTTAGTCTGACTATACGTATGTGGAACTCCCTTCGTGCAGAAGTTGTAATTTTTTGGCTTTTAAGGAATGAAAAAGACATAAGATACAGAAAAATCATCACTTAAATTTGCAATAGTAACAATTGCAAAGTAAATATAAAGCTTAAAGTGGTTTTTAATGTACTAAAGTAAAGGATATGATGTAAATTTTTCATTTCTAAAAATCGTCAAAATAAGGGCATAAATCGTCACATCGTCAATGTGATATATTTGGAGGACAAAATCGTCAAAATGACGATAAATCGTCAAATCTGGCAGCTATGGGTGTAGTGTAAGAGTGTACAGAATCCTTTTCATTACTTTGACATTAAAACACTTAAATTATAACTAATTGAGTATATTCATGGAATTAGAGTCTAATTCGCAGCTATGGAAAATCTATGGCACAAATTAGCTGTAATTGTTCCAATTTTTAAGGGTTACATTTGTATTAGTTTAAATGAGATCGTTACTTTAAACTGTAACTTTTAGAACTTTATGTCCATCATGTGATATCCATAAAAATTCTGGAAAGTGGCTCTTGTTTCTAAGACAGTAATCCACTTTTAGTGTGGAAGAGTAAGTTGTAGAAATCGTAAATTAGGCTATTCGAGACTTTCTTCTTGATAAAAATAAATATTACCAGAAATCATACTCCAAGTACTTATGCCTTCGTTTATTTAAAGCTTGATAGTTCTACTTGCAAAACTCTCAGTCATGCAGTAATATGTGAGAAAGTCAAATAATATAGTCTACCGCATAAGATTTTGTAATTTCATCGGTTATTTATGATTATATCTGGAGCGCAATGGCCCTCGGCATTTACATACTTACTAAACTTATCAAAAATTTCTATAAAATTTTGTACTTAAAAAATATACTGATTCGATTTACTTCAATACTCAAAGAACGACGTAAATCGAATTTCATATTGCTCATACTACAAAGTAGTATGTTTTCAACAAAGAACTTAAAAAAGTTATATGAATTTACAGTAATCCCTCGATTTACGTCGCAGTTGGTTCCAAAAAAAGACGACGTAAATCGAATGACGACGCAAATTGAAGTTAGAGGGAACAAAAAATTTGACGACTTAATCGAAACAACGTTAATCGAGGGGACGTAAATCAAAGGATTACTGTAATTGACATTAAATCCCCTGTATCCCAATATACCAAATAAACAGGAAGTAAGTTCAGCTAATCCCTTCGTTTTATGAAGATCAAGAGCAAACCTTAATCGCATCAAATTAGCCAACGCTTATCATCTGAAAGTTAGTCTAATTCACATAAGAATCCATAGTTTTTTTCACAAATGATTCATCTCTCAACAACTTCTTAATTGATGTAATCACTAGAAAGTAAGCCATGAGTGTACTTAGGCGGCAAGGTGTAGTGATTATAGTGCATGACTTACACACCCAACTCAAGTTCGAATTCAGAAAGAGACAAACAATTTTCATACTGTTTTACGGCTTTAGAAGTTTTTGAAATTTTAATTCATAGGCCTTATCCTCCTCCAAATAATTCATTCAGGAATTCAGGAGAGTCACAAGCATCAGCCTTTTTACACAAGTAAAATGGATAAGAAAATAGAAAATATATTACCCCCTGAGAAATTATTGCAACTGAAGTATTTAAAAGATAGGCCACAATTTTTACAATACGGATTTATGAAAGATTGAAAATTTAAATGAATTTAAAATTGTCGTTCGGAGTCGAAATTAAATTGTAGATCTCCCACTCATGGATAAAATTAACACACACAACATGGATGGTGCGAGGTTGTAATCCTGACTGAAGGGTTTTATTGGCAAATAAATTAAATTTCTAAAATTGTAATTCAATTTAAATACTTATTTAATGCGTATAAAACACTATTCAAATTTTCTTTTTTATTCTTTTCAAACATTATTCTCCAAATATATAATAATTACAATATAATTACATTTAAATCGATAACGAAATTATTTATAGGGACTTAAAAATATAAAATTAAATAAAATTCATGCAATGCATGGCAATATTTACAAAAGCTAGCATTATATGATATATCCGTGTATCATGATATAAAAAATATCTCTTACTCTTGCATTTTAAAGTAATTTATTGGATATAATTTAACCAAGAAAGATGTACTAACTCAGTATTTATGTGATTTTGTCAGAATATATTTTCACAACTTTCGAACAAATCCCGTTGGATTCTCTAAATTAAATTCAACGTATTATTAATAACTTAATTAAAATTAAGTATACGTCGAATAAATGAGTATGTACTATATGTACATACATACATATGTATGTATGTATATTATGATTCTGTTTACAATACAGGTATTCCCCGACTTACGACCGAGATAGGTTCCTGCTCATCGGTCGTAAGTCGATTAATTCGTAAGTCCAAGTTCATATAAAAAAGAATTAAGAAAAAAATTACATACTGTACTACTAACTTTGAGGGTCAGGAGAAATGAAACTACCCAAAATTTATATTTATATTTATTTATACATATAAAATTTATATTTTAAGAATTCCCCGCAACTACATATTTGTCTTCTTTAAGTATTTTCTATGAAAAAAATTAGAAAAAAAAATGGTCGTAAGTGCGAATAGTCGTAAGTCGAACGGTCGTAAGTCGAACGGTCGTAAGTCGAACGGTCGTAAGTCGGGGACTACCTGTACAATTACAAAAACTTATACCGCACGAAACATAACGGAGATCATGAAGGACTAGTGCTAGCACTTGGAAACATATACGGAGATTCCACACAAAGAGCGTGTGCTGCGGAAACTGTGCCATTCCGTATATTAATCGTAAGATAGTTGTTAAACGAATATTCCACTAAACCTTGGAACTGAATAAAATTCCATTCCATATGCTTTGAATTACACAACGTTATCTATCCTGTCACACAAAGTGGAAATCCCTATACTCTATGTTATGGAACTGATTAGTTAGTGAACTAGTATCGTAGAATACTGCCAGTCACATTTCAACACAGTTAAAGGTTTATAAGGTCCTTTATGTTATAATCATCCAATTCTAAAGGTTGTTCAACAGCATACACATTGACCGAAAAGGCGTTTGTTTCCCTATACGACTATAAATCTTTTCTTTCAAGAAAGGGGACAAAACACCTTTAAATGCCTCTCGCAGAACTTTAATCCTTGATGAAAATGTTTTAGAAGCGAGGAAAATACTCTTGAAAAAAGTTTGAAGTTGCCATTGTCTACTAGGTAGGGTATTGGCATATCAGACGAAAGTCCGTGGTTCAAACTCCAGCTCAAACATCTCGAATAAAACGAAATAGGAAAAAAAATATTTCTTCAGTGACTTTCTCTCAGCAGCCGTCTGGCAAAAACTCTGAGAGTGAACTAAAAATGCCATGAAAAATACTCAAAAAATCTGTCGTTTGGAGTTGAATTTAAACTGGTAGGTCCCGCTATGGATAAAATTAAAACACAACATGGGTGGTGTAAGAAGCAAGGTTAGAATCCTGACTAAAAGATTGTAATGTAAGATTAAGTAAATACCATACGTAAGTATATTTTGAATGTTTTCTTTAAGAGGTAGGGTTCCAAAATCGAACGAACGAAGCCATTGAAAAGGTTTTGCGGTGTACCAGTGTACATTATATCAGTGTGCAGTGTATCAGTGTACCAGAATTCCTTAACAGAAGGTCGAAGGGTCAGCAAAATCTATTTCCTAAAAGGACAAAGCCCAAAAAAATTTGGTCTGCAGGGTCCAACACAAATCATAAGAAAAAGGATCGTAACTCTAACCTTACATACACACCTGAAGATAAACTACAATTTATAGTGATGGGCCTGATCTTGTTACGGGCTTATAACCTGACAGATTTAGAAAAGTCTTTCCCCCATTCCCTATGTACCTACGAGTATGTACTCAACTGCCCTACAACTAATTTTTATTTTAAAATTTGTTTGTTTCTTATCATGAAGCCACAAAAAATCCACTGCTTATTACAACAGTTATGATGACCCTAACAAAACTTGTTTGTCCAGCTAATTTAATTAGAATTTCTATTCGATTTTATTTTTCATTCTTTTTTTTTTTTTTTTTGTTTGTTTTTCGTATGAACCCTATAACCGATACTCACTGTATTATCATTACATCTGACACAATCACATGTAAAATTTTTGGTCATTCTTAAGAAAATACATCTTGTTAAATTACTCCATAAAATTTTCGTATACGTTGTTGTAATCTCGCCTCCTTTCGGTATAAAACGGGCAGCTCTTACCACCACCAAACAAGTCTTACCAAAATAATGACTGGCATTGGGCGTGCATTCGTGATTCATGACAGCCGTTAAGGGAAAAAGGCCACGTAAGAGAGTTTCATGGCCATCCACTTTGCAGGGTGTCTCAAAGGCATTTGTATTACAAACGCCTACAATGCGAAACAGGCGATCCATGAAGAGTTTATCAGTTGTGGGAAAACGTCGAAAGCATTGGGCAGCCTTAATAATTTCCTGGCGATAACCGCGATCATTATTAGCCTGCATGGCATTGATAAGGGCGCGTTTTTCGTCATCAAGGAAAAATACTCGAATGGCGGTTAGAAGACGTAAAGACATTAGATTCACTGGAGGATAATTGTCATCCTCAGATGTCTGTTCTTCTGCCAAAGGCACTGCATCAGTTTTATTTTCTTTATCTTCAACAGCTGCAGGAGTTTCCTGGCCATCCTTTAAAGTATCGCCATTAGTTGTAGAGCCATTTTGTTGGGACTTTTTTCCTTTTATGATGCCCTTAATATGACCCTGACCATGACCATTACTATGGCCATGACCATTGTTTTTACTATTACTGTTGTTGGTGTTGTTGCTGTTGCTGTTGTTTGTTGTATTATTATATCCGTTGGCATTTTGTTGTATGTATTTCATATCCATCGGTTGCCAACGTTGAAATAATTGACATTCATTGTGATGTTCGGGCGAATCGGCACATTTATCACACACAGGCAAAGTGCATTTGTTTTTACACAGAAAATCCTTGACCGCCAATAATTTATGACAACATACGCAAGTATTTAATATGGAGCCTTTACGTGCTGTCGGTCCCACTACAAGTGCACGTTCGCGAAATATTATTTCACCTTGTTGGATATCGCGTGTCGCAAATACACCACGACCTGCCACTGGAGAAGGCGCAATTGTCCAGTTTGGCTCAGGGTCACGTAAATCTGATAAATGCTGGTCAATAAGGCGAGACAGCTCAGCTGGTGTCGCCATTGTTTACACTTGATATGTGTGTATGTAAGTGTGTTTGTATGTGTGTATGCCACACACCACGTTGCACTACGACAATGTTTAATAAACAAAACAAAGAAAAAAGTTGCAACTTCCTAACCACAAGCTTTGTTTTCAACAACAGAAATAATTTAATTTTTTTTTTTTATAAAAAATTCTTCCTTTTTTATTAAGTTTTTTAGCCGTTTTTAGCCTTTTTTTCGATTGTAAACAAGAGCGCTAAAATAGTAACCGCACCGTACCGTTCATTGCGAGTTGCAACAGATAACTAAAGCGGCCCAAAGTACTTGCTCAACAATTGTCTGGCTGGCCTCTTGTGGCAAAATGCTACTGTTTCATTATGAATAAAAATTTCTGTTTATTTTCTTTTTTTGTTCTTAAATTTTCTTTTTTTTATTTGTTTTTGTTGTTGTTGTTTTAGTTTCATTTTTTTTAAGCCATAAATATAAAAGGAGGGATATGAGTGTACATGTGTATGTGTTTGTCTCGTTCAGTTCAAGTGCAGAAAAATTACGCGTGAAAAACCAACAAGAACAACAACAACAGCAACATACTATAATAATTCTATTATTATGTTTCTTTTTTTGTTGTTTTTTTAGTACCAAAAAACTATTACCGCACACAACGTGCTTTTTTTTCTTTTCTGTTTGTTTTCTCTGTAAGAAATTTAAGAAATAAAATCTGCAAAAGACCACTCAAAAAACAAGCGCCAAAATACAAACCCTCAGACAGTCAAACAAGACAGACAAATCGGCAAATAGAGAGACGATTAGGCAGACAGACTCATAGACCCAATTACTTGTATGCTAAAAATGTTTGAAAATAAAATATGATTTTCCAATGCTGTTGGCTTTAAACAGAACGACAAAAAAAACATATGAAATTATTGGCAGCAATGTATGCGCCAGCCGGCTCTTCTGGCTGTAGAGAAATCACATTTCTATAGCACTATGGGTAGGTAGAGGACAAAAGCAAAATGAGTTATTAGCATAGCTGCCAGGTTTGATGATTTATCGTCAATTTGATGATTTTGAGCTCCAAAAATATCATATTGACGATTTGACGATTTATGCCCTTATTTTGAGGATTTCTAGAAAAAAAAAATTTTCATCATTTTCTTTACTTCAGGACATTAAAAGCAGACGTCGGCACAAAGAGAACATGATAAAAAATGTGAGTGTAGTTGTGAGAGGCATGTGTTAACCCAGAGGAATATTGTTACTAATATATTGTTACGTTTTTACCTTTTAAAAACGTTAAAAATGTGAGTTCGTAGATTGCAAATAAAATAAAAATAAATATGTGTTTATTTTTTAATTAATTCTTTATTTTCTGCACAACTTTCGTGCCACTGTTCGAACTTATTCTACGCATACAATGATAACTTCCACAATATGTATGTGCTTGTTCGTGATATTTCTCTGCTTATAACCTTTTTTATAAGCAACAACGACACTTGTTAGTTATTCTTCTTTGCTCACAACCTTTTTTGTAAGCACCACACTAACAACTGTTTTCTTCACGCAACTTGTCTGCACACAAGTCTGACTGGATTATAACTCGATCTCGTATCTTCACACACCACTGGTTGAATTCTCACTCAATTCAACGCGACGTCGTCACACAACTAACTTCACTCGAACTCCGAGAATAACGTGTCTTCATACACGGCTGACTGAATTCTAACTGAATCCCCGTTGCTCGCTTTATCTTGCCTTTTATATCACTGGATCAACAGTGTGATGAATGCCCTTGAAGGATGATGACGGCCTTCGGGAACAATCCAAAAATGTAAACAACTTGTCGTCGTTTTTGTTGTTCGTGTATCTTGTTTACTTTCGTAAAGGCAGAGTTGTTGTTGTTTTGTTTGTTTGTCTTTCTGCTATATTTTTTATACACAGACGTTGTTGCTATATTTTTGTTTATTCATCGATCTTGTAAACAAGCCCTGTTGTTGTTTTTGCTATATGCTTACTCATTCGTTGATCACGTGAACAATTGCATTGTTTTGTTTTTGGAGCTTTTGTTTTTATGCGTGATCAAGTCCATTATGTTGTTTTTGAAGCTTTTGCTTATTATTTTAACAACACCATTTCCATATTCGTAACAATATTATTATTTTCTACTTATTAACCCAATAATATGTAAATATATGTGAGCGGAAAATATAGAAAAATTGTACTGCGCTAAATCCCTAAAGACACCGTATTTAACTTGGCATGTATTCTTAAAAAAATCGAAATCATTTCTCATTGATATTAGAGAATCCTACTGTAATATTTCTTTGGGTGTATAATTGAAGTCTGAAAAAAAAGCGAAAAAAGCGACATGAACCTTCTTCTTTAGAAGCTGACAAACAACTGAATGCATTTTTACGCTCTTTTTAACGAACATTATTAATGTTCGTGTCCTATGTGTGTAAAAAGCCGAAGATGATCTTCCCCTGAGGGACATTGGTGCCGACGTCTGATTAAAACCCACTTTAGCTTTGTATTTGCTTTGCAATTGTTACTGTTGGAAATTTATGCTAGTAATAATAGGGAGTAAAGTATTATATTTTTAAGTTATTTTCGAATACGTATGATGATTTTTCTTTATTTATGCCTTTTTAATCCCTTAAAACCCAAAAAATTTCAAATAACAAATATCATCGTAGTTGAGCATAATTTATCATTTGCCGTTTCAGACAATTTTTAAAATTCGATTATAGCTTCTAATATTACCCTAGGAAGACCTAAGGCAAGTGCCATTATTTTGTTTTAATACGACTAACACTCAGGGGATGGCATTGTGTTTGGAACTAGAAAAATATATTAGAGGAAGGAGTAATGAGGGAGCAGTGTTTATGGACACTAGGTTTGAATATTTTTATACTATAAGTAACAGGAATGATCTCTGCAGGAAGGGAGTTCCACATACGAATAGTCTGTCTAACAAACGAACTTTGTCTGTAATGCAGTGTGCGAGTGTTACACGTAGGAATACAAGATTTTCATAAACAAGTCCCCTTATTTCGGTCGAGCAATATCCGTTGTAGTAGCGATAGAACAGTGAAACACATCAACATTGCAACGATGCTCCAATGAATCAATGGAGTTGGACACACTATCGTGGTTAACGAGCTACTACGGCCTCTCCTGTAAACGGTTGAGAAGTCTCAAAATATACGTTAAGGGCCAACCCATACATGAGAGTTATATTCCATTCTCGATCGTTTATAAATGGTGTAAATGGTAAATAGATCAGATGAAGTGAAGTATTTATTGCACATTTATTAAGAAACCAAGGCACTGAAAAATGTGTCAGTTCTAGCGAACATCACACTGAGTTTTCATGCCCATAACGTTAAGATCTTCTAAATCCCTAATATTTACACCACACATGGGTATAGATGATGCAATATTAATGCTGCTTAATATTGACTTTATATGTTTTTGTTTTTAAAACCTTTCAATTTATTATTATTTATTTTTTCTGACAATTTTTTTACGATTGGACGTCTTTGACGATTTTTTCTCAAATATTTGACGATTTGATGCTTCATTTATCTGGCAGCTATGATTATTAGTATTGTTGTAAAATTTTTCATAGAAATTAAAGACACCATATAACTTAAGTAAAGAGAACTATGTATTAAAGACTTAAGCTCGAATAAAAAAAAATTAAAACAAAGAATTTTAAATTTTTCTCTATTTAAAGTACCATTGCGACTGACTACAGCACAGTAGCATTAAAAAAGAAATTCGTCCAAAATTAATCAAGTTTAATCCAAAGTTTTCGAATTTAAAATTCAATTTACCAATCCATTGTGCAATTCAATACGTACACTTGTATCTGCAATCATATGAAAATGTAATTTTTCACCCTGAATAGTCTCAAATGTCTACGATTGTAGAGAAGAAAGAAAGAAAAAATTAAAATTCCGCCACTGCACTGCTAACTGAACAAACACTTCACTGTCCCCTTTTGGCCTGATGTGTTTGGGGTTGTTGTCTATACTAATTTATTGAATAAATAAATAAATTAAAATAAATATCGAGTGAAAAAAGTGAAAGTACGATAGGATCGACTTTAGAATACGCTAAGCAGAACACGAAGAACATGCAACAAAACAGAAATTTAGCATGGAATAACAAATATGGGACAATAGCATGATATGGGTTAAGATATTACCATTATATCAGCAGGAAGATGATTATTATGCCCACATGGAGACGACCATTATACCAACAGGGATATGGTTATCATACCCTAGGGAAGATGACTACTGTGTCCACAGAAAGATGACCATTATGCCCTTGGGAAGATGCTTATTATGTCTACAGGAATATCACCACTATGGACTTGGGAAGATGATTATTATGCCTACAATAAGATGACTATTGTACTCAGAGGCAGATGACCATTATGCGCACAGGAAAATTAACATTATGACTACAGAAAGATGGTCATTATGCCCACAGAAATATGGCCATTATGCCCTTGGGAAGATGACTATTACGCCCTTGGGAAGATGAGTTTTATGCCCACAATAAAATGACCATTAAGGTCACAGGAAGACGATTATTATGCCCACAATAAGATGGCCATTATGCCCACAATAAGATGGCCATTATGCCCACAGGAAGATGCTCATTATGTCCACAGGAATATGACCATTATGCCTACAAGAAGATAACCATTATGCCCACAGGAAGATGATTATTATGCCCACAGGAAGATGCTCATTATGTCCACAGGAATATGGCCATTATGCCAGCAAGAAGATAACCACTATGCCCACATGAAGATGATTATTATGCCCACAATAAGACGGCTTTTATGCCCAAAGAAATTTGGCCATTATGCCCACAGGATGACTATTAAGCCCACAAAAAGATAACCATTATGCCCATAGAAATATGGCCATTATGCCCACAGGATGATGACCATTATGTCCACAGAAAGATTACCATTATGTCCACACAAAGATGACCATTATCCCCAGAGAAAGATGACCATTAAGCCCAGATCCACAGGGTCTAATCCTTTACATTTTAAGGGAATTTTCTGTCATAATTCGCCTTTATTTCTAGACATTCTTGCACTCTGGCTAGGCCTACTATAATACTGAAATTTCGAACCTTTTAAAGTCTGACGAATCTGTATAAACTCAACATAGCCTCACCTAAAAGGTAGCGGTATAGGAAATAAATGGTAGAAATGTTATAGCGTTCAACTCATACATCAAGATAGACAGGTCTGCGCGTTGAATTTTAATAGCAGATACATATATGGGTGTTTCCATACAAAAATAATTTACAAAAAAATATTGCAACAGTGAAATAGAAAATATTGTGGGTAAAAAATGATTGCTAAACTAAACTTTGTTTCTGAACTAAAAAATTAAAAAAAAAGAAATATTCACGATAATATGGGCGTTTCCGTAAATATTTTAATAAAAAAAAATTTCACCAAATGCAATTACATACATACATACATACATACATGGTCATTACAACCCTTCAGTCAGAATTACGACCTACTTAGGTTAGGTTAGAGGACGTGTACCTGTCACCTGAGACAAGTACAGTACCCGGAGGTCGATTTGACCCATTGTACACAACGTTCTTAAGAAGAAAGGATACAAGAGGGGATATTAGAAAAGGAGAGGAAGTAGGAAAAGGGAATGGGAAACGAAGGATTTACATAGACCAAAACAAAACAAAAAGGGAGAACGCGGCTACACCGATAAAGCCCTAGCACTTCTCAACCAGCTCAAGTTATTAATGAACCTGTGGAGAGCCGACATCAGGGCTCTCCACAGGTTCATTCTCACACCATTTATGTTGTGTGTGTTAATTTTATACATGGTGCGACCTACAGTTTAAATTCGACTCTGAACGACAGATTTTTGAAAAACTTTTCATGACAATTTTTTATTTACTCTCAGAGTTTTTGCCAGAAATCTGCTGAGAGGAAGTCGCCGAAGAAATACTGTTTTTTGTATTTCGTTTTGATGTCTGACCTGGGGTTTGAACCCTGGCTTTAAGTCTAATAAGCCAACACACTACCTACTACATTACGGCGACTTTTTTGTTATTACAAAAGACAAAAATTTAAAAATTGTGTTGAACTGAAATGCGAGGCATAAGATAAAGTACAGTACTTAACTTACAATATGGGTGATTCCACAATATTTGTCAAATCAATAGAAATATTTAAATTAAAAGAAATCTTTGCGTTTTAGCATGACAATAAAAATAATCGTTATTCCTTAATGCCATTGCCATAAATATTTCATTGCATTCGATGTGTCAATTTGCAAATGCAATTAAATTTACAAATAATTGATAACAACATATACGAAATTGACTATTTTTTATTGTATTTTTGGGATGAAATAATGAAAACATTAATTAAATTTTATTTGTTCTTTTCAAGACTATATTTTTTTCTCTTATGAATTTAATTTGTTTGTGTCGCTTTTATTTAATAATTCTTTAATTTAACATTACAATGTTGCTGCCGCCACATGTGTATGAGGGTTAATGATGTTGGACCTTTGCAAATGCATTTGAATATTTTTATTTTATTTTATTTTATTTTATTTAATTGCATTGCATATATATCCTTTCAACAATAATATATATTTTTATTTAATTTAATTGACTTTGCAAAAAAAAGAAATAAGATTTATGATAGATTTTAAAAATTAATTTGCAAGAATTTTTTATTTTTGCTTTTAAAAAATAATTTTTTTTTTTAATTTAAAAGCATTCTCAGATGATACATTTTTTTTTTACTAATTTACCCATTATTTTTGTGAGTGTTTTTTGCATATTTTACTCTTCTTGTACTATTTATTGTTTTGCATCACATCACATATTTATACTGTAGTATACATATGCGAATAAAACATTATTGTGGAATATATTTTCGAAATGCATTCCCAAGACATCAAGTGGAAATAATTTTGTGGTTTTATTTTCTGAATTTCTGTCGAGTTAATCTACTGACATTGACCTTGAAAACTTTATAGAATTTTTTATAAAGTCATGCTCTTAAACTCAACTGCCATATAACACCTTGGTTGATAGGGCATACAGAGTTTGTGTTATTGTTTACAGTGCACTAAGATTGAAATTACTTAAGGACTTAAGGTCATAAGTTGCAGCTGTTGAGTTGACGACAACACAGCTCTCTAGGATTTTATAGTTATACTATACAAGGTTACATTAGGAAAAATACCAATGGCTTGAAAGCAAATGTATTTTATAAATTTATTTCTGATATTTAACTGTTAGATGCTATAATAAAAGGCTGACTCTCGTGTAGTATTATGTCATTCGAAAAGCAAAATTAACAGCTTATTCAGTGCTATTTATTAGGCTTCACCGATGTTGTTGTTGTTTTAACAGTTCTCCTGTTGTCTCTAGATATACGATAATTAATTTATGTGTTTGATTGTATGCCTGTGATTCGATTGTATTCTGGTGGAGATGGAATGGGTTAGAGATGGAATTATGTATTATTAGTTGTGGATGTATATGTAGTCATCGTTATGTGGTTGGTCTGCTACTGTCGTTGGGTTCAGCCACAAGTCTATGGTTCTCAGGGTAGTCGGTTTTGCTGGACAACTAAAGGTAACCCTTGGTAGCTGCCTTTCATTATCGGGGATTGGTGGTGGATGCCGATTTATAACCCTGTTGTGGCTAAGTTCGTCCATGGCCGTCGTGACTGTCGTTTGATGTAGAGAACGCTGTGCTTCCCTTACTGACTGTAGGTCCACTATTGCTGCTATGAGGTGGGTGATGTCCGTGTTATAGGTTGTGAAGTCATGTCTAATACGGCGAGGAATAGGGTTGTCCATGACTATATAATGGTTGGGATGGGATGGCAAGTAGCAAGCTATGAGGTATTGGTTTGTCAGTAGCTCATTGTGTTTTCTCACTGACAACATTTGGGACTCCTCATGTACATAGGTGGTCTATATTCGTCACCTTTACACATCCTGTTTCTATACGTAAGGCGGTATTCTGCGTCGTCTGTAGTATCCGCCATTGTGTATCACTCAAGAAGAAATCCAAATTGGAGCAGCATTATTGAGGAATGACCGCCCAATAGCCTTATAGGTGGTGATGATGGTTTCCTTGTCCATTTCCCATGTAGTACCTGCTAGTTCCTTTAGGAATTTGTTTCTCATTCTCACTCTGGCGTTGATGTTGGTCGCATATGCGGCCGAGTGTAGTAAGTTATTGAAAGTAATCCCGAGGATCTTTAGGTTACGAACAGTCGAGGAGTGTGGAGTGACCGTCCAATAGCCTTATAGGTGATGATGATGGTTTCTTTGTCCATTCCCCATGTAGTACCTGCTAGTGCCTTTAGGACCTTGTTTCTCATCCTCACTTTGGCGTTGATGTTGGTCGCATGTGCGGCAAGGTGTAGTAAGTTATCGAAAGTAATCCCGAGGATCTTTGGGTAACGAACAGTGGGAATGATGTTTCCTTCCACTGCAACATTTAGTGTTCTTCTTACTTCTTTCGTCCATGTCGTGAAGAGAGAAACAGATGATTTTGGAGCAGATAATCGTAATTTCCTATTCCGGAATAATTCCAACAAGGACGTAAGATAGTCCGTTATGTTGTTTATTCAGTGCTATTTATTAGGCTTCACCGATGGTAGTTGAAGTCGCCGTAGTCTAGTAGATAGCGTGTTGGCTTATTAGATGTGAGGCCACGGGTTCAAAGCCCAGACCAAACATCAAAACGTAAAATAAAAAAAAATATTTCTTGGGCAACTTTCTCTCAGCAGATTTCTATGATGTTAGTACACTAGTTGTGTAAGCAATTAAATTGTAAGACGTATACCTACTTATACGCCCACGAAGCCCTTAACGTGATTAAATTCTAGCTATAGTTTATAAATCCAAATATAGCCAATCTAAAGTCATAAGTTATCCTTAATAGTTGGCAAAGAAGAAGCAAATGCTTAAAACACCAATTGGTAGATGAGATGTACATGTAAGTAGTAGAAGCCCTAAGAAGCGAACTAGGATATGACATGAATTATCAGATCTTTAATGCTGGATATCGCATTATATCTCTGAAAGTAGCTGACAATAATTATACTCTTAGAAGTAGTGAAAGAAATTGAATGCTCTGAGCTATACCATCTTTCAAAAAAAAGTCCCAAATGTCCTTGCACGGGTTATACACCCTATTGTAAGTGCAAGGTTCCTGTAAACATGTTGAATAATGAGAAAAAATGCTTATAGTGGTCGATGGATCTTTAAACTAAACTTATCTGGACTTATTTTTACGGGTTTGGCAGTAACAGATCACCAAGATGCCTTCCATTTCACAATGTAGTCTAGGCTTTAGAATATAAACGGGTTCCATAAAAATGATGCTGCTTACATCAGAAGATCTTCCAGGAATAACCACAATCAGGATTAACCCAAACGTGTGGATACTGCCCTCATTTGAAAAGAGGATTTATTTTTCTGTTCCTTGCATTTAACCCTTGATAAATAAGTTTTAGTAAACAACACTCCTTAGCTTTCAAAAGCACTAACCACAGTTGAATCTAATAAGTTGCTCTCCCGAATATTCTTACCTGCTCGCTTATACGATAATACTAAGCCCCTTTCTATAAACTGAATGCATTGTAACTTTCAGATACATGTTCATCTCTTTCATTGTCGTTCGTCTGAAGCAGTCTGTATCTATAATGTTGACAGTTTTTCGATTATGTCCTTTCTTTGCTCTTTAGCTGACACAATGACAAATTAAACAGCGCTGCTGCCACCATCTCCTACATTTGGCGGACAAAACCACGAATGTAACATAATGATCACCATTTCAAGCTCTAAATTTTCTATTCCCCCATCTTCTCTTTTTATCACTGCGAGATTAGGTCGCTGTCGGGGATTTGGAACAGATCCCAGCCGGACTATTGCAGGGTATGTTGCGATGAGGAAGAGTTAGAGACTGTTGAGCACCTCCTCTGTAACTGCCCAGCCCTTGGCAAGTGGAGGTTGAGGACCCTTGGTAGGGGCTTCTTTGAGGGCTTGAATTCTGTGTCGAGAGCCGACATCAAGGCTCTCCACAGATTCATTCGGGACTTCGTCAGTGTAGTCGCGTTCTCCCATTTTTTGTTTTGTTTTTGGTCTGTGTAATTCCTCCGCTTCCCATTCTCCCTTTCCTACTTCCTCTCCTTTTTCCTATCCCCTCTGTTATCCTTCCTTTCAAGGACGCTGTACAATGGGTCAATTCGACCTCCGCGTACTGTACTTATCTCTGTCGACAAGTACACGTCCTCTAACCAAACCTAACCTAACCTAACATCTTCTCTTCCTGTTCTTTATTATTAATTCTACTATGTAGCCTTAGCTTCTCATAGCCATTTAGTTATGTTCCAATCTAACCTGTGAAATTTTGCCCGTAATCCACTGGTCGTCTTTAATTCCAAGTGAGTAAATGATCTCCATAAATTTTGAAGTCTAACTATTGAATTTTTGACCTAAAACTATATTTTCGTTTTGTGATTAAAATAATAAATTTCACTTACTCGTAATCTCTTTGATCAGCTAATAAATCTCGGCACATTAATTTCGGCAACATTTAATTAAACGAACTAAAATTTATTTTCTGAAATTCATTCATCACATTTGCTGGCAAATTATCAAAAAAAAAGATACATTTTTATAGCATGCTATAAAATTTTCTTTTACCATAAAGCTTTTAAGAGATTAAAGCTCAACACACTCTTAAATGTAAACTTTATAAATATAATTTGCTTTCGCAATGCTTAAGCATTAGTAATATTAAAAAATTGAAAATGTTTGTTGGCCACGCGACACTCTGACAAGGTCTAATACCTGTTGCAGACATTTGCCATTATAATGAGGGAATAATTTTCCTCAAGTGAATCAAATCTTTCTGGCTATTTTAAAAATTTAATTGTTTGCTTGAAATTTGGCATTTATTACTTTGGGGACTACAAAGCCATATTAGTTTATCATAAGGTTAGTAACAATTTGTGGTACTAAAATTGGTACTTTTTAAATATATATCAAAATGAAATGTACACTTGAAGTGAATAAAATTAAAAAACCTTTGTCTTTCAACTGATGCAGGAATTTCGGTAGTTAACGTTTTTGTCTTATATTGGAGTTAAGTTGATTTTGGTACTTTTTTATATAAACTGGTATACTTTCTTAAACATACTTCTTTAAAGAGCAACTGTGGAGTACCTAAAACCTTCTAACTAAATAACTACCTAAATCAGTGTTGAAAAATTGAAATTTTAAAATGGTACTGAACTATAACTGAAAGAGTACTTTTTCGCATCAAATGGTACTTTTGTAAAAAAAATACATACAATCCTTCAATAAGGATTGTGACCTATCTTCCCACACCTATCTTCTCACACCACAGTTTAAAGTCGATTCCGAACTACAGATTTTTGAGAAACTTTTAATGGCAATTTTATTTACTCTCAGTCTTTTTGACAGAATTTTTTTCATTTTTTTTTTTCATTCTCAGACATTGGGTATGAACCGCGGGCTCACATCTAGTCAGCCAGCACACTACCGACTAGACTATTTATTCATATTTAATGCACGTACGGTACGGAACAGAAAAACTAACGACTTATACGTGTCCCTCACATATAAAATAAAAACTGTTAATTCTGAACGTAAGAAAACGTAAAAGTTCCGTGTGGTCGAACGTCGACGGAACGTTATGAAACATACTTTCGTTTGTAGCATATGAAGAGCAATGTTAATGCTTACCGAAATCATATGTCGGTTCGGCAGGCATTCTCATTGCCATTTGTATTCTAAAAACGAACGTACGTTCCGTGGACGTTTGGCTAACCGGGGCTAAAGACAACCTTTACCTACCTTTTGCATTACGTTGCTAATACATTAATAGTTGAAAAGCGCAAGACATAAAAATAATTAAAAAGTACTGAAAGCATCGCGGGGGTACTGCAGTATTTTTGAAATGAAAAAGTACTGAAAAAAGTACTAAAGTACTGAATTTTTCAACACTGACCTAAATAAACTTCTACTTTTATTTATTGTTTTAGGCTTGAATTTTGTACCTTAAAAGTGCCCTAAAAAGTATTTATTGGGTACAAAATATTTACATTAATATGAAACCTAAATACAAACCAGTAAAAGCAAATGGGGCCTAATAGATATTTTAGTACTTTTTTAAAAATACTATTCTAATTTATGGAAGGCTGACTGGTTAATTTTCACAATTCTTATATGAAAGAAAGGCAAAATAAGACGTTAGTACTTTTTGGCAAAATTGGTACTTTTTTCAAATTCCTTAGTTTATGAAATTTTAATTGTATAACAGTACTAGAAAAGTACATACGTGTGGTACTTTACGAATTTTATTAATTGTTAAAAGAAAAAAAATTATAAACAGTTTTTAAATCCCTCTACTTAAAAGGCCCAAAAGTTGTAAAAAGGTACCTAAAAACCTAAGATATAATAAAATGTACTTTAATTAAAATGTTTCCACTTATAACGGTAAAACTTATTATTTTAAAAATTAAAAAAAAAAAATTAAAATCCATTTCTGTATGTGCGTGTGAAAATAATCTTCTCCCCCTTTTTCACATACTTCAAGCTAATTTGTTAAAGTGTTTTACCGTGCGCTAACACGCTTTAAAAAAAAAAAAAAAGTCTCATGATACTATGACTGACAGACAGCCGCATTGACAGGCAAGCACCACAACACTATAGCAAGTGACATTAAAGAATTCATAATTTTTGGTGGGTGGGTATGTTGTTGTTACATTCATTTTATGCATTTTAAGTTTTATTTCGAATTATTTTCATAAATCATTAAAATTTTATGTTTAAAAAATTCTAAATCATGCATGTGGAACTCAAGCAAAAATTTAATTTTTGGCGTGTATTTTTGGATCAGAAAAATTGTTTACAGCACCGAAAAGCATTCAACACATTCAACTTGAAGGTTTGCGAGAGAAAAAAATATTTTTGAAATTTGAATACGAATTTAGTTGAGAAATACGATCAAATGCAGTTTCGTATTTAAATGGGACATGAACCAACTGGTCCATGTCCAAATCAGGTATTTTATTGGCAGCTATTGCCAACAAGACGTGATTCGGAACCTTCACTATATTCAATGTTAATGTCTAGCCATTGTTTTCAGAGGTGGTTAGTATTACTTGAGCAAGTAGGATATTGCAACCTCACAACTTTAAAGCTTTACGTTGCCTGATTGTGAATTTAAAAATCTGAAATTCGCTTACACCAGCAGTTTTTAATCCTTTTCAGTCGACAAATCCTTCAAAACCACCTAATTGAAGTCGGTTTCTCAGTTTGATCATAATGAATTGGCGAAAATGAAAACGAACAGTATACAAAACAAAATATTATCAATCATTGTCATCAATCATTAAAAAAATTGTTTACAAATTTAAAACAATTCAGAATTGTACACATGATTGATAACAATTCGATAATATTTCGGAAAGATCAATTTCGTTGGTGAACCAGGTAAAATTGTATCATGATTGAGGTCAATCATTTGCCATCAATCATGGTTCAAAAAAATTCTTTACAACTTTATAAAATCCAGAATTTTACACATGATTGATAATAATTCGTTAACATTTCGAAAAAAATAATTTCGTTGGTGAACCAGGCAAAATTTGACCTTGATTGAGGTCAATCATTTGCCATCAAACATCATTTAAAAAAATTGTTTACAACTTTAAAACAATTCAGAATTGTACACATGATTGATAACAATTCAATAATATTTCGGAAAGATAAATTTCGTTGGTGAAGCTGGCAAAATTTTATTATGATTGAGGTCAATCATTTGCCATCAATCATGGTTAAAAAAAATTCTTTACAACTTTATAAAATCCAGAATTTTACACATGATTGATAATAATTCGTTAACATTTCGGAAGAAACAATTTCGTTGGTGAACCAGGTAAAATTTGATCTTGATTGAGGTCAATCATTTGCCATCAAACATCATTTAAAAAAATTGTTTACAACTTTATAAAAACCAGCATTTTACAAATGATTAATAACACTACGATAACATTTAAAAAATAATCAATTTCTTTGGCTACTTAGTGAAAGAAAAAACATACCGTGATTGCTGTCAAACATTAAGTAAAATAAAAAGTAAAATTTAATTAATTTTTTTACTCACTGTAGGATCCAAACACCTGTCACAGTTACACATGAAATGCTTTGTCATGGCCAAAAACACTTTTCTGGCCATAGTACTCCATAATAATTTCGTATAAGAAGTGACTATTTCCTCTCCCTTGGCTATGGGACGAGCTGCCGATATTACAATGGTTTCACCATTTTCAAAATGATGATTGGCGTTGGGTGTACACACGTGATTAAGCAGTCCAGCCAAAGGAAACAATGCACGTATCAATACCTCATGTCCGTTCACTTTATTACTGCCCTCAAATGCATTGGTATTGTAAACACAAATGGTGCGAAAGAAATAATCAACAATTTTCGGATCATTGGGAAAACATTCAAAACAATCGGAAGCTTTACGGATCTCTTGCATATAATGTCTGTCAGCATTGGCCTGTAAGGCATACAAGAGTTGTCGCTGTTGTTCGTTAAGAGCGAAGCATCTTATTATAGAGACTATGCGCAGGGAATTACGATTCACTTTGGTGGTGTCCTTGGGTTGCCATTTACGCAACAGTTCACATTCGGCAACATGTTTATCACAAGTGCTGCATTTATCACAGACCGGCATAGAACAGCCATTTTTACATACGTATTCCGATTCCAAGCCTTCTAGGCCACAATAGCATACGCAACAGGTATTCAATTTCGATGACAAGTTAGCGGTGGGGCCAGCTAATAAAGCACGTTCACGTAAGATGATCTCACCGGCCGATATATCGCGTGTAGCAAATATACCTCTACCCGCTAGGGGGGAATCGAGTATTTGCCAGACTGGATTTTCTTCCACCAAGTCACCTAAATGCACATTAATTAAATGCGCCAACTTTTGTGTGCTGGCACTTATGGGCAGAGACATTTTTTAATTCTGCCTTGTTTGTAACACAATTTTTAAATGGAATTCTTTAGGAAACCAAAAATGCTTTGCGTAATCGATTTTGATTTTCATTAATTTTTGTTTTTTTTTTATTAATTTTATTTTCTTTTATTCAATTTTTTTTTTTTCGAGCACCGATTCTGTTAAATTTCTTTTGCAAACTAAATCAAACAGGCCGTAGAAATGTTTGAAATCTCAGGCCGAAAAAAAAAACGAAGGAAAACCAAAAATTAAATGAAAAGAAGAACAATTTCTCACCAAATTGCTCAAAATAGACGATGTTTGGTCTAATAAAACAGAATCAAAATCTCAAATAAATTTAATTGGCAAAAATAAACACAAACAACAAGTAATATGGAAATTTCAAATGGAAGTAGAGAATTACGAAATAAAAAAAAAATTGAGATTCGTGCTCTCATTTGGTAAAAGCAGTGGGAGGAAAAATTAGTTTACATGTGAAAAAAATCCATGCATGATACATCAACAAATGATTAGAAATGGTCTTAACCCATGGGAAAAAGCTAAAAAAGGTTGATTAGATTCTTTAAAATCTGTACACTTTGGCAGGCTCTTTTTTGCTATTTGGCAGGAGTAGAGTCAAAAGTAAGCTCGAGAATCACTTCTGAATCTGTTTAATTGAATTATTTGAGTCAAATGGGACATCCTGATTGTTTACTGAAAATATTACTTCTGTAAGAGCACACCTATAGCATAAGAAAATCAAAATTTAATTATTAATCCCCCAATGCTACATTTGGGTATTAGAAACCACACCCAAACATATTCGTGTAATTTATCTACAGGTGCCTACGCTAGTTAATCTCATATTTTAATTCCTTTAGTCTTCTCTGGTTGTACACTTCTGTAACGATACCCATTTCAGTCTTGTTGCCCTTGTTTGGAGGAGAACTGTTGACACTAAAATACAGGTCTTGATGGTGCATATGGGGCAAAAATATCGTTATTACTGGCACTGTGAATTCTGCCAAAACTGGACTTAACTGACATCTTCATCAAACGTATCGCTAACTGCTTCATGATTACATTGGTTGAATGTGTCACCATGCTGCCGGTAGTCGCCCGGTTCATCTTAAACAAATTGGGCTGCGAAATTGATTCTACGGAACAACCCGACAACCCAACAACCCAACAACTCAATCAACACCTAAGATCAATACCGAATGTTCGAAGATAGTATCGGAAACATGTTCTTACTCTGATGAACAAAGACCGTCAATCTCACTTTCTGACGACTGTGCCAAGTCGTCCAAGCTGAAGTCTACCTACTTTATCCATAAGGTTGCAAAAAGCTAAATTTTGTTCTTTAACCTTACTTCCTAGTCGTACAATGTTTAGTGCACTGAATTTCAACGTAACTTGATCGAAGTGTGTCTCAACTGTTATCATTTACTAGCCCAATTGGAACAGCATCTGGTCAAACCGATATAATTCGATATTTACCAAGGAAAAATAATTATTGATAAGTGGGAGCTGTAGTCATCATAGTCTAGTAGGTAGTGTATTGGCTTATTAGAATTGAGGCCTCAGTTCAAGCCCCAGGTCAGACATCTCCAGCAAAACTAAATATGAACAAAAATATTTCTTCGGCTTTCCACTCAGCAGATTTCTGGCAAAAACTCTGAAGTAAATAAAATTGCCATGAAAAGTTTCTCAAAAATCTGTCGTTCGGACTCGACTTTAAACTGTAGATCCCGCCACTTCTGTATAAAATTAACAAATACAACATATGTAAGTGGTGTGAGAAACTATGTCGTAATCTTGTCAAAAAAAAGGTTGTAATGACCAATTATGGGACCCTGTTAATTTTATCACAGATTTTCTCACAATTCATAATTTCATGTAAAAAGGAGCGTTAATTTCATATGATTTTGCATTCGTATTTTCAAATATATTGTGTAATTGATTTTGTTGAAACCATTAAATTTTTTTGCACAAATTTTCTTCCACCACTGAGGAGATATGGTCTAACAATAGAAAGTCATAATTTTCGAGACCGCGCTAAGCAATTTTACATACCCTCAGCTTTCACTGAAGCTAAGCTCTTCGTTCGTAGAGATTGTTTCCAGTCTGAAGGCATGTTATCAGTACTCCACATGCTGTCAAGGAGTGATGGAAGTATTAGGGGAAGTACTTAGTTAGACTTGGGACATATTGAACCAATCTCAGGGTACTTTATCTGGCTCTGGGGCTCTTTTTTGCAGTTTTGCGATTAAATAAATAAACAGTTCTACACGAACATCATCTCATCTAAAACTTCTGCACATTAGTCTTGTGATCATTATACCGACTATATCCTGCAAAGTACCTTTTGCGTCTGTTAAGTTGGTTTTCAAAAATTTTTCTCTTACATGTTCGATATTCTACGCCATTTACACACTGACCTTATTGATTGCATGGTTTTCTACTCTGGTGTATTAGGGGTAGTACTTAGTCAGACTTGAGACATATTGAACCAATCTCATGGTACTTTATCTGGCTCTGGGGCTCTTTTTTGCAGTTTTGCGATTAAATTTAATACTTTCGACAGAAACAGTTCTATACGAACATCATCTCATCTAAAACTTATACCAACCCTTATACAATAAGGGTTGAAGATTTTCCTAAGTTTAGCGCGGTTCATTTAATAAAATAATAACAAAAACCAATTAAAACAAAACAATAAAAATAAACACAAAAGCATTTATAATCTGTCTAAACATTGTACCGAAAAACAAAAACATTTAAAACATTTTCACAAATTGTCTCGTATTTTAACACAATTGCCTTCACACACAAAAACTGTACACGTGACACTGTCACTTATCCGGCTAATTAAACAAAAATTATAAACCGACTAATTATAATTAATTTCGTAACATCATTATCCCATTCGCACTTTGACATTATAAAGAAAGTATCCTAAAAGTCCACTTTAAAATATTGTGGAGGAATTCAAGAGCTTTTTTTCAAAAGCTTTAAGATCCATGAATTCGATAGACAAGAAAGAAAATTGAAATGGCGGAGATTAGAGAATTTTTGAAAAAGGAACAAAGCTCTTCGATCTCTAACGGAATACTTGCATTGCTTGATGATCTTTCCGCAATAAATAATCATCGAGTTATTACGGTACAGTACTATATAACGCGTACTGAATTAGTGAATAGCCATAGAAGCCCTGAAATCCTCGTTTCTGAAGACAAAAACTGTCTTAGATTGTCGTTCAAACCTTAATAAAATGGCTGAAGAGTTTAATATTCATTATATGGGTGCCGTGTTACAGTAGCATTCAAGGAAATATAAAGGCAGAGGAGCTAACACTATCTTACTGGTTCTATCGGATGTAGAAGACTTAGGTAAGGTAGGTAAGTTTTTATTCTCCTGCAAACATAAACATTGGCATTATATATGAGACTGTGAATAATGGAAGAGCGACTGGGAGCAACTGCCGAGTAGCAGGGGCCCATTTTCACAATAGAGGAATTGGGTCACTGATAAGTAAAAATAGAAGCGGCATTCCTCACTCCCCATTCCTCAGTTATTACAACATTTAGGCAATTATCTATCAGCTTAGCGAGAACTGATTTCTTAGTTTTAAAACTAGTCACTATTTTTGGCTTTGTAAAGCGAACGGGTAGATTCTGCTTTCAGAACAATCGCTATCTAATATGGCTTAAGTCCTATCATAATGGACCTAAGGTAGGGACTTTTAGTGTCAAAATTGGTCTATTTTTCAAAAAGATTTTGGTGAATCAAAAAATGGTAATGAAATCTGAATCACTTACGGCAACGTCAACAAACGCAGCAGTGCAGGTGAGTTGACGTTTTCATGGTATTTCCAAAGAATAATTGTACTCTCGGCATTCGGATCTACTTAAGACAGCCATCTCTCACAATCTAGCTTAGAAAAGTACGGTGAGAAATTGTGTTTCATAACATCACAGAGTAGTCATATCCTAAAGCTAAGATAAGCTTTCAATGCATTGAGCACCAAGCTGCAACTTCGGGCGGAAACTTTAGATAACCTATTCTGGCATAATGACACAGTAGGAAGAACTCCAAGGATAAATTGGACCGATCACGATGAGAGCAAAAACATGAGTATTTTAAAATTGAATGAAGCAGACTTGAGTGCACTAAAGGGATGCTTACATGCACATCTGAACCGCATTGTCTTGGTGGAAAATGATGAATGCAGTCAGGATTACGACCTAGTTTCTTACACCACTTATGTTGTGTGTGTTAATTTTATGCATGAGTGGCGGGATCAACATTTTAAAGTCGACTTCGATTTCTGAGAAAAATTTTATGGCAATTTAATTATTTTATTTTGCGAGAAATCTGCTGAAACTAAGTCTCCGAAGAAATATTTTTTCATATTTCGTTTTGTTGGAGACGTGTGGGGTTTGAACCATGGCCTGGCGACTAATAAGTCCACATACTACCTACTGTGGTAAGGATATCGAATGCTTTTTGAGTCATATCTCAGCGTAAGCGCCAGATTCCAATATTTTAGGTATGATATTATACCAGACGTATGTTACTCATAACAGAGAAGTGGTGTAGAAGGAATTTAGGAAGTTGGTACAGGATATAGGCTTCCTGTAAAAAGTATGGTTGGTATCCCTTAATGATAAGCACACAACAAGCCTACTAAATTGCTTAGGTGTATGCCAATAGGCATAAGACCTTTTTATTCACTCCTATAACCCACTTACTTGCCAATAAAATAAGACAGAAGTGATAGAATGCATTGTTCGCTGTTGGCTACAAACATAGCTGCCAGATTAATGAAGCATCAAATCGTCAAATATTTGAGAAAAAATCGTCAAAGACGTACATTGAAATCGTAAAAAAATCAGCAATAATAAATAAATAAATTGAAAGGTTTTTAAAAACAAAAACATATAAAGTCCTTGCAAAGCAGCAATAATATTGCATAATCTATACCCATGTGTGGTATAAATTATTAGGAAGTCAGAAAATCTTGATGTTATGGGCATGAAAATTCAGTGTGATGTTCGCTAGAACTGACACATTTTTCAGTGCCTGGGGTTCTTAAGACGCTGCAATAAATACTTCACTTCATCTGGTCTACTTACCATTTACACCATTTATAACCGACCGAGAATGGAATACAACTCTCATGTATGGTTGGTCCTTAACGTATATTTTGAGACTTCTCAACCGTTTACAGAAGATGCCGTAGTAGCTCGTTAATCACGATAGTGTGTCCCACTCCATTGATTCATTGGAGCATCGTTGCAATGTGGATGTGTTTCACTGTTCTATCGCTACTACAACGGATATTGCTCGAGCGAAATAAGGGGACTTGTTTATGAAAATCATGTTTTCCTACATAACAGCACATCCATACCAGAGATCAGCAATGAATCGTATTTTCGCTACTCATAGGAACTTATGAAATTTTGAGTATGAGTGAGTCAAGAGTATTAAAATTCAACTACTCTGATTCATTCGTACTCGCTACAACATTGATTTATAAGTATAGGTTGCAATGAGTATGAGTACAACGTTGACATCAAACTCACAACATTCGATTCATTGTTTGATTCATACGCCTACTCATTCAGATTCATAAATTTAGAAAAATACTTATAATACTTACGAATGATTCGAATCACTCGAATCATTCATCAAAATTTACAGTAGTAGTTATTGTTGCATTTACAAAAGAAGAGAAAAGAAAAGACAAATACAGCAAGCAAAGCACACACACAACCTTCTAGCGAGTATTGTGGTGTTCGTACTCGAATCATACTTATTTTGTGCTTCGTGTATATGTTGAATCATGGAGAGTCGAAATCAACAACATCGTGCGTATTGTTAAGTATGAGTACGATGAGTATTTCTAACTTTTGAATATGAGTAGTATGAGTATGATAATAAAATAAGTATGAATGCGTATAAGTAGCTGAAATTATAAGTATGACTCGAATCTACTCATCGTTTTGAATACTCGTTGCTGATCTCTGATCCATATGCGGTCGATTGGCCAGTGTATGGCACACTATATTACAGACAAAGTTCATTTGTTAGACGGACTATTCATATGTGGAACTGCCTTCCTGCAGAGATCTTTCCTGTTACTTATGTTATAAAAATATTAAAACCTAGTGTCCATAAACACTGCTCCCTCTTTCCTCCTTCCTATAATATATCTTCCTAATTCCAAACACAATGCCATCCCCTGAGTGTTGGTCATATGAAAAAAAATAATGGCACTTGCCTTTGTTCTTCCGATGGAAATATTAGAAGGTATAATCGAATTTTTAAAATTGTCTGCAACGGCATATAATAAATTATGCTCAACTACTTGTACGATGTTATTTAGGAGTTGAAATTTTTTGACTTTTAAGAGATATAAAATACAGAAAAATCATCACAGGTATTTGAAAATAACTTAAAAATATAATAATTTGCTCCTTGTTATTACTAGCATCAATTTCCAACAGTAACAGCTGCAAAACAAATACAAAGCTTAAGGAGGCTTTTAATGTACTAAAGTAAAGAAAATGATGTAAATTTTTAATTGCTAAAAATCGTCAAAATAAAGGCATAAATCGTCATGTCGTCAATATGATATTTTTGGAGCACAAAATCGTCAAAATGACGATAAATCGTCAAATCTGACAGTTTTGGCTACAAAATAAAATGGGCAACCGACCCATCATCCACAGACCAAAGATTTTTGTGTAGGGTGACGACTTATTTGTCAATTGTAAACGTAAAAGAAATAAATTATTTAAATTTGTTTTCCGCTTTCATTTTTATTTTGTTTTATTCTCTTTAGCATTTTGATTAATGCAATTAAAAATAATTAAAAATTCTTTAATTCTTTATGCCACATTGCAACTTTGTAAAGATTTTGTTGCCAATTAAATAAGATACAAAAGTGAAATTAAATTTCTATATAAATTAAGAATTTCATTTATAATATGTAATTATATTTAATTATAAAAAAACTGTTGAAAAATTTTTTAACAAATTCTTTATGACAATGCGTTAAAATTTATCTCTCATGCGTGTAGTTCAAAGCAAAAAACAAACAAATATTTTTCACTTTTAAAGAAAATTTTAATAAAAAAAAAAAACAACGTACTGACATAAAACTAAAGACAAAACAAACAATTTGTAATTTATTTTGTCGCTTGTCATAAATAGAAAGTGACATTTTCCTTTTTCAACAAAAAAATATTGAAAAAAATTGCCAGGCGACAATATTAAATGCCCGGCGCATTTAATAGATATGGGCGGGTGGATGGTTTTCAGAAAAAAACACATTTTTTTGTTCTTTTCTATTTTCTTAAAAAAGCAAAACAAACATTTATTTTAACCAGAGCATAATAATAAATAATAATTTTAATTGGACGTAAAGATTTAGTTCCACTAAAAATTTGCAAAGTGTTCTTCATACACACACAAAAATAATTTCATTTTTAAAATTTCAATTCTTTTATTCAATTACAAACTATTTCCACAACATACAGTGAGCGTCAAAATAACCTGTACTCTATAGATAAAATTCTAACAATGACCAAACTCAACTTTTACCACTTAAGGAGTGTGCCCGAAAAAAATTTGATAATATTTTGAAAAATTTTTTTTTTTTGTTTTAAATTTTAAAAACTGGCAATGAAACAATTTAAAAAATAAAAATAACGGTAATTTATTAATGTATAATTTTTTTTTTTTTTATGTTTAGTTTCTTTTGACGCTCACTGTATATGTGTACGTATGAGTGTGTGTTGACTTTTCACACCTATTTTTATTTCAATATTTATTTAATAATAATTTAATAAAATTCTTTTTGTATATTTTTAAAAGCAATTGTAAATAGTTTTGTAAGTGAATTGATATTTAACAGATCAATACTTTGCGTTAACGATGATCCGAATGATGATCGCATGTAATTGTGTTTTAATGCATTACATGTGATGTGATGTGAGGTGTTGTGTTTAAATAAACAAAAAAAAAATGCACTTTAAAGGTGTTGATAATGAACTTGAAATTTTACTATTTTGAGGAAATGATATTCAGTATTGCAAGTTCTATTATTAGCACTCTTCTACAGGAGTCCAATAAACCAATGCAGACTGAAGTATTCACTTTTTAAACTACGTGAATAAGACAAAAAGTAAGGAAAATAAAAAAATTTATAAAAATAATTAATTTTTTAAGCATTTTAAATACTCATCAAATTTGTTTTTTGCTCACACATTTACTTCCAATTAACGGCCGAACGATTTTCATATTTAAGATTGTGAAAACTTTTTTTGAAACTTACGAGGCTGTTGGATCCACTTCTGACAAATTTTTTTTTTTTAGTTCAGGACAGTAAATAGAAACACAAATGTCCTGACAAATGTCCTGACAATAAATAAATTGCGGACTCATCATGCAAGTGTTTCTAACTGTAAGGCTGTAATAAAATTCAAGTGTCTTTTAAGCCGAAATATCCGCCGTTTATGGCGTTGTAAACAGGCTATGGTAGTACAGTTCACAACAAAAATATTCGGATTCTTACAGATAGTCAACCAATTTAAAAAACCTTAGATGCAATCTAGTCGACATTAGAAAATGGCTGATATAGCTTGACTGGGTCACTTTCATGTGGATAATAAATTGCCCGTTACGAATATCGATCCCACTTATTAGATTCCCGATCTTCTTACAAAAGTTGCGTTAAAATATCCAATTTTTCATACATAAATTCGACTGCATTTGATCGATGGAATTGGTTAAGAACCGCTGTGGTTCGTGGCTTTTTTTAATATATTTGCGAATTACGAAAACCCCACAAGAAAAAGTCTAACAGGTTCTGGTCAGTTCACATTACTTTCACGTGAGATGACCATGCTCACAAATCGCTTGTGCAAAATAGGAAATTGCGGACTTATCATACAAGTGTTTCTAACGACGGTCTACTATAGTTAATGGAACTTGTTTATACTTTTACTAAAATACTGATTTACGATGGATAAAGAAATAGCCTAAGGATTAGATAAGGTTTTTAGAGACAAAAATTATTAAAAAAAAATGGTCGATAAACTTTAAAAAAATTTTTTATATTTTTCTGCAATATCTGTTTTTATGGCGTATATAACTTTTTATTAAGAAACATAGGAAGACTTATATTGGAACAAAATTAAAAATCAACAAATTCAAACTATCAGTCAGTTGGGACCTGTACTGACGAATACAGTATTGGTTTGATGGAGGGCAGTTTATAAGAACTTCTACCTCTTTATTGCATCAACAGCTAGTTCACATGAATTTTTAATAATTTCTCCTCTAAATAATCCATCCAGACGAACTCTGACACTCCTGTAAGAATAATTTTAATAACGAATATCAAGGAAGGGCAGGTGACGTCACCACGAGTAAAAAGAGTAGGATGAAAATGAGCGCTGGTATCTTTTCTAAAGACCAACTGGTCTGTTTACAAAAATTCTTTACTTTGATCTCTTTCATCATAGAAGGAAAGTCGATAGACAAGTGCAGTTAGTATTTAAAGTGAACATAGAAGAAAATCCCGTTAAGGAATATCAGATTAGTAATACTTGGAAATGAAGGGCCCTACAAACAGTCGAGAGAGTTACATTTAAATCCTTCCCGCTACTTATTTAAAATATAGAAATTTTTTTAAAAATGTATTCTTTATTATTCCAATAGATGCCTTTAGTCAAACTTACCTCTTAAATACGGTCACATCTAAAAAATATTTGACCCAAAACGTAAAATATTCCCTTACCATAATATGACCACAAAATAATTTTGAGGGGCAAACAGAAAAATCTTCAATCTACACATCTACACAATTTTTGCATTCCGACCAAGTCAATATTTTACAACAACAATTTAAAGTTTTTGATTTCGCCATTCCGGCCTCAAGCTCAAGAGATTCAAGTGCTAAAAATGTCTGGAAAATACTTTTTTTTACTATTTGGGTAAGATGATATGGCTTTACGATCAAATTTTCATTTTCGAGTTGTTGTTGAAACGTGAATAAATTGACGACTTTCTAAAACTGGTCACTTATAACAACTTCAAGTGAAAGCGATTTTTATTGAATCGGGACAATCTCACGCAAATTAAGCAAGGATTGACAATTTTGCGAAAAATTTAAGTAAGATTTATATCGGAACAATGCGAAAACATACAAACGGCAAGATTTTCCTTGGTCCGTTCTTGTTCATTAACGTAATGGTCCACAAATGGCCCCAAGTACTTAATACTTCTTTAAATTTTGTGACGAAGCATCTTATCAGTGAATGACAATATTTTAGCATAATAAAGAAGACAAAGACTGTAAGGTATCCAACAAAACGAAGGATATTTTACCTGAATGAGATCATGCTAACTATGCCAAATAGTGCCTTCAGTAATCCATTTTATTTGTTATTCTTTCGCTTGCTTTTTAACCAAAAATAATTTATAGTTTTTTTAAATTTTTTTCCATGCCTTTAAAAATGTCTCTTTAAATACAAATTGTTAATAAATTACAGGCTGCGACAGTCAAAATACACCCAGCTAATCACATAGTGTAGGTTGTGAGTTTTGTTGAGTAGAACTCAAAAATACTTTTTTTATATTTCTCGAACCCCGCCAAACTTGTTTTATTTGACAAAAACGGTATTTTTGATCTTTTCACATAAAATTATTGATTACTCAAATATTTTTTAACTTATTTTCAAAATCCAAAGTTTTTTGAAAAGGGGATAGACGAGCCTTTAAAATGGTATACATAAACATATGGTTCAAACTTACATGTTAAGAGTTTTGATCGGGTAAACTTGGAAAATATGCTTTTTTTCTAATTTTTTCAAGTTTAGCTATTCTTAATTGCAAAATGTAATTAAAAAATATAAAATAAGTGGTGATATTCTGAAAGTGCATTATCTTGTGAAGAGATTGACACTTCGTTTGATAAAAATCGGACAAAAATTACCGTCGTTATTATTTAAATAGTATAACAGTCGTGTTATATTTTTTATATATATCATCTTATCAATTGAACTTTCAGTTAAAAAATTTTCAAAAGTTATGATGGATCTTGATTGCTTATCGCAAAATGTATCAACTTCACGTTTGAGCGACCACCGGAAGTTGGCCAATGTTTGCGCAAAGAGAAATAATAATATTTGCAAAAAACTCAAATAATTGCCGACTTCTGGTGGTCGCTCAAACGTGAAATTGACACATTGTGGGATAAACAATCAAGATCCATCAAGAATTATGAAAATTTTTTAAATAAAAAAAATTTGAAAAAAATTGAAAAAAAATTAAAAATATAACTCGAGTGTTAGACTCTTTAAATGATAACTACGGTATTTGTTGTCCGATTTGATCAAACGAAGCGTCAATCTCTTCACAAGATAATACACTTTCAGAATGTCATCACTTATTTCATATTTTTTAATTAAAGTTTGCTACTATGAACGGACAAACTTGAAAAAATATGAAAAAAATTCGGATTTGTCAAGTTTACCTCATCAAACCCCATAGCATATTAAATCAAATTATATATATGGGGAATTTCGTGTCAAGTGAACCAATTTTTAAAATCGATGTCTTCCGATTTGGATGAAATTTGCACCAAGGTTAGTACTATTGGATAGTAGGCCAGCTAGAGGGGGTCAAAGTTGGACATTTTGGTCATACAGGGTTTTTTTAAAATGTGTGTAACTTTCCACCTATTGGTCCTAGCAAAAATTTTCCAAAGGATATTAGATAGCTATTTCTTCAATCTTTCCAAAAATAATTTTATCAATTTATTTTTATTTTTTTTTAAATTTTTTTTCAATTTGGGCCCTTTTTTTTTTTTTTTGCTTAAAAGAAAGCTTATAAAATTTCCTTTAAGGCCTTCATAATCGCTTAATGGGATGCGAGTGGGATATCTATCAAAAAAATTATTTTTTAACTCAAGAATAAGATTTTTCAATATTTGGCACATGTACCATTTTCATTTTCCCCCATTTTTTTTCGAAATGGAGTTTTTTTATTTTTCCTCAAAAGAAAACTTAGACCATTTCCTTTAAGATCTTTGTGGGCACTTAGTAGCAAGAGGCATATCTATAAAAAAATATTTTAACTCAAAACCAAAGTTTTTAAATTTTACCATATGCACTATATTTTTTTTAATGGATGTTTTTTTTTTTGCTCAAAGAAAGCTTAGTTCTTTTCCTTTGAGAGCTTTGTGGTCACTTAATGGGACTCCAAATCCAAATCGGAAGACATCGATTTTAAAAATTGGGTCACTTGATACGAAATTGCCCATATATGTATATCGTTTTAAAGGCCCATCCCTCTCCTTTCTAATAAGGTTTAAAGTTTGAACATCAGTTCAGAAATATTTATGTAATCAATAAATATGTGTGTAAAGTTAAAAAAAAACAGTTTTTGTCAAATAAATCAAGTCTGGAGGGTTCAAGAAATATAAAAAAATATTTTTGAGTTCTACTCAACAAAACTCACAGCTTGCACTAGCTGGGTGTATTTCATTTTTTTTTTATTTTGTCGCATAGTGTTATTATTATTTATAGAAAATGTAAAAATTACTATTTAAACTGGCATAGAAAATAGTATGCAAACATTTAAAAAAAATTTTTATTTCATTTTAATATCACTTGAATGCCACCCCCCTCTCTCTAGGCATTAGGAAAACCACAATATTGTAATTATGTTTTTGTTTTTGTTTAAAATCTAAATTTAAATAATATTTCATTATAATTTATATTTATTATAGTTGACAGTTGTTTTGAGATTAAAACACTTTTTTTTCCCAATTCAAAATAGATTATATGGCTGCACTTTAAGCAAACAATAAAAAATAAAAATAAAAAACAAAAACAAAATTAAGAAATAAACAATGTTTAGAACACATACAGACATACATAAAACAATATTTAATAAATTTTTATTAATATTTAAATAAATCAACATAAACTTTATAAATAACAAAATAAAAAAATATTTTCTTTGAAATTTCTTCTCCTGCATTCCTAATTTAATACAACAATTTTGAATGAAATTCTTTTGTTTTTATTTTTATTTTCTTAATAATACATGATCATCAGCATATTAATTCACTTGGCCTTCTCCGTTTCCAGATAGGTGCGCATAACACAATCACCCACACCCAGTTTATCCATAATATCCAATATGTCCTGGCAATATTTGGCTTTCGTACCCGCCGATTCTTCTCCACAATCCTCTAGGCTCTTGCTCAAACGTTGTATGACCTGTAGTTTGGCTTCAATGACTACGTAATTACTGTCTGGTATAAAACTGCTGCATTTCTCATTCAAATATTCGATGAGTGTCTTCAATGAATGCGAATTGACTTTAGCATTAATGGCACCCGATGCAAAATCTTGAGCTTTAATCATTTGGGCATGTGTTGACTTTTGTTTGCATTCCAAACAATTCCAATTGGGGTGTGGCAGGCCAGTGGTTTCTGGTACAGCCAAACCAGAACAGTTTGTATCGCGACAATAAACAGCTGAAATGAAGGAGCCTTTTTCCTGAAATTACAAAGAAAAGAAAAGAAATATTAATGACATGAAATTCCTTAAAGGGGCTTAAAATAAAATTGGACTGGACTAAATTTTTTAAAAATTTTTGATGTGGCCGACAATAGAAAATAGCCAGTACATCTTGAGTGAGTCACTGTTACGTGGGTAATAATACTAATCGTTACGGATATTGATCCCAGGGTCACTGTTATGTGGGTAATAATACTAATCCTTACGGATATCAAATCCCCCGTTCTTACTAAAGTTTAGTTTGAAAAGTCCAATTTTCGATGATTCCAACGCATAAATTAGGCGGAATTTGGTCCATGGCATTGGTTATGTTGAATTTAAAGACCACTATGGTTAGTGGCTTATTCGACTGCGATTACGACTTATGAAAACCCCCCAAGAAAAAGGAAATTAAATCGCACGATCTCTCTGGCCAATTCGCATCACTTTCATCATCACTTTGAGATGAGGACATCAAATGTTGCATGCGGCGTCCTTCGAAACCGTTACCATTAAACTCGGGACAAAATGGCAATCATCATCCGAGAGCGCTCGCTGTTGACAGATACAGCTTGGCCAACGTCGTTCTCAAAGAAATATGAACAGATGACGCCGCCACCCTAAAATCCACACCAAAGAATGCCATTTTCGGGATGTTCTCATTGCTGAAGATGATTTTTCGATGAAAATTCCGGTCAATTGCTAACTGCTCCAGAACCCATTTAGTGGGACACGTCATTGTCTACTGCCGACCAATGTAATTCGGCACAACATACTAAATAAATGGCAACTGATTTGACAGATGGAACTTCAATCAGATGGCCGTTATCAACCATTAAAATTCGAAAGTCCCTGTTGGAAAACTTGATATTGTCTTAATAGCACTTACTTTGTATTGGGCTGTACCGATTGTTTCGACAGACCAAAAATCTTCCCCTCTTGTAAAAATAGTTTTATGTTCTTCAAGCGAATCTCAGTGATATATGTACTCGTATACCAATAACCCCAAAGTACGGATGCTAAAAGCCCTTATGCTTATTATACGTTGTGATTAACGCTTTTGAAAGTAAAAGCTGGTGAGGTTATGAGTTTTATGAGTGAGTTTTGAGAAAAGCAGAGTATTGAGTTTTATGAGAAAATCACTCTGCCAGTGAATAGAAGATAATTCCCTCAACTTATTGACAGTAAAGGACATACTACGTCATTAAAATCCATCAGTCAGGATTACGAGCTAATTTCTCACACCACTTATGTTGTGTGTGTTAATTTTATACATGAATGGCGGGACCTACAGTTTAAAGACAATTCCGAACAACAAATTTTTGAGAAACTTTTCATGGCAAAGTTTATTTACACTCAGAGTTTTTGCCAGAAATCTGCTGAGAGGAAGTCGCCGAAGAAATATTTTTTCATATTTCGTTTTGATGTCACGTCTACTCGTAATAAGCCAACGCACTACCTTCTAGACTACGGCGAATTCCGTAAAGGATAACAGTATGTAAAAGGTCGCAAGTATTTAGACGATGAACCGATTCAAATGGATATTTGACATTGATGAGGCACTAAACACTTGCTGATTGCATATTGTCTGTTTTTACTGCTTCTTTGTTGTACAATATGATTTACATCCATACATAATTGGTCATTACAACCCTTCAGTCAGGATTTCGACCTAGCTTCTTACACCACTTATGTCGTGTGCGTTAATTTTATACATGAGGGACGGGATCTACAGTTTAAAGTCGACTCCAAACGACAGATTTTTTTAAGATAACTCTTCATGGCAATTTTATTTACTCTCAGAGTTTTTGCCAGAAATCTGCTGAGAGGCAGTCGCCGAAGAAATATTTTTTTTTCATATTTCGTTTTGATGCCTGACCTGGGATACGAACCCGGGCTTTTACGCCAACACACTACCTACTAGACTACGGCGACTACATGACTACGGCAACAATATGATTTAGATTCGGATTATTTCACGGCGCATTTATGTAGATTCAATGGTAGCTGTCGAACTGCACAAGTTCAAAAGTGTGTTTATTTTTTCAACGCCAATTCTTTTGCTCCCCACTGTATCTTATTATTCATATGAATATATATCGATAATGAATATGTTCATTTCTATTTGAATTGTGTATGTTTGTGCAGAATCTAAATTCAAATATTTTATGAATTTTATGTTTAAAAATTGTCGCTGATATTTTCATAATTTTGTTGTTTTTCTGTTTTGCGACAGACGAATGATGATGATTGAATTTATGCGTGTTAGGCCAATAAAAAGTAAAATTAATTTAAAATATGTATGACAATATGAAATGAAATGAAAAAAAAAATAGAAAGTATTTTAAGTGTCTAAAAATAAATCCAAGAAATTATTTTATAAAATAACTTTGAATAAAAATATTTCTTTTCTTTATAATTTAATTTTTTTTTTTTTTTTTTTTTAATATTTTTCTGGGGATTATCAAACATTTAAATTTATATTAAATGCTTATATACGTACATACATATTTTTTTGTTTTTTTTTTTAAAAATTAAATAAAAAAAATTTAAAATTTCAATAATGTGAAGAAGAGATTTAAAAATGATTTTCTTTCATACTAATTGGCCGAGGAGTGTAAAACAACAATAAATACATCAGCATTTCTGAAATTATTTCAATATTTATGTGTTCTATCAAAAAAAAAAAAATTCGACTTGTAAGGAATTTTAATGAATTTCGCCAAGGAAGAAAACAAAATTGTATGAATATTGACCCCCTTTTTTATTTCTGAAAAATTCGTTAACGAGTGATTCATTGCTTTGGATTTCCTTAAGTGCGCAAGTTAATAAATTGCAATGGAGACCAGACCGGTAGACACTGCAAAACATTGCTTTTATTCTACCATTCATGTTGCACACTGTGAACGAATAAGTGTTAAAATAAAACCAAATATGTAGATGAGATTTTTCATTTGAGTGCCTCAAAGTTCGATTCAAACTTCTTCAAAACCTACTAACCCTAGAGGACCTAACAAATACTGTCCTTAAGCGGCCAATTAAAACCAATTGTATAGGATCCTCCCGTAGTAATAGTAATCAGTGTGTTCGCTTATTAGACGTGAGGTCACAGTTTAAACCCCAACAAAACGAAATACGAAAAATATTTCTTCGACGACTTCCTCTCAGCAGATTTCTAGCAAAAAAGTCTGAGAGTAATTAAAATTGCCATGAAAAGTTTCTCAAAAATCTATTGTTCGGAGTCGACTTTAACACGTTGACTGCCACGGCAATTTTCAGAAAACTGGCCAAAAATTACCATTTGATTTAGTTTAGGTTTAGTGAGTACGAGATAACTCGTAGTTGGCAGCCTAGAAGGTAACGCAATCTACGAGTTATCTCGTAGTTGGCAGTATACATGTTAAACTGTAGGTCCCGCTATTCATGTATAAAATTAACACACACACACACAACATATGTAGGTAGTGTGAGAAGCTAGGTGGTAATCCTGACTAAAGGGTTGTAATGACCAATTATGTATGTATGTATAGGATCTTCCAACAGGGACTTACGAAATAAGTTGTCATTTATTCAATCTATTTTGCCAAGTTACCATGGACTGAAGGCAAACAACCATAGAAAATGACATGTGTACGGTGAATGCTATCTGGAGCAGTTGTGAACATATCTGGCAACTGTATTCAGTGGCTAACACTATTGGACCAACTTCTTCTTAGTCTTAATAAGATGATCTGAATACTAATGGTTTCAACAGGACAACGCATGCTAAATTGGATATTCTGTACGAACATTTTAAAACCATAGGCGTTTCACTTGAAAGTGAACTGTCCATCGAGATTGCACGATTTAACCAACATTTAACCACGATTAACCACAAGTTTTTCTTGTGGAGGGTTTCTTGTGCTAAGTCGCAGATGTATACGAATAAACCACAAACCAGAGTTATTCTAACATAATCAGTGCCATTGAATAAATTCAATCCAATTTATATGCCAGAGTCATAAAAAATTAAACATTTTGAATGCGCTCTACCTAGAGGAGCCGTCTCTAACATTTAAACGATGTTATGTGCTCACACATACTTTTTTATTTAAATTTAAGGATAGAACGCTCTAGATTTCTGGCAAAAACTCTCAGAGAGTAAATAAAATTGCCATGAAGAGCTTTTTAAAAAATTCTATCGTTCGGAGTCGACTTTAAACTGTAGATCCCGCCACTCATGTATAAAATTAACGCACACGACATACATAAGTGGTGTGAGAAGCTAGGTCGTAATCCTGACTGAAGGGTTATATTGACCAATTATGTATGTATGTACGAGTATGTATGCTCTAGATTAAAGAGCCTAAATGAGTTTTGAATATTTAAAAGATGGCAAATGGGAGAGGACCTAGACAGTGGAAGATTGTTGCGCACAACGAGCTAAGGATACTACTAAGAAAGCTTTGAGGGAACCTTGAAAAATAAAGAAAAAAAAATATGAGATCTATATTGTAATGTCGATGCAGAAATTATATTTACATTCCCAAAATCATAATGGCACTGTAGTCCATATGAGAAAAGGTGGGTAATAGATGATCAACATGAACAGGAAAGGATTACCAATAGATAGCTCGATAGATCCTTAAGAGGTCGTGAACTAGGTTAGCAACGGTAATACAACTTCTGTTAGCAACTTATCTAAAATTATTCTTTAAACTGATATGTACCGATGATATAAGCTAGGGATTATTTCTTTCTATCATATGATATCCTTGTTGTTGGTTCAATTTATCCACTTGTCGTAATTGTTTTATATTTTTATTTGTATGGGCGTGGCGGCGGGGATTGGCAAGCGTCTCTGGGCGACTGGACAATGGCGTGGATCAGATACTGGTCACTCAAGTATCCTGAGGAAATTTGAAGCTGTCGGGGACATTGACTACATAATACCGCGATATGACTTCTCTATGAAATTTAGGACGACCATCCCAGATAAAGAGGTATGGAAGAATGGTGCTGGGCACCTCGTCAAGGACTCTGCCCAAATCTTCACTGATGGATCCAAGCTGGGAGGAACCGTTGGTGGTGGAATCTTCTCGGAGTCAATAGGTATAGCCGAATATATACGGCTACCGGATTACTGCAGCGTCTTTCAGGCGGAGGTGTTGGCAATACAGGCCAACAGATTATTTGGAATTCGAATGTCCCCAATGGAAACATCACCATACTCTCCGATAGTCAGGCAGCTATCAGGGCTCTGAGCTCCAGTGTGATGAACTCCAAGACGGTCTACGGCTGTCGGAAACACCTGAACAGGGTAGCGAAGAGGTATAATGTACATATCGTTTGGATTCCGGGACACAATGATATCCCGGGAAACTGCAGAGCGGATGAACTGGCCAGACGCGGCACGACCATCGAACTCTCCGACGAATTCTTGAGTATTGGGGTCCCTTTGAGGACCTGCAAGCTGATGATTGACGACGAGATCACAGACTCTAGCAACAGCAGGTGGGCAGCCTCGGATAAGGGCAGAGTGGCGCGCATGATCTGGCCTCGGCTGAATAGAAGGAGCACTGCAAGACTGCTGAAACTCCAAAGAGGCCTGCTCAGTGCGGTTGTGGAAGTCGTGATGGGTCATTGCATTATGGGTGTTCACGCGAGGCGCATTGGTGTGGAGCACCTTGCGAACGATTTCTGTAGAAGGTGCAGGGACGAAGAGAAGGAAGAGACGGTTTTTCGTCTACTGGGAACATGCCCGGCACTATGTCAAAGGAGGAAGAAACATCTTGGTATCTACTATATCGATGATCTGAGTGATTTGTCGAACACTGACGTCGGCAGTCTGAATCGCTTCATTGTAAGCTCCAAGTGGTTCCAGGATTAGGGGATAGTGAGCGCGAACTGTGGTATCACAATGGGCCCCACGGGGCCTAAGTGCGTCCATCCAATTCATTTGGGGGGACGGCCACTTGTACCTACCCACCTACCTTTATATGAAATGCTGACATACTTTATATCGTAACTGTAGGAAGAGCCTGTGATACAATAAATTGTGTAAAACATTTGCCATCTCTTATGTCTATATATATATATATATATCCTGTACATACATATTTGTGTGCATCATATCAATACAATATCAAAATTTTAAATATTTTGTTTTATTTTTTGTTTTCTTTCATTTAAAATATACATACATCCACTACCTCATGACACTATAAAAATATATTTTTGTGCTAAAATTATAAATTAATATTTACTGTGTCTATGTATGTATAAACATATGTATGTGTTAAAAATTTTATAAATTTTTTGTTTGATGCAGTCGAATCTGAGTTGTTTTTATTAAAAAAAATTTTCAGTCTTTTGTTATTTTTGGTTTTGGACAATGAATGTGTCAATAAATTTTTAAATTAAAAAAGAATTTCTTTTAAAGTGAAACAAACAAGACTAAATTGAATAATAAATTCATATACATTTATTATTAACATTTTAATTTGACACAATAAAATAACAAAATATTGATGAATTTCATGTCCACTGATAGATAGATTATAAAAAAATTAGAAAACGTAGTCGTATCTTCGTAATGCAAAGGCTTAAGTGCAAGGATGCTTGGAGTCAAACTGACTGTAGAGATTAGGTCACTAGCAGCAGAGTCACACATTTACGGAGCACAAAACAGTGCCTGTTTTCATTTTTGTGGCGTCTAATAGACACCAATCTCCATCTGAAATAAGACTGTCAGCGTCTGTGCATACAGTGAGCAGCTGATGACTGTCTGCATCTGTCTCTGAAAAAGCGGCAGTTTTAAAGAAATAAAACACAAATCTCTACCATTTCGTTATAATGAGTTATAAACATTAATCACACTCTATGTATCCGGAAAAGCTTCATAATCTGCAAAGGCTCAACTACTCCAATGTTGGTATCAGACTGTAGTCATTAGCATACGACTGAAACCGGGTTTAGCAGAGTGATTGCGCCAAGTACCAATAATCGATATGCTACTGGCGCGTTAAAACCAAAAACGGTTTAGCCGACAGTCGACTGTAAACTCAGCCTATAACCGAGTTTTCTAAACGGCAAAGGTTTAGATGGTAGTGACTAAAGCTGGATTCACCCATTGTTTCGGAACAAAATTTTTGTTCTAAAACAATTTTTTTTATATGTAGTTTGACGTTTCTCTTTTTGAGAGAGAGAACGAAAGAGAGTAAGATTGCTTTGGAACAATTTCAACACGAATTGGTTTAATTTTAATTTTTGTTCTGAAACAATCGTACTGTGCTGCCAGATATTTTAATTTTTTAAGTAAAGTTAAACTGAGCTGCCACATCATATTATATCTACATTTGTATGTATATATGTATAATAAAATACAGAGCGGTTGTTTTATAGCACTTTACGTTTATCCATTTTTTTCATTAAGATTTGTTTTAATTTACAATTTCTTTGTAACACAATTTCTTTGTAACAAAAAATATGATCACACTCAAGCCAAGAAAACAAACGAATTGCAATCATCTGCTACTGTGCTGCCTAATTGCAAAACTATCACGCATTGTTTCCAAAAATATTTCATATGGTAACCTTGTTTTTACAGAACAATTGTTCGAATTGGGTGAATCGTTTCAGAACAAACTCTCAATGGGTGAATCCAGCTTAAGTGATAAGTCAAAGAATGATTCTAAGATCTCTGAAGTATCTGCCTCGACCTCTTAGACATTGGTCCATCAAGACGCAAAACATCATCTAAAAAGGCCTAACATTGTATCTAAACGCAAAACAGAGGTCAGAGTAGTCAGTTCCCATCCTGGAACAAAACTGTCAAGAAATCTTTCAATAGAGCACCAAATAATTTTATTTCTTTTGGGCGATCGTAAACAGCAACGAGATGGCATCATACCTTCAAGTAATCTCGCTGATGCTCCACAGAGGCCAAGATCTACTGCTAAGTTCCTCGCCACAGCCTCCGAAGAATTATCCTCTCTTATCGTGAAGGTCTCTTAGGTCAGCAATCTCACATAGGACTATGCAGTAGCCAAGGTTTTTGAACGCGCACAAGACAGCAGGAATACCATTGTCATTCTAAATAATAAATTTGTGGCGATGCTTCGGAAAACTCAAAGAGAGGTGTTCAAAGGTTTTGAAACCAACGACAAGTTTTTGATTCTAGAGAGCATAATTAAATCTGAAGTCAACACGAATTGTGATGATGAATCAAATTGTGGAGACTTTCAATCGAACTTGTGGGTGCCTGCTTTGAAGGGATGAAGGTGGCCGATTATAAAGATATTCTTCGGAAATTTGATGACGCTCCAATGGAAATCAATGTCACTACCGTCAACAAATTGTAGTAAAGGTTACTCAAATAAATTATTCTACCTGATTTTAGTAAAGCAGCCACCTATATTATCACCTTCGAAGACAAGAGATGATTTCCCGAAATCCATAATCATATATATATATAGGCAGAGACTAGCACATACAGTGAGCGTCAAAAGAAACTGTACATTAAAAATATATACATTAATAAATAACCGTTATTTTTATTTTAAAATTATTTCATTGCCAGTTTTTAAAATTGAAACAAAAAAAAAATTACAAAAAATTACCTTACCTTAAGAGGTAAAAGTTGAGTTTGGTGATTGTTAGAATTTTATCCATAGTGTACAGTTTCTTTTGCCGCTCACTGTGTGTACCATATCATAATTGGCCATTACAACCCTTTAGACAGGATTACGGCCTAGCTTCTCACACCATCCATGTTGTTTGTGTTAATTTTATACGTGAGTGGCGGAACCTACAGTTTAAAGTCGGTTCGGAACGACAGATTTTTCGAGAAACTTTTCATGGCAATTTTTTTTTTTATTTATTCTCAGAGTTTTTGCAAGAAATCTGCTGAGGGGAAGTCGCCGCAGAAATATTTTCTATATTTTCGTTATTAAGTCTAACCTGGGGATTGGACCGAGGCCTCACGTCTAATAAGCCAGCACAGTACCTACCAGACTACGGGGACTTCATTGAGCTTCCCTATAATAAGTGTGAATGATATTCAAGTTAACTGAAGTAATCGGAATACATAAGCCCTGTAATATGTCGGAGATTACGAGCTGCATACCAGCTCTGGCCAGCTTATCGGCCCCTATGTCCCGGATCCAATATAAGAGTTACCTTTGAATAATCGGAAATTTCTCTGAGAAAGGCTCGGCTTTTATAGACAAGAACAGACTCTAGAACTACGTTCTTTAGAGAAATTATTTCTGCACTCGTTATTTTCTTCTTATTGTTCTTTTTCATAATTAAATTGTGAGCATGTCAACATATTAAATTTCAATTTTGGATAATTTGGTACTTTTTTAAAATGAACTCTTCTTAAATGTGGAAAATTTGTATTAATGCAGATTTGATGACGTTAATATGTAGGACCACATAACCCTGAGCACAATGGAAAATCATAAAAACTATTGGCGCCACTAATCTAAATCAGATCAGAAAATGCTATAAATTTTGCGATTGGCCCCGAATGTCAGTTCTGTTTTGAAATTTGTGTAGTAAACACATGCGAAATACACGTTAATAAACAATGTTACGCTACACTGCTCCAGAACGCGGAATATTGCTGACTATTTATTTGACCAATAATCGGTCGGTGACTTTGGCACTACGTGAATTTCGTCCCAGATTTCTTGGCCGTCCAACGCCTACTGGTGAAACACTGCGACGTTTAGCCGCTCGCCTCGAAGAGACTGGCACAACACGAGATGCTGCCAGGCGTGGCAGACCCTGGAGTAGCCGTTCTGCAGAGAATATTGCTGCTGTAGCCGAGGATGTCATGGAAGTGCCGTCGACATCGACCAGACGACGTGCCACGCAAATGGGTATCAGTCGACGGTCTTTACAGCGAATTTTGGTACAAGATTTGAAGATGTTTCCGTACAAAGTCCAGACGGTGCATCAGCTGTTAGCTGCTGACCGCCAATCGCGTCTAACATACGCTCAAGCCATCCTTAATCACCACCAAGAGGAAGATGATTTTTCATCAAAAATAATCATGAGTGATGCGGCCCATTTCCATCTTAGCGGGTACGTAAATAAGCAAAATTTACGCTTCTGGGGCACTGAAAATCCGCGTGTAACCCACGAAGAGCCATTACACCCGCTCAAAGTCACTGTATGGTGTGCTGTTTTCGCTGGAGGAGTCATCGGACCTTTTTTCTTCGAAGACGTCGCCGGCCAAACGGTTTCTGTGAATGGTGAGCGCTACAGAGCAATGATCAACGAGTTCTTTTTGCCGCAACTTGATGAATTGGGATTGGAAAACATGTGGTTCCAACAGGACGGTGCAACGGTACACACTGCACGTGCCACAACCGATATGCTGAAGGATGCATTTCCCGGGCGCCTAATCTCCCGTTTTGGCGATTTGCACTGGCCAGCAAGATCGCCTGATTTGACCGCTCCAGACTTCTTTTTGTGGGGCTTTTTGAAGTCGCGGGTTTATGTCAACAAGCCTCAGACTCTTGCAGCTCTTAAAGACAATATCCGTCAAGAATGTGAGGACCTATCGCCGGAAGTTTTGGCCAAAGTGATGGAAAATGCAATAAAAAGGGCTCAAATGACAATCAACTGTGGCGGCGGCCATTTACATGACATCATATTCTCGACTTGATGTAAAAAAAATTAAAAGACCAAATAAAAATAATCCACAAGAAGAATCAAAGTTTTTCATTTTTTTTAATAACAGCCAAACAACATCGGAAGTTTACTTTTGCGCCACCTGTTATAATCGTTGAAGACTTTATGCAAATGTATGCTGTCCTTGCTCAACTATTGCCTCAAGATGCCTGTAATCATTTGTCACACTCCTAATTTTTTTTTCAAATTGTTTTCTAATTTTCTTTGAAACACATTTCAAATTGTTTTTTTTTTTTTTTTTTGTTTTTTATAACAGAATGTGGTCAAAATCGCTGACATTCTTTTATAATTAATTAATAATAACAGAAAGAAGAATATTTTGAAATGAATTCCCCCACACACATAAATTTTATTTTGGAAAATGCCACCACCGCCATTAAATGCCGTAGCATAAGCCAAATAGCATGTGGAGAATTAATTTAAAAGCTTTTTCAAGTTCAAGAATTTCACATTTTTTTTTTTTTAATAGTTTTCTTTGGATTATAAAATTATCAAATTGACAACAAACATTCTTCTTTTCTTGTTTTCTTCTTATAAACTTTTGTATAAGAAACAAGAAGAAAAACAACAACAAAATTCGATAATAAATTTGAAAATCATTTGCCAAATAGCTTATCAAGTTCAAGTTAAGAAAGGCATTTAAATTTTGCCTCTTTTATTTCCTTCATCTCTTCATTTTCTAGTTTATGATGTAGAATTTAAGAAATTAAACAGTTTTTAGTAGAAAAAAAAATAAATTGAAAAACATTTTTCACAATTTGTTGAACAATTTTTCTTTGGAAAAATCATAAATGTTTACTTTTATGATCATTTTGAAAGTTTTATGTTTGAAATTTAGCCAAGTGTTCTGTTCCCATGCCTCCCTCCATTTTAATTTATTTATTTTCCTTCGCATCAATTTAAATAATTTCCTTTGATTTGTTCCAGAAGGCGCATTTTTTTTTTATTGAACAATAAATTCTTACCAATCAATTGATGGTTTTTCTCTCATGATTTAATTCTATTTTTTTCTTTCAATTTTATGATTCGGAAATCCGTTTAAAATTTATTTTCTTAATCGCTTTCGAGACTATTTTAAATGCTTGAACTAGAGCAGCGTTAAAATTGAAAATTTAAAAAAGTAAATCGAATTTCGAATATTCGAAATTTTTCGAAAATCAAATATAGAGTATGGCAACAGGAAAGTTTGACAGTTCTGACCTTTAACAGTCCTGAACTTTGCAAGTTAATAACGATAATTTTGTTGAACTTACATTTAAAGTTGCCGTAGTCTAGTACATGAGGACACGATTCAAACCCCTGGCCAGACATCTCCAACAAAACAAAATTTGATTATTTCCTCGGCGACTTCCTCTCAGCATTTTTTTGACAAAAACTCCGAGAGCACAATAAATTTGCCATTGAAATTTTCTCCAAAATCTTTCGCTCGAAATCGAATTTAAACTGTAGGTCCCACCATTCATAATGCATAAAATTAACATACACAAGATAAGTTGTGTGGTCCTGACTGAAGGGATCATTGTTGACCAATTATGTAAGTATGTATGTACATCTGTCAAATTAGTTGTCTATTCAGTCTGTTTAGCCAAGTCACCATTGACAGATATAGCATTTAACAATACATGCAAATAATAAAATTGTTTAAACAAAATGAGCGTTCTCTTGGGAGGACGTACCAAGCCTTTCGCCTAATTTATGATTAAGTTCACTGGTTCTGTAAACGATCGATCAGCCTCCGACGACGATACGCAATATCTACTGAAAACATCACCGGTGTTCGTGAAAGTGTGCAGGAAATTCCGAGACATTTGATTTCCCGTCGTTGATAAGAACTCGGGCTTTGGCAGACCATAACTTGGGAATTTTGGGTCTTGATGTGGGCCCACATTCGTAAAAAAAATTAACTGGTCCAGGGATTGAAGGTAAACTATCATAGAAAACGATGTGTGTTCGCTCCGTTGAAGAAACGCATTATCTGCTGAAAAGATTATCGCTGTTCGCAAGAGTGTGCAGGAAAATCCGAGGCATTTGATTTCCCGTCCCTGACAAGAACTCGGGCTTTTGCAGACCATAACATAAAAACTTTGTGTCTTGATGTGGGCCTACATTCGTACAAGAATTTAACTGGACCAGGGACTGAAGGTAAACTACCATAGACAACGACGTGTGTTCGCTCCGTCGACGATAAGCAATATCTGCTGAAAACAGCACCGCTGTTCGCAAGAGTGTGCAGGAAAATCCGCTGACAAGAACTCGGTCTTTTGCAGACTATAACTTAAGAATTTTGTGTCTTGATATGGGCCAACATTCGTACAAAAATTCAACTGACCCAGGGATTGAAGGTAAATGATCATAGACAACGATGTGTATTTGCTGAAAGTGCTCTGGAGCAGTTGCAACTGACTTCAATTTTTATAGAAAATCATCTTCAGAGATTAGGCCTATTTCTGAATGCATGGATACGTGAAGAAACGAATTTATTGAATTTGTGAGGATACCATTTCACATGGAATCCAACAGCGTCCAATGCATGTCAAAAAAGTAACTGTTCGGTGTGGATATTGAGCTGGAGATGTCATCGGTGCATATTTCTTTGAGGACAAGGTTGACCAGACTATAGCTGTCGACTGCAAGCACTATAGATCGATGATTATCAACCTCTTTTGGCCTGAATAGAATGATCTGGACACCAACAACAAATGATTTCAATAGGACGGCACTACTTGCCATACATCTCATGCCGCATTGGATATTCTGCACGAGTGATTTAAGGGCATGATCATCCCACTTGGAGAGGTCATCGAGATCGTGCAATTTGATCGAGATGAACTTTTTCTTATGGGATTTTCTTAAGACGCTGGTGTATACAAATAACCCATGCAATCGGTCTTATTTATGCACTAGAGTCATGGAAAATTGTACACAGAGAAACTATGGCAGACATTCGAATGAAATCTGTTATTGGAAAATTATTTTTCTAATATTAATTTTGAATTTCTCCTTTGATTATACATTTGGATCTACGTTGACATCATTAGTGTCGTATGATTTCACCTTCAGCATTTTCAGATTTTTTAAGTTTTCAAAATAAAAACCAATTGTTAACAAAAACGTATACGGTCCATGACTTTTCCTGTCATCTAGATCGTAAAATATTAAAAATTTTCATTAATTTTTCTTTTTAAGTTTTCAAAAAACCATTAAGAAAAAACTATTAAAATCAAACAATCGTGGATTTAATAGCTTACATGACAGTTTTTCTTTTGTAGCCACAAACATGATCGTAAAATTAAACGTGTTACAAAGTAATTTTATTTCACAGTTTCAGTGTAATTATAGGATTTAAATGCTTATGCATAAGCAGTGATGATATGTCACAGTGATGGTTTTCAATGAAAGTCTTGTATGGACCCATTAACAATAATTTCTCTTTAAATACGTATCTACTTACTGTGGGATCCGAACATCTGGAACATTTGCAGGTGAAGGTTTTCTTCATTTTCAAAAACAAATGACGGGCTATGTTACTGGTGAATAGCTTTGTATAAGTGGTTGTTATTTCCGTACCAGCTGGTATATCCACAGAAGCCTTAACAACCATGTAATTTGTTTTCTCCTCGAACGTATAATACGAATTTGGCACACAATCGTGATTCATCAAGGCAAATAGGGGGAACAAGGCACGATAGAAGAATTCTTGATTATCATTAGTACGATCGGAGGTCTCATCGAAACCGTTCGTTCTCAATACAGCCACAGTGCGATTCATAATCTCAATCAGTTTCTTATCGGTGGGAAATTTCTTAAAACACTTGGCGGCATTACGCACTTCAGTACGATGATTATTATCCAAATTGGCCTGAAGACAATAAACCAAATCTCTTTGTTCTTTTGTACAATTAATGGCTCTAGCCACACACAACAGTCGTATAATAATCGAATTGGCCACATCAGGCTCACACGGTTCCCAGGACTTGAATAGGGCGCAATCTTCTTTGTGTTGTTTCTTTTTGCCGCACAATTGGCAAACGGGTAAACCGCAACCATTGCGGCACATAAATTTCGTATCCGGTAACATTTTGTAACATACTGAACAGGAATTTAAGGTGTCCTCTTTACGGGCAGCGGGACCAATCAACAAGGGTATGTCACGAAAAATAATATCACCACGTTTCAAGTTACGACTGGCAAATACCCCACGCCCAGCTATTTTCGATACAGTAACCTCCCAGGCAGGATAGTTAACTTTTAAAGGCTCTAAATGCTTTTCCAGCAGCTCAGTGGTACGTTTGGGACAAATCATTTTTTAAAAGTCCTTTTTTTAATTTTCTTTTTTTAATAAAAAAAATTTTATTATTGAACGTTTTTTTTGTTCTTTATTTTATTTTTATTTTTTAATTTATTGTAATCGTTACATATACGAGTATTTATTGACTTTTGCTATTTTAATTCAAGCACAGAGAGATTTTTCAAAAATATGTTTTCCTCCTACAAAAAAAAATATATCAAGAGTTGTAGTTATGATATTGAGCATCACAAGAGATATGCAACGGTTCTTATATACATAATTGGTCATTACAACCCTTCAGTCAGGATTACGACCTAGCTTCTCACACCATTTATGTTGTGTGCGTTAATTTTATACATGAGTGGCGGGACCTACAAGTTTAAAGTCGACTCCGCACGACAGATTTTTGAGAAGCTCTTCATGGCAATTTTATTTACTCTCAGAGTTTTTGCCAGAAATCTGCTGAGAGACAGAAGAAGTCGCCGTAGAAATATTTTTACTAAATTTCGTTTTGATGTCTGACCTGTGGTTTGAACCGTGGTCTTACGTGTATTAAGCCGACACACTACCTACTAGACCGGCGACTACAACGGTTCTTATATAGTAAACCTATTTTCCTGGTGTTCATAGTTGTGGTAGAAATTCGAAAAAAAATTAAGAATCCAGTTAATCTACCAGGAAGCCATTGATCATCAGCAGAGGATAACATCAACAACAAACATCATAGGAAAGTCCACAACCTTATTATGCCTGGTCCTGCTACCGTAGGCCAATTAACTGTAGCTGAAGCAAACCAATGAAAATATAGAGAAATTCTTATGTTCATTAAAGCATTGAAAAGTGCAGATAACTGTAACTGCATATCTCTTATAAAACAGCGGCTACCAAGCCAATATGGAACTATATTGGACTTGAGCGAAACCGATGCAGTCGCTCATCACCAGAGACGTCGGCACAAAGAGAACATGATCAAAATGTGAGTGTATTTGTGAGAGGCATGTGTTAACCCAGACGAAAATTGTTAGTAATATTTTCAAGTGTAACCAAATAATATATATGTGGAAAATATAAAAAAAAAAAATTACAGCGACAAATCCCTAAAGACTGCGTATTTAACTTGAAAAATATTCTTCTAAAAATGGAGATAATTTCTCAGTGTTATTAGTGAATCTCATTGAATATTAGTGAATCCTACTGTAATATTTTTTTGGGTGTATAATTGAAACCTCAAAAAAAGCGACATGAACCTTCTTCTTTAAAAGATGACGAGCAACTGAATGCATTTTTACGCTCTTTTTAACGACATTGGTGCCGACGTCTGCTCATCACTCATTGTCTCTGACTAGGCGTTCGTTAAATATCTCTTCTGCACAGATGACAGCGTTCGATCACAATAACTGCTATCTGAGCTTGCAATAAGACTATATTGATTATCGCAACAGTTACATATGTATGTATGTATTCATAGAAATGTAAAACAAATCCGATGAATGACATTCATTCTGTGACAGAGCTTCTGAATATAACGACGCCTCCGTTCTATAACATTCTACGTCGAAAAAGTGTGTTTTGAGTTATGAGCTCTCAAAGTTTTCACGCGCCATATGACTATATGTGTATTCTAAGTAGATTTTTCCCTATAACTTCGGAACGGATCGGCGCATCTTAACCAAATTTTGACAGTATTTAATTTAGAGAATTTAAAAATGCAAGAACATTAAAAACGTTCTAAGTACACTTAGAACGTTATAGAATGGAGGCGTCGATATAACCAGCGAAAATAAAAATCCTAGGCAAGAAATCCTAGACATGAAAACTAAAGAAAATTGAATTGCTGTTTGAAAGAGATGTCGTGGTGTAAGGGTTAAAGTTGTTGCTTTAAGTTGCTTTAGTTGTTGCCCCTCAAATAATCCATCTGCTAAGCGCCCTGATCTATTATCCGCCAGAGGTGATAATATCCACAACGAACGCCATGAAAAGCTTTTCACAAATTTGTCCTGCAGAACCGATTCAAAACTGTAGGTCTCCCCATTTATGGATAAAATTAACACACATAGCATGGATGGTGTGAGAAGCTCGGTCATAATCCTGATTAAAAGGTTGGAATGGCCAATTAAGTATAAGTATTCCATATAATTCGATTGGGTTTTAAAAAAATTACAATGAAGCGTTCCTCATAAAAGAAAAATCAATTAATTTATCAAATTTAAGTTTAAATGAAAGGAAAAAGAATTAATACATGAACGTTTATTATTTGCCAAAAAAAAAAAGGTGATTCTGTACTGTGGCATCAAGGATGTTTTATTTAATTTTAAAAGGCTTGCAATTGTTTGGCTTCAGTCCTTTTGTTTTTTCCATTATTGTTTGTATTTTTATTTATAAATTTTATTTTAATTCAACCTATAAGTTTTTTTTAATCTTTTGTCACTCTTGATATATTTTTTTAAAGCAAAAGGATTTTTTTTTTATTTTCTGCAATTAAGGTTGTAAGAGTAATAAAATATAATTTATTTATTTTTGATTTTTTATTCTTTATTTTTAACACAATTACGAATTTGGTTATTTAAAACCAACAAATTTATTTAATTTTTCTTTTTTTTTTTGTAATCGTTTTTGAAAATAATTATTTTTTGTATCCAATTTTTTAAGTTATTTTTTATTTTAGTTTTATTTTTTTATTTTTTTTTTACAATAAATTAATTAATTTTTTAATAGATAATAAAATATATTTTTTGATTTAATTGTTTTAAAAAATATTTCTTAAATGCATTTTATTTTCTTCGAAATATTGAAATGTTTTTCTAGAACTTTTCCTAGTTTTAACAATTTAAATTGGATTCATCAGTATATTTTTTTTTATATTTTAGTTCACAAATACTTTTCATATTATATAGCATATGAAAATAATTTTTAAATATATTTTTTTTATTATAAATATTCACTTTTCTCAATTTAAATTCTTTTATTATTTTTTTCTTTCAAAATTCTGCACTTTTTTCCAATTTTTTTTTTTTTTGTTATGTTGCACTACACGATCGCTGACTAACTGTCGCCTATTTCCAGCTTACAAGACTTATATTTAAAAAATTTCGTTAAAAATTTCATTTTCGTATTTCTCTACAAGAAACAGATATTCCTACGATTTTTTTGCAAACAAAAAAATAAAAAAAATATTCAAAATCCACCTCTCACTGGCTCTTCAAATATTTTTGCGCTCAATAATTGCTTTCGTTCTTTCTTTCTTGTTTTTTTTCTTTTTGTCTTCATGTGATGGTATTCAGATTGTGTGAAAGCGTTTAAGTTGAATACTCTTTTAAGAACTGTTCTGTTGGTCTATTCAAAATATTAGCATTGATGCGATACAAGATTTTTGCAGATTTGTTTTTTTTTTCGTTTTCTAAAGCAAACCAATCATGTATGATGCGAACGAATCCTTCAGTAATGTATGCATCACATCAAACACATTAAAATATTGCATTGCAAACCCTCTTAATGTTATGGAAAATTCAGTTGCCTCTTTGGAATACTTAAAGTTTGTTTAGCTTCTTCAAAATGAGGCCACAAAATATTACAATTTCTTCGTATCCACACATGCATTCTTGTAGTTTGAAGAGAATCAGCAGCTCATCACATAAATTTTGTAAATTTATCACCGGATAGTCAAAAAAAAATCAAATGCTTCCCACATCTTTTAGCACTTCTCTGGTAATAAAACCAGTAGGAGAGAAGAGAATACCCCAAGTGAATCGTTGGTGTACGCCAAAGAATCAAAATAAACAAATACGAAATTTGTAAAACAACAACCACTTACAAGTTAAAATAACAAACATATAAATAAACGAGGGTCGTTTTATAAATTTTTACCACTATGAACTAATTTTACGATGAAGCGAAATCATTTACCTCAAGACCATTATAAAGGGCTATCCATTTCGTGGTTTCAAAAGTATGGAACTGGAATTCGACATCTGTCAAACTAAGTTGTGAAACCAATTTTTTTCTTTTCAGTTGAAAGTCTGACATTGACGAAAATGGATCGCTTAACTACCACACAACGCATAAAAATTATCAAAACCTACTACAAAAATGGTGATTCTGCTACAGCCACGTATCGAACAAAATTTTCTTCAGCGATGAAGCACATTTCACACTCGGTGGGTATGTTAATAAACAAAATTGTCGTATTTGGGGTTCTGAGAATCCTCAAGTAATTGAAGAGAGGCCATTACATCCAGAAAAAGTCACTGTTTGGTGCGCTCTTTGGTCCGAAGGTGTAGTTGGACCTTACTTCTTCGAAAACGACGATGGAACGACTGTCACCGTCAATTCGGAGCGTTATGGTCATATGATAACCGACTTTTTTTTGCCTGCTATTGAAGAATACGGCTTGGAGAATATGTGGTTTCAACAAGACGGTGCCACATGCCACACAACTCGAGACATTTCCTGGCGGCGTAATTTCTCGTCGTGGCGATATCAACTGGCCACCAAGATCATGCGATTTGACACCATTAGACCTTTTTTTTTGTGGGGCTACGCGAAAGACCGTGTTTATGCAGATAAACCTTCAACTCTTGAGCACTTATAAACCAACATTCGTCAAGTTATGGCTGAGATATCGCCCAATATGTGTCAAAAAGTGGTCGAAAATTATCTCAAAAGAATCAATGCTTGCAACACTTCGCGTGGAGGTCATTTAAATGATGTAGTGTTTCACACATAATGTCAACGTTCAAACTTTACAATAAAAAAGAAATATCATGAAAAAAATATTTTATATGTGTTTTATTTACGTTTACTTCTGAAACCACGAAATGGATAACCCTATACAACACAAAGATCAATATCGAAAACTCCTGTACTCACTTGCATACATAACCCTTCAGACCTAGCTTCTCACATTACTTAGGTTGTGTGTGTTAATTTTATACATGTATGACGGGATCTGCAGCTTAAAGTCGACTCCGAACGATAGACTTTTCAGAAACTTTTCGTGGCAACTTTCTTTCTTTTCTGGGCTGAGGTTTAAACTGTGGCCTTGTGTCTAATAAGCCAACACACTATCTACTAGACTACAGCGACTTCTAACGTGTTAAGTATTGCTTTTATTAGAATCTATGACAATTGACCTTTCAGAACGACAAAACCAATCTTGTTCTTGTTTTCTTATTCGGTATCCAGAGTTTTAATCATATTTTCTGAGTCCAGATGGAGCATTTTCTTTGCCTTTGTAAAATGTTGCATATTTTCATTCTCTTTTTTATGGTGTTTGTTTTAGAGGCGCTCTTAAACATAAATCAGTCAGTTCAGCAATCACAAAACTTTCAAAGAGGGTTTTTTAGTAAAAATTGTCATCTTTTTAACGCCACCTAGCGTTCTTGTATAACTCGACTGTATTAACTGACAAAATATCGACGCCTCCATTCTATAACGTTCTAAGTGTAGTTAGAACGTTTTTAATGTTCTTGCATTTTTAAATTCTACGTTCTCTAACTTAAATACTGTCAAAATTTGGTTAAGATGCGCCGATCCGTTCCGAAGTTATAGGGAAAAATCTACTTAGAATACACATATAGTCATATGGCGCGTGAAAACTTTGAGAGCTCATAACTCAAAACACACTTTTTCGACTTAGAATGTTATAGAACGGGGGCGTCGATATTTAAGATATAATGTTTGTTCTGATTCGATTATATCAGCCACAAAGGTTAACACGTTCATCGCCATGTCAGTCATATGTATGTGTTTGACGCTAAGAAGTTCTACATGAGCCATGTCAGACAATATAAGTCTACGCGATTTGGTAGAAGGCCACGTAAATCAGAGATGCCCGACGCAAACGATACATTTGCCTTATGTTTCGAAAGCTTGGCCTATCAGGAACAGAGGTCAGAAATGAATCGTATTTTCGTTACTCATAGGTACTTATGAAATTTTGAGTATGAGTGAGTCAAGAGTATTAAAATTCAACTACTCTGATTCATTCGTACTCGCTACAACATTGATTTATAAGTATAGGTTGCAATGAGTATGAGTACAACGTTGACATCAAACTCACAACATTCGATTCATTGTTTGATTCATACGCCTACTCATTCAGATTCATAAATTTAGAAAAATACTTATAATACTTACGAATGATTCGAGTCACTCGAATCATTCATCAAAATTTACAGTAGTAGTTATTGTTGCATTTACAAAAGAAGAGAAAAGAAAAGACAAAGACAGCAAGCAAAGCACACACACAACCTTCTAGTGAGTATTGTGCTTCGTGTATATGTTGAATCATGGAGAGTCGAAATCAACAACATCGTGCGTATTGTTAAGTATGAGTACGATGAGTATTTCTAACTTTGAATATGAGTAGTATGAGTATGATATTAAAATAAGTATGAATGCGTATAAGTAGCTGAAATTATAAGTATGACTCGAATCTACTCATCGTTTTGAATACTCGTTGCTGATCTCTGATCAGGAACAAAACCTGAAAATTTCTTCGTGGCGATGAACGCCACGTGTAATGGTTATAGTGTCTTACTACAATCCCGAACAATTAATATTCGAATCCGGAAGAAAACGGCAAATGATAGTCATATTTTTGAACCTTAAAAATTAAGAGTCTTCAATCCCCTCGAAATAATCCCTCCAAAAATATTCTTGCCGCCTTCACTCCCCAGGGAGGATAACTTCAACAACCAATGTCATTCGAAAGGAAGGAAATGCAGCTTGTGTAAGCGAGTAGAACTCGACGGGCAAAGCTCCTCATTAGTATAAAAATATATTTTTTGCGAACTTGTGAAACCATCCTCGTATATAATATTACATATACCAACAAAGAAGGCGAATATGAAATTATTTGGACTCTTTTGACTCAACAAACAATATCACAAATATATAAATGATCATTAGATAATTAAATTTAATGATGACCATAAATAATACAGGGTCTTACGAAATAAAATATTAAAAAGAGGGGAAATTGTGTCTTTCCTCTCGTTAATCAAATCATATTCATTCCATTTAAATTTTTTTTTTTCTGAATGCTCAGCGCCATATGGAAATATAAAATTCTTTTGTTTACATACATACATATATGCGATAAACATGATTTTGCCATTTCAGCAAGCTTGCTACTGATTTTGTGCCTAGTAATTCTCAAGTTATTATCAAATGGCTTTCAAAACACTATGTTCATTGAGTATTAATATCGGGTCTTTCAACAGGAATTTCCGAACATTGACTGTTGATAACAATCATCTTGTTGAAACGACATCAGTTGTCATTTATCAATCACATATTCAATCCACTTTTTCCAAATCACCGTGAACGACCCTAGTCAATGATGTATGTTCGCTGAATGTGATCCATTTCTAGAATAAATTGTCGAATTTTGGATCATTCATATAAACGTCAAGAGCGAAAAAGTTACTGATTGCATCAATTTTGGGCAGGTGGCATCATCAGTTTATATTTCTTTATATAGGCCAACTCTGTTAATGACGAGTATTATAGGCCGATGATCAACCACTTTGAAGTCGCCGTAGTCTAGTAGGTAGTGTTTTGGCTTATTAGACTGAAGGCCCGAGTTCGAATCCCGGGTCAGACATCAAAACGAAAATATGAAAATATTCCTTCGGCGACTTCCTCTCAACAGATTTCTGGCAAAAACTCTAAGAGTAAATAAAATTGCCATTAATAGCTTCTCAAAAAACTGTCGTTCGGAGTCGACTTTAAACTGTAGGTCCCGCCACTCATGTATAAAATTAACGCACACAACATAAGTGGTGTGAGAAGCTAGGTCGTAATCCCCTGACTGAAGGGTTGTAATGACGAATTATGTATGTATGATCAACCACTTCTTTTGGCCTGAATCGGCTGATCAGCTTACCAACAACATGTGTTTTCAATCGAACGATTTTACGTACCACACATGTGGTTTCAACAGGACGCTTTAACGTACCACACAGCTCATATCGTATTGGATACTCTTACGTGCGATTTGAAAGCATGGCCACCTCAAGTCGAAATTATTTAAACTTGCCACCGAGATCGTGCTTTTTGACACCTTTGGACGTTTTCTTGTGTTGTTTTCTTAAGTCGCAGGTGTATGCGAATAAGACAAATACTACAGCGATTCTCAATACCAACATAACCCATGTAATGGGACAAGACAAAGTACAATAAATCGGAGCTCCTTCGGATTTTCAAAATTAAAAAAATTGTCCAGTGGTCAATGTTTTAAATATAAGTATAAAGAGGTAGAGTTTGCCTTTGAATGCTATTTCAAGAAGTTAAACAGTTCTTACTATGCTTATAAGCTAAGCAGATATTTGGGCAATTCACACGACTTTGTATCGTGTATGTTGTATTGAATACTCTTGGTTGTTTGTGAACGCTCAATACTATGCTGTATAGTGTATTTCGTATTCCAAATGTATTTTTTTGGCATTCAAACAATTTGATAGCACGAAACCAACACAACTTTTGAAAAACATATGAAAACATAAACACATTTTTTTCATTCACACAATTTGATAGCACGAAACCAATACAACTTTTAAAAACTTATGAAAAAAATGTGTATAAGTGTATCGAATTTTTACATGAAAATTATCAACAACAAGCATACACTGTTGTATAATCGTGCAACAATACACTCAATACAACGATACAACGGCTTGTGTGAATTGACCAATTATGTTGAAAAACAGTAAAAATCATGCCAAAATTTGTTGTTTTTGCTTTGTTAGGTAGAAAACTTTTGGTAACTACAGTAAATGGCAAAATTTTCAAAAATTTCTGTATTAGTTATACTAGATCGATCCTTCAGCATTAAGCTTAATAAAATTTACATAATTGAACGATAGAAAGTCTTTACGTGGAAAACCATTACAAATTATTACGAAAAATTAAAATCAATCTTATAAATACATACTCAGTATGGCAGCACCCTATTTTTCCTATAATTTCACGTTTCATTTTCAATTAAAAAATTCTTCATACAATGAAACGTAACGGAAATTGCGTGTAAAAACGAATTGCTGCCAAACTTTTAACGAAAATCGCTGGTAACACTTTGCCTTATGAGTCCCCCATGTATATGAAATACAAAGAAAAAAATTTTTTTTAAATTTTGCAGGCAAATCAGTTTAATTTTATTTCTTGATTAGAATTTTATAATTCATTGAATAAACGCTTGATTGAAAATAAAAAATTATTTTCATTTCATTTCTTTCACGAAAATATCTTTACAAACGAAGAGCAACAGAGCAGTTTTGTTGACGCAAAATTTTTTCATTTGCCTGAAAGAAAAGGAATTTCAACTACTGCAGCACTTTTGGGGGTTTTAGGAAAATTTCGTAAAATATTGCTGCTGCAATATTAATTAAATTGTATATGCAAATTTGTATTTTAAATAAATTCGATTTATTTTTCAAATTTTCTTGTTTTTTTTTTTGCTTTGAAATTAAAATCAAAATATTTTGAAAATTAAATTTTTTTTTTTTGAATTTATTGAAATTAAATTGTAATTTAGTAACGGCCAAGTACTTATGTATTTTACATGCATAAAAATGAATATTCTATATATACATGTACATACATTCAAATACTTATAAAGTATGTATGAATAGTTTATTACATTTTTAATTTGTTAAATATTTGAAAAATTCATATCAAAAACGGCACTAAATTTAAGGTGAATTACAGAAATAAGCATTGAAATTCAAAAAAAAAAAATTCAAAAATTTTTAATTTCCTTTCAGAGTACCAAATAAAAAAAAAATTGTTTTTTTTTAATCTGAATTCTGTTGTAATTCTGTGTAAATGTTGCCAATTAATGTAGGCGTTACAGTTCTAATATTTTAATAAATAATTTAAATACTAAAGAAAAACACATTTATTTCATTAAAAGTGTTAAAATTAAGCCCATAGGGAACGGTCCTCAATCTACATAATTTATTAGCATCATGACGGATTGAACCATCACAGTACATCACAACGTTTTAAAGTACGAAACGTACAATAAGAACTGTAGGTTATCCACCCCAGGAATACTTAAAAATTTATGAAAATTTTTATGGAAGCCAAAAGTGTGAAAACAAGCCAACTTGTATTCCATAACACTCTCAGTTCTAATCAGTTATTATAGGCCAATAGTATATATAGCCCAATATTTCAAACATTCCTTTCTTTACTTAAGTGGTCATTACAAACCTTTAGTCAGGATTGCAACCTAGCTTCTCACATCACCAACGTTGTGTATTTTAATTTTATACACATGTGGCGGTACCTACATTTTAAAGTAGATTTCTAAAGATAGATCTTTTAACCAACTTTTCTTAAACCATTCGCTGCCAAGCCTAAATTATATGAAGTCATTCCCGTTGCCATTTATATGTTGAGTGTTATTGTTTACCAAAACCCTGTTATTTCTTGGTAAGAGCACATACATTATCATACATAATCATTTACAAGCAGAAAACCAAAGACGAGTATACTCGTCGTTGGCAATAGGAAGGCAGAAGGACTCAATATCCTTTTTAGTATTTGCGTACGTTTTAGTAGAAGTAAGAAATAAAGTATTATTTTTGTAAAAAATTTAATTTGTAGTATTTTTCAAGTTTTTTACATATTTATATTATGCTTGTGGCAAAAAAAATTTGCTAATTCAAAAGCCTGCATGTTATAATACATTTAAAGTAGGACGAGTATACTTGTCTTGGCAGTACGGGATACCCTGTTAAAGACGAGTATACTCGTCCTTGGCAGCGAATGGGTTAACAATTTTATGTACTTTGTGTTTTTACCAGAAGATTGCTGAGAGTAATTCGCCAAAAGAAATGTTCTTTTCAAATTTATTTTTTTACGAGATGTTTTAGCCTGGTTTTGAACCACGGCCTCAACACTAAGCCAGAACACATCCTACTAGACTAGGGCCAGGTATGCCAACATCTTTTGTTCAATTAGCTTAAATTGATAACGCCACCTTAAGCATGGCTGACGTGGGTATTATTAAAGGTCCAGTTGTAATACCATTGTCTATAATTCCTCGCTGCAATCACCCAATATCATCACTTAACTAAGAGAGGAACCATTCTGTGGTCTACGGATAGGTCAGTGACAGGTTATGGAACAGAAACTTAGGAGTTCGAAGAATTTGAAAGTATCATGATCATCACTGGACTAATTTTGTTGATAATTTCTGGGTGCTCAAAAACCTTTTCCTCAAAGCCAGGGAATACGTTCTTCAAGCTCCTTTTCATTTTTGTAATGTGCAAAGTTGGCATTCATAATACCATAATGCACCTGTAAGTAACAATGAATTACATGCGTTTTGAGGGCCATCAGTCATTACTTTCTATGTTAAATAACCTTCAGTCCAAAACAGTATTTTAGTGATTGGATTGGGATCATTAATACGGTACCACAAACGATTCCTATTAATTTGACATTTTTTTTTGTTTAATTTCCTTAAAGACGTCTCATAATTAACTTTCGTTTCCAGTACAAATGTGTTATAAATCTTTTCAAATCAGCCGTTAAATTTATAACACCCAAAAGGCGTTCATACTGTCCTTCTTCTTGCTGTCCTTCACTGTCCAAACATTGTTAAAATGCAAATAATTTATAATGAAAACCGAAATTTGCACATGATTTATGCGCAGAATAACACAATTTATATAATAATGTCTGTTTTATTTTATTTTATTTTAGTTTTTGTTTTTGGTTTGTTTATTCAAAATAATTAAATATTTAAGGGGATTAAGTAAATTATTACACAATTAAATTATAATGCTAATTAAATGCAAAGCAAACACTTTGTCTGGCGTATATATAGTAGAAGGGAATGTAAATAAAAATACTTTTATTTACAAAACACATGCATACATATATACAGTGAGCGTCAAAAGAAAGTGTACGCTATGGATAAAATTCTAACAATCTCAACTCAAGTTTTCCACTTAAGGAGAGTGCCCGAAAAAATTTTACAATATTTCCAAATTTTTTCTAATTCTTTTCTTCTTGTTTCAATTTTAAAAACTGGCAATAAAATAATTTGAAAAAAAATTAACGGTAATTTATTAAGTTATATTTTTTTGTACACTTTCTTTTGACGCTCACAGTACATATATATTCAGAATAAATAATGCTTTTGCATGTTAAGAACATATTTAATTATTATAAAGGGTCCGCCAAAAAAATTTTTTTTGAAAATGCTTTAAAAAAAAACTACTGAATATTTTCTCAAATTTCCTTTTTTTATTTGAAAGTACAATCCTTCCGGTTAATAATGGAAAATAATTTCATTCAAATGGCTGCCTCGGCTGGCCATGCAGTAGCCTACACGATCGGTCCAATTTTTAAGCACATTATCGATTGTGTGCAGCTGTATTTCACCAATGGCTTCACGAATATTGTCCTTTAAAGCATCTATTGTCTCTGGCTTGTCGGCGTAACACTTATCTTTGACGGCACCCCACAAATAATAGTCCAACGGTGTCAAATCGCAGCTCCGAGGTAGCCAAACGACATCAGCTCTGCGGCTGATAATGCGATCTTCAAAAACAGGGCGCAAAACATCGAGTGCAGCTTCGGCTGTGTGGCACGTAGCGCCGTCCTGTTGAAACCAAATGTTGCCTCTTCAATTTTTGTGAACAAAAATTCGTTCAACATGGCCCGATAACAATCGCCATTGACTGTAACGGCCACTCGTTGCTCATTTTCGAAGAAAAATGACCCAATTATGCCTCTGGACCAAAATCAGCACCAAACAGTGACTCGTTTTGGGTGCGTCGGCTTTTTAATGTATGCGTGCGGGTTTTCTGTGCCCCAAATGCGACAATTTTGCTTGTTTACATACCCGCCAAGATCAAAATGAGCTTCATCTGAAAAGATGATTTTTGTTTGCCAAAATCGGCATCTTCTGTAAGTCGATCGCAGGCCCACTTAGAGTTGTTGTTCAAGCGTATACATAACCATATTCGTTCAGCGGAAGGATAAAACTAATTATCTGTCAAATCAGACATGAGCTAAGTGTTACCATTCACGAAATAAGCACTAGTTGAAAAAAAAAACGTTAGATGGCGGACCCGATATTATATTTCTGCTTTTAGAAGCCTATTTACTTGGGTAGTCATGCACATGTGTCCATAATCTTGTTATGTAATATACCGTCCCAAAATTTGCCAATTTAGTTTATGTTTCGCTAAGCCATAGGCTGTTATAAAAAATTGTAATCACCATGTGGAGAAAAATGAATGCCAATATGTGTGTAATGTCCTTGAGGTTTAACTATTACACTGCAAGCATATAAAGAATTGATTGACAACGGGAAGGAAAAGATCAATAAGAACAGAAACCTGTACCGAATTACTGTCGGCTGACAGTCGAATAAGCTTAGCTGTGTAGGATTTATTATAGAATAATATGTATAATGACCGACCAAATCCTTATCAAATCCTTAGTCAAAAGTTTAATGAACAAAATTTACTTTTCTGGACTATAGAGTCCATGAATGAAGTGCAAGAACATTACATTTGGAGATTTCTGCTTATAGCTTACAGCTATACAGAGTTAGCTTAGAGTCTATACCACCGGAACTATGATCAGAATATGCAATAAGTACGTTACATCCACCCTGGTTTACTATATCAAAGGATGTCCATACCAGAGATCAGCAATGAATCGTTTTTCTGCTACTCATAAGCACTCATGCAATTTTGAGTATGAGTGAATCAACAGAATTGAAATTCAACTACTCTGATTCATTCGTACTCGCTACAGCATTGATATATAAGTATAGGTTACAATGAGTATGAGTACAACGTTGACATCAAACTCACAACATTCGAAATGTGTTTGATTCATACGCCTACTCATTCTGATTCATAAATTTAGAAAAATACTTATAATACTTATAAGTGATTCGAGTGGCTCGAATCATTCATCAAAATTTACAGCCTTTGTTATTGTTGCATATACAAACAAAGAAGAAAGGAAAGACAAAGACAACAAGCAAAGCATACACACAATCTTCTTGTGAGTATAGTAGTGTTCGTACGCGAATCATACTTATTTTGTGCTTCGTGTAAATGTTAAGTAGAGACGAGTCGAAGTCAATAACATCATGCGTATTGTTAAGTATGAATACGACGAGTACTTCCAACTTTGAGTATGAGTAGTATGAGTATCATATTAAAATAAGTATGAATGCGTATAAGTATCAGAAATAATAAGTATGACTCGAATCTACTCATCGTTTTGAATACTCGTTGCTGATCTCTGCTCCATACGACTCAAAATTTTGCAATGGAAACCCCTTTACATATATAATTGGTCATTACAACCCTTCAGTCAGGATTACGAGCTAGCTTCTCACACCACTTATGTTGTGTGCGTTAATTTTATACATGAGTGGCGGGACCTACAGTTTAAAGTTGACTCTGAACCAGAGATCAGCAATGAATCTTATTTTCGCTATTCATAAGTACTCATGAAATTTTGAGTATGAGTGTGTCAAGAGTATAGAAATTCAACCACTCTGATTCATTCGTACTCGCTACAACATTGATTTATAAGTATAGGTTGCAATGAGTATGAGTACAACGTTGACATCAAACACATCCTGACTACGCGGTTTTAATGACCAATTAAATAAGTATGTAAGGTTCCAAAATTTCTCCAGATATTTTTCCCAAGCAATCAAAATTTATTCTATATTTTATTTTTTACTAGTTTAAAAACAAGGTCAAGACAACACCATTTCCATTGAAAAAAATGATTTTTATATCCTTCTAATATTGATTACGTCTCTTAGTATTGCAATAATTCAAATAAGTCTGCCATTATAGGCCTGTTGAAAACAATTTTAATTATTATTAATGAAATTATTATTTACAATTTTTATTGGAAATGGTGTAACATATGTACATATCGACGGCTTAATATAGAAAGGTCATATCTTAAATTTTCAGTACTTTACAAGGGAAGGAAAAAACTTAATAAAATCTAAAACAAAAATGTTATAAAAAAAAGTTTAAATGCAGTTTTTATTAAAAATAAATGAGGAGTTCTACCATAAAATAATATAAGTATACATATACTATAGTTGAACTCTTCAATCGGTACAAAGAGTCAAAAATATGTATTTATTCAACTTTAAATGAGTTAGGGCTTTTTCTTTTAATTACTGTAAGTCAACTATTCGTCAACATAGGAAGCTGAATTTTGCATAGGATGTGTATGGGAGTTTTGTCTACCAGAATATTTAAAAACCCCGATTTTGAAAAAAAAAATGAAATACGACCTTTCTATATTAAGCCATCGATATATTCATACCATACATATATGTATGTATTTACAAATTACCATCAAAAAATTATGATTAGTAATGAATTTTAAAATTAAAATTTTAAAAAGAATTTAATTATTCTTTTTTATTGTTGTTGTTGTTGTTGTTGTATTTTGAAATAATTTATTATTCCATTCATAATTTTTATTTATTTACAAAATCTAAACAAAATAAACGAGAAAATAATAACAAAGAAAAACAAACAATCAAATGAAATCAAATGTCAAAAGAAATTTTCAATTCAAAAAAAAAAAAAGGAAAACTAGAGAAAAAACAATAAAAATTTGTTTTTCAATAAAGAAAACACACCACGGGTGTTGAAAACAAAATACACCGGCTATGTATGCTCATCGAATAATTACAATATGATGATGATGTGATTATCATTAATAATGTTTATCATTATAATTATTAATCTTTTATTATTTGAATGAACAAAAAAAAAAATAGAATATTTTTTATTATAAAACGAGCATGACAATATTTGAAATGTCGGACATTTGTTTGTTAGGCATGTGTAAGTCAGATTGTCAGCAAATCATTACAACAGTGTTAACATACGGGCAAGCTATGCAAAAATATTTAATGAAAATACTCAACACCTTACCCCTATCCGAGGTGAAAGTCTTGTTGAAATTTGTTTCAAGCATTATTTAACTCCGTTTGCTCTTACAAATGGGCAATACCGCAATTTTTATTAATTGCTTCTCTTTTTTCTTTCGATTTTATTTTAGTTTTTTTATAGTTGTTTTTAAATACAATTATAAATTTTAATTCTATTATTAATTTTCTTTACTTTTTGTTGATGTTTATTTGATTAAAACCATTTTAATTGGTATTCGTTTGATGGGTTTTTTTTTCAAATTGTTTATAAATCGTTAACAATAAATTCAATTCCGTCTGAAATACGTGAATATTTTTATAGAAAAAATAAGATCAAAGCATAGTCCGAGTCAATATTAATAATTTTCCATTATTTATATTAATTTAATTACAAAACTTAAGAAATTCATTAATTATCTATGCATTGTTGTTTGTGCAATCAATAAATAATCAAAATGTTACAAATATTAAAGAAAAAAAAACAAAAAAATATTTTTGCTTTTGAATGCCAGCAATCCATATACATATTCTATGTAAATAATTTAGCAATCCATATGTAATTAATATTTAAAAGTGAATATTTATTTTTAATTCAAACGTAAGTTGCTTACACCAAAGCACAAATATTTCTGAATTTTTCGGAAACTAATAGTTTGTGAAGTGCTTCAAATTGTCATGGCATCCAACATTTGACGCAAGGCTGCTCTTTTATACAACATTTGACGACTGTTTCGTACGCCCCAATGTATGTATGTTTGATCAAACAATGACCTGTAATACCTTCTGTACATATAAAGGGTGATTTTTTAGCTATTATCTTTTTGGCAATACTGGTTTAAACAGCTCACGCACGTTTCGTGTTTTGTTTCACTGTCAAACATCTTCAGTTTGGTCTATAATTTAACCATGAATCGTCTTACAAACGAACAACGCTTGCAAATCATTGAATTTTGCATCATTGGACCGTACTACTTCAAAGATGCTGCGCATGGTAACGTAACTGTGAATGGTGAGCACTACCGTGAGATGATATCCAAATTTTTTTGCCCAAAATGCAAGAGCTTGACTTGCATGACATGTGGTTTCAACAAGACGGTGCCACATGCCACACACAGCACGCGTAACAATGGACTTATTGAGAGGCGAGTTCGGTGAACATTTTATTTCACGTTCGGGACCGGTGAATTGACAGCCTAAATCGTGCGATTTAACGCCTTTAGACTATTTTTTGTGGGGCTATGTTAAAGCTCATATCTATACAGACAAGCCCGCTTCAATTGACGCATTGGAAGACAACATTGAAATATTTATTCGTGAGATACCGGCCGAAATGTTGGAAAAAGTATGCCAAAATTGGACTAAGCGGATGGACCATTTGAGGCGCAGTCGCGGTCAACATTTGCATGAAATAATCTTCAAACATTAAATTATATGGACCGTACTATCGATTCAAATAAAGATTTCATGCATTTTTCTGAATTTTACGTGTTTTTTTTTTTTTAATTTTCCTATAGCTCTTAAAAAATCACCCATTAGAATGGAGGAATTTTTTTTTGTGATATAGATTTTAGCTTGTAAAACAAAATAAATGCTCTCATAGAACTTCGCACCATTTCTTATGCTGACAGCCACAATCCAGACGTTTCTGAAAGTCCTTAATCGATGAGATCCATTCCATTGACCTGCCTATCCATCTAGCTTAAATTATCGCTTTAAGAATAAGTAATAAGGGTGGCTATATATCCTTTTAAAAGAGGAATCATTCTGTGGTATACGCATATGTCAATGACAGATTACACAGCCCAGCATGGGTTTTGCAAATAAGATGGCTCCAGATGTTTGCGCGTTGAACGCGAATCTGGATCCAAAATGGCGGATCCAATATGGCAGTCGTATGGCATATGGCGGTTTTCAAGTAAATCCGATTAATTTTTAAGGACCTCCGTAATGTGTTTCTTTTTCTCTTGCACCCCTTGACCCACCCCCTACTTTAAGGGTGCTTGCAATCAATTTGGCTTTGGGCTCATTTTAAAGAGCAAAGATCAATTGTCAATTTCTGACAATAGCGATGGTTCTAGCACGTCAGTGTTTAGCTATACAATTTTACAAAAATGGCCAAAAACGCTATTTTTAGGGGTTTCAACCCCCCTTTTTCTCGAAAACTTGACGTGAAGGATAGTTTTTGAACCCGTGTTCAGCGCCCAAAATGCCTTCGGAAACACCTGGAGCCATCTTATTTGCACAAAAAAGTCCAAATTTTGCAGGGCTGTGCTATTGGACAAAAGTCGGAGTTCAAAGATCTCGAGAGCATCTTGGACAGGAAGTACAAAGGATGGAATATAGCAACTTTATGTGACAGTCCGGCCGCAATTATAATTTTTTTTTTTTTTGAGTCAACGCTCAGGAAATGCCGCCTATTCATTGCAGGGCATTGTGTGTAGAATATAGGAAAAATTCAGTCAGGATTACGACCTTGCTTCTCACACCACTTATGTTGTGTGTGTTAATTTTATACTTGAGTGGCGGGACCTATAGTTTAAAGTCGACTCCGAATGACAGATTTTTAAAAAACTTTTCATGGCAGTTTTATTTTACTCTCAGAGTTTTTGCCAGAAGTCTGTAAAGAGGAAGTCAGTCGCCAAAGGAATCGTGCTGTTGGAGGTGTCTGACCTGGGTAACGATACTTCTTCTTTTTTGTAATAATTCTCACTTCGTTTTTTCAATGATGGTTAATTAAATATAATGTGAGACAAACAATCAGGCAATCACAAACACCTAGATTAGCTAGTGGGAACCGAACCTCTGGCCACGGCACTTGAAGTTCCGCACACTACTACTTAGACTAAATCGGGGCATACTGACTGGCTGAGCAAGCCAAAACAGTTTTACAGTTTTTACAGGGGAATAAGATCATTTCTGCAGGATCCTCCCAAATCATATGGAAAATCAAGTGCTTATCAAGCACTAGTGGCTGGTAGTAATCTTTACTGGCAGTAAAGAAGCATATTTAAGCTGATCAGGGCGACAGTATAGGTGAGCACTTTATAGGGAAATCCCTATAGATTGAGGGCAGTAAAATTGGTTTCCAGTACTCTGTACCACCTCCCATGACTGTAAATATAATTAAAAATTTAAATTAATTTATATGGAAAGCCCTGGTACAGCAATAAAGCGATGAACTACTCTGCAAATAACAAAGTTATCGTTTCGATTTTTACCAGAGACTGTGGCCGGTTATGCTTTAGAGAGCATATAAACTCAGTATACAATATAATTTTGAATTCCTATGTAATTAAGAACAAAAAACAATTTAAATTAAATAATGAACCTCATCAGATTTTGGCTCATTATTTCAATATTGATAAAGAATTTGACTGTCTTGTTTAAGGGACTATTAACTGAGTTATAAGTCATTAAGGAAATTAATTATACAGTGATGATCATTCATTTCAAATCATCAGTTGTTAGGCATTGTATGTTAACAAAATGACACAAAAATATAATAAAGAATGAATAATTAAAAAATAAAAGACAAATTTCTGTCGCATTTAATCAAAATGAAAATATTTATTTTCATAATATTTTTTTTTTCTTTTTTTAGGACATAAAAAAATTGAACATGAATCGCGGCATACGACATGATGGATATTCTACACAAACGAACCATTTAAATACAGCTGTTGGCTAAATTCCTCTAATATGTGGGTGCAATTGTTCGAAATTGTTTTTCTTACAATAATTTCAGCAATTTTAATTGTAAAAAATTTATTTTTAATTAAAATATTTGTTGTTTGAATGAAAAATTTAATAATTTAAAAAAATATATAGCATGAGAGAGAAAAGTTGATACATACTAAATTGATGGCAAAATTGTAAAAATGCGTTTGGGAGGCAGTAATGGTGTGTAGTATTTCATTGGCAAATAAAAGTTCTATTCGATATCTATCATATGCCTGAATGAACAAGTATTTTTGCCCTCTAGGTTAGGATGTAGAGTAGCTTTATAATAAATGTCAAGACGCATAACAAACTGAAGAGTTGTTTTCTAGTTTCCAACGAATTGCATTTAGTCGAGGTTATTGTTGACATCGCAAAATACAATATAGACGCTTTCGCTTTAATTTCATTAATTATTCAATGTGTTGTATTATTTTATTAAAATTGAAAACAATTTTTCCCTTGAAATTGTTCATTAAATGTTCAGAAATAAACTTTTTATTATGTACACGAACATATGTATGAAAACATCAATTTAATGTAATAATGTTTTAGTGCATTGAACATTTATGGAAATTTGACATGAACGCATTTAAAAATAAAACAAGTCGCGATGATAGATTGTAATACCGGGTTATCCATTTCGTGATTTCAAAAGTAAACGTAAATAAAACACATATAAAATATTTTTTTTCATGATATTTCTTTTTTATTGTAAAGTTTCAACGTTGACATTATGTGTGAAACACTACATCATTTAAATGACCTCCACGCGAGCGAAGTGTTGCAAGCATTGATTCTTTTGAGATAATTTTCGACCATTTTTTGATACATATTGGGCGGTATCTCAGCCATAACTTGACGAATGTTGATTTCTAGGTGCTCAAGAGTTGAAGGTTTATCTGCATAAACACGGTCTTTCGCGTAGCCCCACAAAAAAAAAGTCTAATGGTGCCAAATCGCATGATCTTGGTGGCCAGTTGATATCGCCACGACGAGAAATTACGCGGCCAGGAAATGTCTCTTGCAATAAAGCCATATTCGCTCGAGTTGTGTGGCATGTGGCACCGTCTTTTTGAAACCACATATTCTCCAAGTCGTATTCTTCAATAGCAGGCAAAAAAAAAGTCGGTTATCATATGACCATAACGCTCCGAATTGACGGTGACAGTCGTTCCATCGTCGTTTTCGAAGAAGTAAGGTCCAACCACACCTTCGGACCAAAGAGCGCACCAAACAGTGACTTTTTCTGGATGTAATGGCCTCTCTTCAATTACTTGACGATTCTCAGAACTCCAAATACGACAATTTTGTTTATTAACATACCCACCGAGTGTGATATGTGCTTCATCGCTGAAGAAAATTTTGTTCGATACGTGACTGTAGCAGAATCACCATTTTTGTAGTAGGTTTTGATAATTTTTATGCGTTGTGTGATAGTTAAGCGATCCATTTTCGTTAATGTCAGACTTTCAACTGAAAAGAAAAAAATTGGTTTCACAACTTAGTTTGACAGATGTCGAATTCCAGTCCCATGCTTTTGAAACCACGAAATGGATAGCCCTATACATACCCTACTTATGTAATAGACAAATCCGAATAACTGGAAAAGAGAAGACTTTTTACAGGGCATCGGCTCACTGAGACACGTACCATTCGAAGCGTACCATTAAATGCAATAAAATACAGAGAGCGAAAGGTAACCCCAGGAGGCTATTTAGCGATCAAGATCGTATCTAAGCTTAAAAAATTACTACCCAAAACTCCCGTCCAAGCTGAAGAACTAACAACGGATGATTTGAGCAACCAGATTGATACATCAGAGGAATCCCTACACCGACTTCCTCAAATCATCAACCAATCATCATAGGCATGTCAACCGGGGAATAACAGAGATGCTTCACAAATCGCTCTAAATATATGTATCGACTGAAGAAGCGATTAAAAGTTTTTCTCCTTTCAAGGCAGCAGGCCCTGTTGGAATATACTGCTAAAAATTGTCATTAGATAAGAGTGGCGTTTATAAGCAAACCTGGCAATGGTAGCTATGCGACCCAAAGAGTTTTCGTCCGTTTAGCCTAACCTCAAAACAATGGAGCGCGTTATTGATACCATGTTGAAGAACAAAATATCTGCTGAAGAATCTGAATGCCACTGTATATAGAGGTCCCGACATGACAAAGTATATTCTTTTGCAGTGTTGAGGGAGCCTTCAATAATGTTAAAATCGATACAATAATCCAATCCTTAGACAAATTCCAAGTAGCCCAGGTCCAGATTGGTTAGATTGATCACATTGCAATGGAATATTTAGATAAATTGCAGTGCATACAACACAACTATATGGAACAATGTAAAGAGGGAAGCGTCCCAGGGAGGTATACTTTTACCTCTCATGTATATCACTACTATTCATAGTCTTTTAAGCACATTAACCTTCGAAGGACTTAAAACAGTCTGTTATGCAGAGGACGTTTTAATACTTCTGCGGGAAAAGAATTCGAACCATGTATGCAATACAACGGAATACGTGCTGAACACAGCTGTTAGGCACTACCAAGGGTCTCAATGTGAATCCATATTGTTACGCATATCGAAACGACCTAATATCGTTTAACATTAACGATAAACAAAAGCTACAAATACATACAAAGACCATGAGGCAATGCGTACACAATACACACGACACAAATACACACTAACACATATGTACACCGAACCATACATAAAGCAACAATAACACAGTATGAGTATGAGAGAGATGAATAACCCAAACGCAACATAAGCGAACACAACAAGAAGCAATGTGTACACAATAAACATTAACAAATACATCGCACATCTTCTTAATAAGCCAACAAGAACAAGCATGAGAGCGAAAGGGATGGACAAGTAAGCATACGCAACAAGAAGTAATGCAGTCGCCATAGAGTTTTCGAGAGTGCGAAGCCGCGAACGTTCTTCTTCAAGAACGTTCGATGTACTGTTCGTGTTGGACTATAAAAGGGCAAGACAAAGCAGACGACTAATGTGATGTTTTTGTAACACAGGCTATTTCACTTGCCTGCCTGTTTATATGGGAAACACTAACAAAATTGAGTGTTTTTGTTTCTGTTTTCCATGCAAACAGGCAGGCAAGTGAAATAGCCTGTGTTACAAAAACATCACATAAGTCAGTTGTAATTGAGTCAGTCTTGAGTGAAGTTGCGTGTGAACTAAATAGTCGTGTTTGAAGATATCGGTTGCGAGCAATAGTTGTGTGTGAATAATAGCAAGTAATTATTGTGATATCGGTTAAGTGTGAACAGTGGCACATAAGAAAGTGTGGACAATAAAGAGAGTTTTATTGAAATAAAACACATATTTGTTTTTACTTAGTTTGCAATTAACGAACTCATATTTAAACGTTTTTAAAAAGGTAAAAACGTAACAATATAATACCGAAAAATAGATCAGTTTGTGTTCGCTTTCTTGACAAAGAGATTAGCAGATATCCAATTTGGAAGAAATACTTGGGTGCTATCCCAGATGGAATATTAAAATTGAATCATCTATAATGGCTTTGAGAAGAAACTCACCAGTGATGGTGAATTAGACTAGAACTAAAAATGTTATAAAACTATACTTTAAGGACAAAAGGAGGTATATTTAAAACTCACCACCAGTGGTGTGTTTGACATAAGCCGCCTAATAATTTAAAAAAGTCCAAAAAGAAAATACATTCTTCAAATTTTATCTGTAAATGCATAAAAATAAAGTATCATGAAATTCACCACTAGTGGTTAATTAGGTTTAAAGTCCAAAAATTACTAAAATTATTGCTTAAGACCTTAAATATAAGTTAAAATCATTTTCTGTAGCAAATATTTATTAATTTACAAGCTTGTTTAAAGAAAATGTACAGAATTTGCTTTTATTGGTTTGAAAGATTTTAATTCTATTTTTCAACGATTTTTTCCAATATTATTTTTTTTTTTATTTTTCAATTTTTAATGCAAAATCACGTAACAAGTGCATGTGTTGATTAATGCAAAAATTTACAAAAATGTCACAGGCTTTTTACATTGTCGTTTTGAGATTTTATTGACCATTTTGTGGATAAATTAAAGACAAATTTCTTAGTTCTTAGTGAGTTTAGCATAAGCATTTCTTAGTGAGTTTAGCATAAGGCGCCTAATATTTTAAAAAAGTCCCAAAAGAAAATACATTCTTCAAATTTTATCTGTAAATGCATAAAAATAAAGTATCATGAAATTCACCACTAGTGGTTAATTAGGTTTAAAGTCCAAAAATTACTAAAATTATTGCTTAAGACCTTAAATATAAGTTAAAATCATTTTCTGTAGCAAATATTTATTAATTTACAAGCTTGTTTAAAGAAAATGTACAGAATTTGCTTTTATTGGTTTGAAAGATTTTAATTCTATTTTTCAACGATTTTTTCCAATATTATTTTTTTTTTATTTTTCAATTTTTAATGCAAAATCACGTAACAAGTGCATGTGTTGATTAATGCAAAAATTTACAAAAATGTCATAGTCTTTCTACATTGTCGTTTTGAGATTTTATTGATCATTTTGTGGATAAATTAAAGACAAATTTCCTTCAATAGCGTAATAAATTCGCAATTAATAGTCACCTAAAAAAAAATTGATTTTTGCATGTATTTCACGAAAAAGGGTGTAGCAAAAGTATATTGATAAATAAAATTTCAAAATCGAAGAAAACCCGTGAATAGAATTTTTCTTAATTTGTAAAATGATTATCGATTTTTTATTTGAACAATATCGATTAACGATTTCTTGTAATCAAATCAATTTTTGTTTTCGAAATATTAACTAACCACCCTTTTATTTTCAATTTTATTGATAAATTCATTAAAGCATGAAGGTTAGTTATTTTTGCTTCGTTCGTTTTCGTATGTATATTTAAATTAAATGGAAAAAAATATTATAAAACGATTTGTCATGTTCGTAAATTTAATTGACAAATCGAAAATTATTTTATTTTAAATCTACCATAAGCGAAAAGAAAATATAATGCTTGAAAATCAAAGATTTTTTATATTTAAAATAACCTTCAAAGAGGATTTTCAAAATGATATGATTTTTTCAAAAATATTTTCAATATTTCATAAAATATTTCTAAAACCTGTGCAATATGTTTCGGGTCAAGTATTTTTTATTACAATACAAGAAGTAATTAAGCCGGAAAAAATATTAAAAAAAGTTTGTATTTTATTAGAAAGAAAGTATTGTCAAAATATTTATAAATTTATTACAAAATATCGAAATTAATTCTTATATTAATGAAAAAACATATTTTTTAAAAAAATATTAATTCTTGTAACCTCCTCTTTATTTTTCTTTCAAACTCTTTTAAAATTTCATTAAAAATTCAAAAAATTACTAAATTCAACACGAACTTCCTTTCATCTGTACTTATTTATTTACCTTACCGCCATTGTTTATATCGTAGTGTATTCATTTCCAGTGTTGAAAAATTGAGTACTTTTGAATTTTTTTCAGTACTTTTTCATTTCAAAAATACCTCAGTACCCCCCCCCCCCCCTAAGCTTTCAATACTTTTTCCTCAAATTCGTTTTTTTTTTTTTTTTTCGTTCAAAAAAAATAAATATATATCTTAATAAATAATTCGCACATTCTTTTTCCGTTTCCGGGTTTATTAAGTAAAAATTAAGCCCCGTTTGTTTTAATGTACATGTGGTCTGTCTGTCTAATAGGTAGTTAGTTACAAGTTAAAGTAGCCTTATTAAATAAACAAACAACCAACGGCCACTGTTCAACCCCCAAGTCAGACAGACAAAACGAAAACAAAAAACATAACGGCGTTAATTAATATGTGTAGGTAGGTGTTGTAGGTGAAAAAGTAGGTGGTAGTTTTAGTAGTAGTTTAGTAGTGTTCTTCAAAAGAAGAGGCCCGGTTCAACCCCTGGTTCGGACAAAACAAAAACATTGGGATGGATGATGGGGGAATGTTGTTGTTTATTTAACTAACAACAGTTGTTTTTTTGTTGCTCGCTGCTGGTTGGAAAAAATGAAAAAAAAAATTAATTTTTTTAAGTGTGGTGAGTTTTGTAGTTGTGGGGAGTTTCTAGTGTGGTGAGTTTTTACAAAATGTGGTAAATTTATCCGGTGTGGTGAATAAAAATCTAAACTCTCCAAACTGCCGTTATTCGAAATGGGTACTGTATTACCATAATTGCTAGTGTGGTGAGTTTTTACAAAATGTGGTGAATTTATCCGGTGTGGTGAATAAAATCGAAACTCACCAAACTGCCGTTATTCGAAATGGGTACTGTATTACCATAAATACATGTACTTGTGCATCGTGATTTGGACGGTGCGTGTCTAGAATAAGTACTTTTCACATCTGTTAGTGGAGGCATTCACCGATATGTCTGGTTACTGCATTAAAACAATGTTGCCATTGTGTCATTCTATTTAAAATTCCAAAAAATTAAAATTAGAAAACTGCATAAAAAAAATTATTAAATTTAAATTATTTTGTAAATAAATTTTTGAATAATTTCTTTCTTTTATGTTTTATCCCCAAAATGCTTGCAAATTGGAAATTCTTTCTTGAAATAACTATCTATTTATAAATTATCTAAATTATTAAGGAATTTATTCATTGTTGTGCAATGAGGAGAGAATTCTGAATGAAGAACCCATTGCGTCAACATTTTTGACTAAACCTTACGTCAACTGTTTTTGTTTTGTATATGAGAAACATGTATGTTGTAGTTAGTTTTTCTATTCCATTCGTACGTACCGTAAATTGTATTATATTTTATATATATTTTTATAAAACTACCATTTGATGCAAAAAGGTACTCTTTCAGTACCATTTCAAAATTTCAATTTTGCAACACTGTTCTTTTCTCAATACATGCGAAAACAACCCTGTCTTTCATACTGTTGGTACTTCTACCCATCATATGGTGGCGTTTAATCAATAACAAAAAACTCAATTGACAGCTCACAAATTCAGTCTTTATTTTGCGTCGCCATTTTTCATGAAAATTTGCTGGAAAAAAGTGAAAAGTTCAAAGAAAATTCCTTCAAACTTCATCTAAATAAATAAAATATAATTTTAAACTATTCCCGTACGATCCACAATGGATAAAAAGTCAAAAGAAGCCTTGAGACGTTACAAGAAGTCACGGCAAGCCCAATCGAGCAGCGAAAGTAGCAGCAGCTCTGATTCTGACTCGGGTTCATCAAGTTCATATAGCAGTTCAGACAGTGAGCGACGACACCGCCATAAAAAATCACGGCAATCGGGTGCTATAAGACGTTCTACTAGCTCCAGCGATGAGAGGCATAAGCGTGAGAAGCGGGATCATTGCCAAAAGAAGCTGGAAGCCAAACGTAATCACTTAAAGCGTAAGTTGAAAGAGGCCAAGCTAAAGAAAAAGGCCGCAGCAGCAGCGGCTGCTTTAAGTGGGCATTCGCATAGGGCTCTGTCGCCGGCCACCCAGGCAAAATTAAAAAAATTAGCTGAACGCAAGCATTTAAGGGCTGCCAGCAAGGAACGTCGTGAAAGAGAAAAAGAAAAACATCGTGCCGCTTTAAGAGAACGTGAACGTGAGCATCATCGCGCTGGTGGCAGTCGTTCTCCCACTAAAATAACTAAAATACGGATACATCAAGATGTCAAGAGGCAAAAGTCTCCCCCACGCATGCACCACCAACTAATGTCGCGCGAGAAAATAATCATACAGACCAGGACACGAGACCGTACTCCTTCAGCGGAACGTGAAAGACAGCGTCATGAGCATAAAATGCGCCATGAAGATATGGCCAGAGAACGTGAACGTCGTGATAGAGAGGCTGCCCGTGATAAGGAACGTGCTGAAGCATTGGCTCGTTGTCAGGAACGCCAACGCGAGCGTGAACGTTTGGCCCGTGAAAAACTTAGACGTGAAGAAGAGGAAAAATATGGTAAATCTTCCGTTACAGAACGTTTACTGCCACGCGTTTCTGAACGTGATATACCAGTGCGTGCTTATGATCCGCGGGAACGTTCATTGGAAAGAGCTAAACGTGAAATGGATGTGTATGAACATGGCTACATAAGAAAGCATAGGGGAGAACCCGACTATGAAGATGGTAAGTTAAATTGTTAAGAATCGAATTGTCATTTCAAGTCTAAATTTTCTAATATTTCGCTTTCAGAGCCGGAACGTCGTGGTCACTTGGATCGTGAAGAATTGCTAAGAGAACGTGAATACTTAGCCCGTCGCCGAGAATTAAGTCCAGGAGAATATGTTGGTCCCAGCAGTAGTCGTATGCGTGGTGATCCGCGTGATCTGTACACTGAAGAGGAACGAGAACGTGCTTATAAACGAACCTATTTGGATGATGTACCCCCACGTGGTCATCCTATGAATCGTGAAGCTTGGCTAGCTGAACGAGAACTGAGAGAGCGTGAAATGCATGAGCACCCACGAGATTATCGTGACATAGAGGCGGAACGTATGTATCCAGATGAAAGAGAGCGTTTGCCTCCACGCGAAGGACGTGAAAGACCACCATTTGTAGGCAGGCCTGGTCCAGAGTGGAAGCGTAACGATTGGGGATCACCTAGAGAACGAGCAGAATGGCAAGGTGATGAAGGTGGACCACCAACTTCAGGTCGCGGTATGGGTTTTGTAGGTGGTCCAAAACGTGGTGGAGGAGTGGGTTTAACTGGCAAAATTCCTCCTTTAATACAGCAAAGAGAACAACGACCGCCATCAGAGCCCGATTGGGATGCTGAAGAGGGTCAAATTGATACACCCAAGAAGGCGGATGGTACTCCTAAACGCGACTGGATTGAGCATGATCAAAGAGAAATGCCAATCAATCGCGATAAACCCGGGTCGAGTGGTCGGCAATGGGGTCCTAATGAATGGCGTGAAGGTGAAGAAAATGCTGGTCCAAGTAGTGGTTATCAACGTGGGCCACCAGGGCCTATGTTGCATCATCCACGTGGTGAAAGAGGTGGTCGTGGTGGTTTTCGAGGTCGCGGTGGTCATATAGATCATGGTGAACGTATGCCCGGAGGCCATGGTTTTAGACCTCACCATCCCCCAGCTTTAATGAATCTACCCGTACCACCACCAGGACCTTTCCATGGTGCAGGACCCATGCCCCGTTTTCCCAATAAGAGGAATATGACCTACACCAATCCGAATATATTGAAAAAGCAACAGGCCGCTTTAGCTGCAGCCAAAGCAGCTGCCCAAGCTAGTGCAGTTGCCGCAGCTACCACAGCTGTGGCGGCTGCCAAAGCTGCAGCTCAAAGTGCTGCCAATGCCACTACAAATCCTGGTATTTTAGGTCAAGTTAGTAGTAATCGTCCTCAGATAACTGATGATAAGCCAGAAGCTGGTGAAATTGTGGGAGAAAATGAACAGAAAGAAGAAACCTCATCAGCAGCCGGAGAAGCAACAGAGCAGAAGGAAAAGAGAAACAGTGGGGAATTGAGTGAAATTAGTGACAGTGATGACGATATACTCAATAAGACCGAGAAAAAAGCAAAACTGGAAAATGAAGATTCGAATTCCCAATGCAAAACGGAAAATAAGGATACAACAGAAGACAAAGGTGATGAAGATGAAATTATGGACTTTGAGGAAATTTCAGACGGCGAACTGGAAGAAGAAAGAGCAGCCAAAGGTGAGTTGTTTTTAATCAAATTGAAAACAATAGTAATTTGAAATTGTTTGCTTTTACTGCACAAGGTGTGGGCGATGCATTGGGTGTGGATTGGTCGTCACTGGTAGCAGAAACTAAACGTGTGCCCTCTAATCAAGCCACAACTGCCAAACAAAAATGGCAACCCCATCGTATTATTCTAGATGTTGGCATATCCATGCGTATGGCTGGCGAAGAATACGCCAAGCGTTTACTCAACGAAGCCAAACAGCAATTAGATGAAGAACTTAAAGTGGAGAATGTTAAAACCGAAACAAAAGCCGAAATTAAAACGGAAATTAAGGATGAGGTCTCCTCTTTATCAACTTTAGATGAAGATTCTCAGGCTACAGCTCTTGAAAATGAAGACAGTATTTCAGATGTTAAACCTAAAGAGGAAGAGGTGGATGATAAAAAAGATGTTAAGCCCTTGACAGAAGAAATTCCAACAGAAACATTTAATGTAGACTCGTTGCCACCTCTAGCTTGCATGCAAGTTTCCCAGCGTAAAATGGAAACAGAAAGACGGCAATTAATAACAAATGCCTGTGGTATTAACAGTCGAGCCTTGAGTGCACGCCAGGATCTAAAACTGCGTAGACAATTATGTGGCTTGCCTGCTCGAGAATGCGAACTAACACGCAATATACCACAGACTAGTGACAAACTAAAGGCAATGGCATTGGCAGCCTTTCAAAGGACACTACAGGTTAAGTAAATTCTAGGTAATCTTCTAAGAAGTGTGGAGAACTGCAAAGCATGCAATTTCTTTCTTTTTTTTTATTATAAATAAATAGATAGTTAAGTTATTAGTGGTTATATAAATTAATTAATCTGATTAATATACACAAACAATAATGGATTGTTTAATCCTTTAATGGATTATGAAGTTGAATTATGATGTAAAAGATAATAGAATGACAAACAAGTAAATATTACCCAAAAGGTGTAAATTAAAGAAGAATGGAAGGGGTTTTATTCACAATGTGATGGATGAATTCCTAGTGTTTTGTTAGAAATCTAAATAAGAAAGAGACAAAGAAAGGTAACCAACTATTTTAATTTGTTATACTTATTTGTATTTGTTTACCTTTTATTAGTTTCTCATAAGTTAAGTGCTAAAGTTCTTTAATTTTAATGCATTTTTTTCTTTTGTAACATGGTTTTAAAGGATATTTCTCTTTACAAACAGAATAATATTACAACAGATAATCAATTTTTGTGTGTAGAATGGAATCAAATGTTATTGTTTTTCTTATTTTAATTGTTGACGTATTTTTTGTAGCGTTAACCAAGTGCAAGACAAAAAAAAAAAAAAAAACGAGAAAAATTTCAATTATTTTATTGAGAATCCAAACAATTGAAATCTTTGCTCCAAACAGTTTATATAATATTTTTGAAGTGGTAATACATACTACAATTCTATTCCTTTTTTATTTTACTTTTTTTTTTTTTGTTATTAGATTTGGAAGTGTGGTTAAATTCATTTTTATGTTGTTGATTTTATTTTTTATATTAACAACATTTGTCTTTATTTTGTAATTATGGTATTGTCTACTATTGCCCTGTTCAAATCAAATTGTTTAAATTGTTCAGAATCTTTTATTTATCTTCTACTTTTACGCTCCCTAACAGCCTGCCAATTTTAAACGATACAAAATTTATATGAAAAATTTTAATAATTTAAAGTTATTTTCAATAACATTCTCGAATGAATTATAATAACAGATGAACAGGCGCAGCGGTTATAAGCCTTACCCCTGCTTAATATGTTTGTTTAAAATGTTAATTTTAAAAATTTTGAAAGTTAAATATAAATCTTATCAGAAGTTATAGATAAAAACTTCACAAAAAAATGCAAACTTTTAATATATTATAAATACATCATACATACAGATCATACGGCCGTCTGCAGAAAATGTTTGACTTGGATTTCTAAGGTGTAGAAGGATTTCCAGTTAGATGAAGGCATGAAATCTCAATATAAAATTGCTGTATGATGTCATCATAAGAAACTGAGATGAAAACTCAGCGATATACATAGCGCTATACATACGATAACGAGCTCATAAATATTTTTCATTGCAACCTAAATTTAAATGAATTTGAAATTGTCGCGAAAAATCTTAGACGTCCGTCTTATAAATATTAGCACGCCTATAGGAACTTTAACAAGGATCGCCAGTGTTTGTTCGACATTTTTGTAGTTTAACACGTAAACCCAATCTTTTTTATATTTTCCTCTTAACAACAAAATGTTGAAAGAAGTCTGTCTGTCTGGTATTCAGAAATGCAGTTGTTTTGACTGAAAGTCTGTGGTATTATTTATAAGGCTGTTATAAAGAAGCACACCGTTTCACATCGCTATTTAAAATTTGTCAAAACAATGTATATTTCAGTAATACTCGTGCAGCAATATACACAATGAGAGAAACGAAGCACAGTTCAATTAATATATGTTTTGATAGCATAGGTCTCGTGCAGAAGAAAATGAAAGAGTCAATAAGGCAGTTCGCCCTCACAGAGGCAAAGATGTTAAAACACTTGCATGTTGGCACTGACCTAAAACATTATTTTGTGATGAAAAACGATTTAGCAAAACCTAAATATGCAAAATGATCATGAGGGTTGAGATGCAAATCAAATAACAATTCAAACTATCAAATCGACTTTTAAATAAGTGCCCGTATTAACCATCACTACCGCAAAAATCTAACCCCTAGTGTGCAATGAACAGGGTCTACAAATAAACAAATCTGCCGTAAAATGATTTTAAACTATGTGATGGTAATAGGTGGACAAGACTTGAAATCATCCAATGAGAAAACAAAAGTAATTTATGAAAAATATTCATCACAAAAATTGACAAAAAAAAAAGCTGTACAAATATACAATAAATGGAATGCTTTATACAATCCAAACAGGAAGCCACAGTATCTTCTAAAAAAATATGACCACCAACGTGTAAATATTTCCTGGTGGACAAAATAACAACAGACCTCACGAGTACATTTTTCTCAACCAGATTCTATGCCAACAGTTCCACTAAATGTAACTAAAAAGAGAGAAAACAATATTTCTTCTTATTCTGCACTGGTTATAAACACAATTTCAATATAGAACGAGTAGATAGAGTTGCAATTGTAGGTTCTTTTTTAAATATATTTTTTTTTTGTTTGTTTTTTATTTTAAATCAAGTGAAATATTTCTATTATGTTTAGCAGGTAAATGTTATATCATAACTTATAAAACAGATTTTAGACGTTAGGAAAACTGGGACAGGAAAATTGTTAAGACAGAGTAAAATAAAAATAAGAAAACAAAAAATATGAGAAGAATATTTAACTTATAAAACTCTAATTAAAGCTATAAATTATAAAATGTACTAAAGCTGTGTAACAACTATACTTTAAGTACATTTTATAAAACAGTGTATAATAATTTTCTGTAAATTCTAAGTATTAATTATTAATTAATATATTCAAAATATCCTCTTTTGTTTTTTGTTTTTTCTAAACAATTAATTTCATTCAAATTTTCATTGAAATTGTAAGGGCGTGTAGGTGTGTGGCTTTATAATTTTTCTTTTATTATTTATTTCTTCTATTGATTTAAGATGGCTGTTTTCTTTTAGTTTAATTAATTAATAATTATAACATTTTCTTTTTTTTACGGGTTTTTTGTCTTCGGTTCTTTTCTTTTTTTTTCTTTTCTACAAGTTAAATTTTATTTTAGGCCTCAATAAATTGTTTCAAAATGTTTATTTAACATTTCATGTCATTAATATGTTTGTTGTTGTGTTAATATTTATATTATTTAGTAAAGATTATATATTTTCTTTCTTTTCTTAGCTCATTTTCTTTTAATGTTTTTAGGTTTTTTTTGTTTTAGTTATTATTTCCTTTCTTTTGTCCTGTTGTGTTTAAATAAAATTATACTGTAAATGTGGTCAATTCAATGAAGGTATTCGCAAATTATGCCAATTTATTTCAATATTTGGCCATTTTGTCTGTAGGCATGTCATCATGGGATTTGAAACACAAATCGATTTTAAATCACTCTCCAATAAGATGGCAGAACCTTTACAGTAGTGAACCTAAAAAAGAAAACATTGAAAAATATTCCAAAACTTTTCATTTCTTAAACCATTGACGTTACCTTATTTCCTTCATTTGATCCTGGTATACCATTATAGTGCATTAGATCGAACGTATCAGGTGTTGAACGTTTTTCCAAGGGAAAAAATTCATCCATAAATGCATTTAATAAGATAATGCCTAAACCTTCAGGATCTAAACGTCTTTGCATAATATCAACACTAAAAAACAACAAAAGAAAATTCATATCAAATGGCTATTAAGTTGACTTTCATTTCAATAAACTCACTATTCAGCTTCACTGACTAAATCTAAAGCGGCTAAAACATCTTGTAACACAGGTGTAGGTATAAAATTATTACCATCCGGATCATATGACTTGAAAACACGGCGGGCTATTTCTGAAGGTGTTTCCGGTGAAACAAGCCTCTTTTCATTACTGAATAACACTGTAATTAAATGTAAAAAAGAAAAAAAAAATAAATACTAAACCAATCTTATACTTGCTTTACATACAAACTTACCAGTTAAATGAGTTTCTGAACCCATAACCCATACCGGATTACGTGGATTCTTATAGAACGAGCCCACCGTACAGTAACGCATTTGTTCCATTAGTGTTATAAAACCGATATCACTTTGCTCATTGATGCCTCTCAACTTTAAGCCACCGACATCTTGATCATTATCCCAAACGTGGGCCACAGCTCGGCCTGTCAGCATTAAATTTATCAATGCCTGCGATCCATAACCATAAGTGTTATGAATCAATGGTTCAGAGGTATCCGACAATTCGGAATTAACATTTTCTATACCTTTTGTCAGTAAGACCGTGTACATAAACAGCAGCACACCATATTTAGCCGATAACACTTCAAAATTCATGGAATAATATTTCTCTACCTCTTCGATGGTATTGAAATGCACCACCTGCAAACGTTTATGATATTCATCGGGCGATACCTCTTCTGTCGAACTATAAGGTACAGTGCCCGCTAGATCACCAGCCACACTCATGGCTGCTGCTGCTTCCTCCGCCGAAGTGTCATCCATAAAGCCATCGGTATTCAAATTTGCCTCATCATTGGCCGCATCTGCAGCAGAGGTTGCTGTTGACGTTTCTTTGGCTTCTGAACATTGTTCAACGGGTAGTGTGACTATACGAAGACGTGACGCTTTACATTTGCTCAATATAGTACACAGAGCTTGTATTAATAAACTTTTACACTTGTCCGGTGTAAGCTGAAAAAGTTTAAAAAAGAACACGATATTTTTAGTTGAACAGCACTTTGGCGGTATTGTATTTACATCTTTGAGACAATGACCAGGTGTATCCATAATTAAAATCTTTAATATATAGGCTTGTACAGGAGCAATCACAGCACAGGGTCCACCTTGTTTTTGTACCAAAGCGGAGGGTTCCTCATTACTAAATTCAAAACCTAAAAGAATAAACAAAAAAGAATTGTAGTGTTTAAATAATTTCATATTAAAAAAAAAAGAATAATTTGGAACAACATGAACGTGATTCCCACATAAATGGGCACAAAATGCATTCTATTTGGAATTCCTTAAATGAATTGCTGCTGAATCGCAACAAAATCGAACGATTTCTAAAGCTGACAATTACTAGACATGAAAAGTGGTCAATTACTAGTCAAAATTGACTATAAGTAAGGTAAATGGTTCCCGTAGAAGCTGTGGGTCTGAGGAAGAGACTGTCTTTCATCACATGTGTCAGCATAGCTGCCAGAATTGACGATTTTGTGCTCCAAAAATATCATATTGACGACATGACGATTTATGCCCTTATTTTGACGATTTTTAGCAATTAAAAATTTACATAATTTTCTTTACTTTTGTACATTAAAAGCCTCCTTAAGCTTTGTATTTGTTTTGCAGCTGTTACTGTTGGAAATTTATGCTTGTAATAACAAAGAGTAAAGTATTATATTTTTAAGTTATTTTCGAATACCTGTGATGATTTTTCTGTATTTTATATCTCTTAAAAGTCAAAAAATTTCAACTCCTAAATAACATCGTACAAGTACATAGTTGAGCATAATTTATCATATGCCGTTGTAGACAATTTTAAAAATTCGATTATAGCTTCTAATATTACCCTCGGAAGACCTAAGGCAAGTGCCATTATTTTTTTTCATATGACCAACACTCAGGGGATGGCACTGTGTTTGGAACTAGGAAAATATATTATAGGAAGGAGGAAGTGTTTATGGACACTATGTTTGAATATTTTTATACCATAAGTAACAGGAAAGATCTCTGCAGGAAGGCAGTTCCACATATGAATAGTCCGTCTGACAAATGAACTTTGTCTGTAATACAGTGTGCGATACACTGGCCAATCGACTACATATGGATGTGCTGGGCCAACCCATACATGAGAGTTGTATTCCATTCTCGGTCGGTTATAAATGGTGTAAATGTTAAGTAGATCAGATGAAGTGAAGTATTTATTGTAGCGTCTTAAGAAACCAAGGCACTGAAAAATGTGTCAGCTCTAGCGAACATCACACTGAGTTTTCATGCCCATAACGTCAAGATTTTCTGACTTCCTAATAATTTATACCACACATGGGTCTAGATTGTGCAATATTATTGCTGCTTTGCATTGACTTTATATGTTTTTGCTTTTAAAAACCTTTCAATTTATTATTATTTATTATTTCTGACGATTTTTTTACGATTTCAATGAACGTCTTTGACGATTTTTCTCAAATATTTGACGATTTGATACTTAATTTATCTGGCAGCTATGTGTGTCAGTGCCCTGCTTCTGTCATTAAGAGACGAAGGTTTATATAAAGATTACCGCCATAGCAAGACTCGCGATGGTTTTCCCTAGGAAATGTTTGACCGCCGGGTAGGATTGTGCTATAACAATGGGCCCAATGAACCTCTTCCTAACCTAAGGTTATGTTGTGTGCTTGATAGGATTGGTTTGGAGGCATTTGCTATAGGCTGTTTTGCTACGGTCAAAAACTTTAGTCGAATCCATATTGTCAACAAATGGGCAGCCGGCAACCACAATGGTTGAACAGATCAAAAAAGCTGGGAGGAATAAATTAATTTTTTATTTAAAAAATGTTTGAGTATAACTTTTTTATAGCAATAAGGGATTGAATCAATGAGAGGTGCTTGTTTGATTCTAATAAGATCTTTTATTTAGAAATAGTAAAGCTTACATATGAAAACATAAAGGAAAACAAAGTCACACTCTTAACTTGACTCGCTCATAATCCAGTTGGAATTTCTAAAAGTATTCGCATTACAGAATTTCATTAGAGTTCAGGTACAACATATAGTATTATGAACAGAATTTTCTATTCCCAATATAATACAAATGTTCCTATTGTTTTAATTTGCCAATTCATTTGAAATTCAAAATTCAAATTTTGACAGAGTTCTGGTTTTCCCATCAATTCTTTAACCGCAAGCACTGAAGTTTACATATAAAGGGTCCGCCAAATAACTTTTTTTTTGAAAATGCTTTAAAAAAAAAAACTACTGAATATTTTCTCAAATTTCTTTTTTTTATTTGAAAGTACAATTCTTCCGGTTAATAATGGAAAGCAATTTCATTCAAATGGCTGCCTCGGCTGGCCATGCAGTAGCCTACACGATCGGTCCAATTTTTATGCACATTATCGATTGTGTGCAGCTGTATTTCACCAATGGCTTCACGAATATTGTCCTTTAAAGCGTCAATTGTCTCTGGCTTGTCGGCGTAACACTTATCTTTGACGGCACCCCACAAATAATAGTCCAACGGTGTCAAATCGCAGCTCCGAGGTGGCCAAACGACATCAGCTCTGCGGCTGATAATGCGATCTTCAAAAACAGGGCGCAAAACATCGAGTGTAGCTTCGGCTGTGTGAAACGTAGCGCCGTCCTGTTGAAACCAAATGTTGCCAATATCCTCCTCTTCAATTTTTGTGAACAAAAATTCGTTCAACATGGTCCGATAACGATCGCCATTGACTGTAACGGCCACTCCTTGCTCATTTTCGAAGAAAAATGGCCCAATTATGCCTCTGGACCAAAATCCGCACCAAACAGGGACTCGTTTTGGGTGCGACGGCTTTTCAATGTATGCGTGCGGGTTTTCTGTGCCCCAAATGCGACAATTTTGCTTGTTTACATACCCTCCAAGATCAAAATGAGCTTCATCTGAAAAGATAATTTTTTTTGCCAAAATCGGCATCTTCTGTAAGTCGATCGCAGGCCCACTTAGCGAAGCGAAAACGCGTATACACAACCATATTCGTTCAGCGGAAAGGATAAAACTAATTATCTGTCAAATCAGACATGAGCTAAGTGTCACCATTCACGAAATAAGAACTAGTTGAAAAAAAAACGTTAGATGGCGGACCAAATATAAATTCCTTAAGATTATGCATTTAGATGATCACGACTGTTTTTTTTTTTTTATTCTTCAAAGATTAATTAATAAACACACAACAAATTATTGTTTTTCACACAAGAAACGTATTCAAACGTATCGAAAACATGCAGTCGACTGTATAGTTTCGAAAAGCATAAACATCAACTCGATAAGATCGATTCCATGATACAATCATGATCGATTCAAAATAAATTTAAGCAAAAAGTATACACAAGAAGTATTAAACAAAAAATACTAAAATTGCTAGACGTGATGACTAATCTTCCAAAGAATTTTAAAAATGTTTATTAAAAATAACAAACAAAAGAATACAGAGGGTAAAGAGTAGAAGGCAACAGTAATCATCTCCAAACATAAAAACACATATGGATTATTAAAGTTTTGTGGAGAGAGAGCAAGAGAGAGGAGTGCGTTACAGCAGCAGACTACCAAGGTAAACTATGCTGGATGTGATACAAGATCGTGTTATTAAGTACAGATACAGTAATAAGATTGATAAGAAAACAATATACAAAGTTATGTATTAAATAACGATATGTAAATAAATTAGAGACACCGGGGAATCAACTACTACACACACTTATCATCTGATGGCTGTATTATATTGGTGTGAGTTTATGTGTTTGCGGCGATTATAATACAAAACACAGTAGAATGCTTTGCATACAATCACATTCCATATAGTATTGTTGACTGACTGAATGACAGGCAGACAGACTAACCACCCACCTTGAGACCAGCGTCGAAATACATCTAAACGTATGGCTGGTCCCCATAATAAATTGCGTATTTCTTGTAATTCGCGCGCATCCTTGGCCGTTGTCATTGTTGAGGGATTTAAACCAGCACTACTCCCACTTGTGCTAGCCTGTTGTAATTGTTGTTGATGCTGCTGCTGTTGATGTAGATGTTGCTGCTGCTGCTGCAGTTGTTCTACAGCGCTGACAGCAGCTGCTACTGTTGATCCAGCTGCTGCTACCATTGAGGAGGCTGCTGCATTCTTGGCTTTGGTTGAGGCACTGTTTGTATGTTCGCCCATACTTTTTCGTTTTTTACACACAATTCTCTTAAAATTATTTTATCTTTTTGTCGTTCTATTCACAGTTGAACAATAAAATGTTTTTATTTATAAATTTTTTCGTTTATTTGCTTTCCATTCGCTCATTTACACAGATTCGCTAAAGAAAAAAAATACAAATTTTTCTTCCAATTTCACTTTTTACTTCATTTCATACACAAATTTTTCTTCTTCCTTTTGTAGTTATTTTTCTACAATTTTATTGGTTAATTTAGCAAATTTTGTTTAACAATTAAATGCTATTGTTAAATGATTTGCCAATACTTTTGGCAGTTAAAATTGGTTTAATTCGTTTATTATTTGAGATTTTATTTAATTTGTTCGTTTAGTTTTCTAACACCCGTATAAGAAAATGCACACCACAGCAGAAAAGTAATGGGAAAAAATTCATGAAATGCAATCAGTTGTCAAATGTTCTATAGAATGTCAAGCAAACACGTCCAATTGAAATTCGCCGCTGTTAACAGAAATGGTTATTTGTTTATTACTGTCAAAGCTTAACAGCCATTAGTAAGTGAAGTTATAAGGTGTTTCATATACGAATTAATTTCTTTAAACACTTTACACGTTATTTACAATTTAAAATTTTGTTGTATTTAGTAACGGTTCACATTAGAAAACATTACTTGTTTACATTTTTCTGTAATCGGTAGACATGAAGGGTTGGAATTCAGTTAAATTTAAATTACAAATTGGTAGGCAAAAGAGATTTTTAAGTGTATGAATGAATCTCTGTAATGTATTCCCTCCTTTTCTCCCCACTAATTAGAGAACTCAGACTTTAGTAAGGTGAATAGAGACTTCTAAGACGTACAGATTTTTTTGGCGTTTAAGAACTATAACTCGTGTTTAATACGTAGAAAGAATGAAATGAAACTAAGACATTATCGTTATTGCCTTTTAAATTTCCTCTAGTTTCCGTAATTTTTAGTGTTTTTATTAGACCAGCTGTTATCAGACCAGCTTTTAACATTCGGTTATACTCAGAATCACGAAAATTGGAAAACTACCCGTTACGTCATTAGAGAAAGCAATGTTCTGTTACCACTTGTGTAATGTTGTGGATCATCTATTCGCTATTGGATTTATCGATATATCTATATTAGGAACGAATACATAGATCCGCCACCGATTAAAAGTGTTTTTTTATTTTTTTAATTATTTTCAAAATTCGAAGAAGTCTTTCCCTCTCTTTCACGTCTACGCATATTCCGTTTGAAGAAGTTTCTGTTATCTATATCAGATTCTGTATTAGTTGCGTAATTTACTATTTGCAGCTGCATATATGGGAAAAGTTAAGGCTACAGGAATAGCCAATTTTAAAAATATGATACCATACCTAACTACGTATGATCGTAAGGAACGCTCCGGAACGTCGTTCCGGTACTTCCTTTTTGGACAGGAACGCGTTCCGGAACTAAAGATGATTTCTGATAACAAGAATTGGCTGACGTTTTGAACAAAAGAAATTAAAAAGAATTGCTGATTTTTTTTTCTAATTTTTGACGAATTTTTATATGTATTTTTATAAACAAGGGTTTGAACCGAACCGGAACAAAAACCGGAACGAACCGGATTGTTTTTCCGAACCGTGAACCGGAGTCCGGAACGTTTTTTTCTGCTGAACCGGAACCCGACCCGAACCGAAACAAATACGTGAACCAGAACCCGAACTACTTAAGAGTTTGAGTATTTAAAACCATTTTTTAACCCTTTCGGCCGCGACGGGCGAAAATTGGGGGAAATCTCCCTCCTCCGTCGTCAAATTTGGGACATGAGACCTAAAAAAAAAACCCCGCCGCCAGGATTTTTATGGAAAATCACCCCCGTCGTCAAATTTGGACCTGAGACCGCACAGACCCTGTCTATATAATTATATATACGCGTTCCGGTAAAAAAAATTAGCACAACACCACTGATAGGCTTGCTAAAAATTATACACTATGCTCTGCTACCCCAGTGGTTAAAGCACCTGCGTCAGCTTTTCTAGTTATTTTTGAAAGGATGTAGGAGTTACTAAGAGGGAATTATGTAAACAGCTTTTCAATAACACGCGGCATATTTGATTTGAATGAGGTCAAAAACCCACGTATTTAAATTTGATATCCACATACATAATTGGTCATTACAATCCTTCAGACAGGATTACGACCTGGTTTCTTACACCACTTATGTTGTGTGCGTTAATTTTTTATACATGAGAGCCAGGACCTATAGTTTAAAGTCGACTCCGAACGACAGATTTTTGAGAAAATTTTCATTGCAATTTTTTATATACTCTTAGAGTTTTTGCCAGAAATCTGCTGAGAGGAGTCGCCGATGAAATATTTTTTTGTATTTCGTTTTCATGTCTGACCTGGGGTTTGAACCCTGGGTTTACGTCTAAATAAGCCAACACACTACTAGACTACGTCCACGATATTTTCGCAAATATTAACCACACAATTAATTTCATAATCGTTTGCTTTACAAAATTTCATAAATTGTTTATAAGTTTTTAATGTTGCGCGATCATAACAGTATTTCCCTCTGCATACGCATAAATACAACGAAAATGATCAGCAACAACGAAAACTTCTCTGACCGACAAGACTTCAATCATTCCCTAACAATTAAAACAAACAAACGAAAACCACCGCAAGGACCACACGCAATTGGACATGAACTATAAAGTTTTGATTGTATATTTAAAAAATCCAAGAAAAAAAGAAAACAATTTTTGCGTAAGAGAAAAAAAAAGGAATTCTAATCAAAAGATCGATTGGTGAAAAGAGAGTAGGAAAAATAAAAATGAAAACAAACGACTGAAAAGCAACAGAAACAACGATAACAATATTTGAAGTGAAACAAATAAGGAAATGGAAAGTAATTAACACAGATTCGCAGACGTACATATATATACATATGTATGTATGTGTGCGTGTGTGTGTGCGTGTTTACATTGTAAAAAGTCAAGTAAAGAAACTACAACAACAGAACAATTATTGTAAAGATTTAAAACACAAGTGAATGTTTATTTTTAAAAGGTTGTTAATAAAGTTGTTAATTAATGTTAATGTTTTTGTAATTGCTGTTGTAGTTGTTTATTTCTTTTATTTTTTTATGTATGTATGTATGTAATTACTAAACAGGTGAGTAATTAGAGATCAACGAGAATATGCGAGAATGATGTCTGAGGTGTATTGTTGACAACGGTTGTTTTTCTTTAACTCTTTTCTTTTCAATGAATGATTAAAGTTTACTGTTAATGGCACTGGTGCTACTCTCTGCCTATGTTAATGAGATCACATTAAAATGTGTGGCGAAAACAAACAGTGAAAGAGCGCTAGAGAGAGAGCGAGAGAGCCAAAAAGGAGAGTAAATGAAAATAGCTGTTTAAAAACTGGCTCCACTTATTATAACTTTAAGCAGTTGTGCATAAAACTCGAAACTGACAAGTGTTGGAAATTACGAAACAATAATAACGGGCGTGTAATAACGTAAAATAATCATAAAAAATAAATATTAAGGTGATTATTAAAAATATAAAATAATTAAATAAAAAGTGTGCAATTATAAAAGTAATTGAAATTAAATAATTTTATAAAATAAGAAATAAAAAAATATTGTATGTGTGTTTTAATAATAAAAAAAAATTCAATGATAAAAAAAATAAAAGCAAAACAATAATAGTGTTGGTGTTGCGTTTTCTAGTTTTATTAAAAAATATTTTTTTTTCTTTCTTCTTTTTTAATTAATTTTCTTAACTTGTTGTAAAAAAGTACGTGTTTTGCTGTGAATTTTTATATTTAACGACCTCTACCTTGTCGTCATTAGTACTCGTAATGAATACTGCGGAATATGGTGTCGAAATAATGCGATTTTTTTCAGCATCAGATTTGGTGCGTTACCAAATTTGTGCGTTTTTTTTTTTTTTTTCTTATTTTTTTTTTATTATATTATTTTTAATTTATTATAAAGCAGCTGCTACTTATTTATTCTCATCAACTAGCTTATTAATGCCTATTTCTTGAAGAGAAGGTGGGAATTGTAATAAATAATTTCATGAAATTGTTTTCTTTACACTCCATGATCACGAACACGATCAGTTGGAAAGCAGTTGCATAATCTGCAAATCTTTTATAACTGCTATGGGATTAGAATCTGCTTTCAATGCAGATATTCGTTCAATTTTTATAATTGATATTAGCAGAACTTGATTAAATTTTTCTTAAGGATTCATCCTTAAAATAACTTTATGTTTTAACATTTCAATTCAAGTCGTAGCCACAGCTTCATTACCTGGCATCAAATCTGAATTCCTGTGCATCAAATAAGAATCAAAAAATTGTTAATTCAGGCCCATATTTGGAAAATCTGTATGTCGGATCACTATTTGGTATTCCAAACTATTATTTTGCAGATGACAGTAGTATTTGTCATTTATATTCCTTTGACCGTAGGCCAAGCCTTTTTGAGATTTGATGAAAAGACTTAAAATAAACATCGTTTTCGCACCCAATCAATAATTAATCTCCGAATGAGGGCGTGCTGATAGGCTGGATTTTAATACCTGAAAGACCTAATGCATCTGTCATCTGCAACTAGAACCCGCATATTTTTCAAGTGTTGAAAGCAAGAAATTTTTCTTCTGATTGTCTTACTTACATATATTCAACCGAAATGGGATGAAAACTCTCAAGTATGGGCCGGTGCCTAGATATCTCTCGACAGAAAGGAGTAAATGTACTTATTAGTTACATCAAGGTATCCAACTTAATTGTTTCATTAGATCACCGTTGTAATGTGGCTACTGTTTCACTGCTTTATCACCACTTGATATCCGGTTGATCTGACAGTTGAGCGCAAAATAATTCAAACATAAAAGATAATTCATTCCTTGATACAAATAAGTATGTATGAGTAACCCTTCTGCTGCAGAAGTTTTTCCTGTCAAATCCAACTTATTTTCCTAGTTCCAGAACAATGCATTGCATGAGTAGGAGTCACTGAGAGTGGCGTAAAAACCGCATTTTTTAAATTTTATGTAAGGAGAGCGCCCAAAAAATCTGGACTTACACTTTTCGTTATAGAAATAAAACTAAGTGGCGGATTTTTTTCGTTTTATATTTCAATTAAAGTAAATAATATTTGAATTCTTTTGTGTATAAAATTTTTTTCTGACAAAGGTCTCAGAGCATTCAACTTTTTGAGCCACTTTTCTTCCAGACATGTTAGGGTGTTTTTTGAAAAATACGTATTATTTTACTTGCTTTGTTTTGGTCGGCAAATCCTTTTTTTCTTCCACTTCCACGCTTTCTCTCAATACTCAAAGACTTCTTATATTGTTTTAAGTATTACCTTAGAAATTGTTTTTTGGTTAACACCTGCGAGCCTAGCAATAGTTTTTTGTAAGCGGCGCGGTTTTTCATTGAAAATTTCAATTATTTTTTTACGACATTCTTGTTGGGTGCCCATTTTCAAAAAACTAATTTTGCTATTGAATGACATTTAGCACGTGGATTTTGAAACAGATGACTAACAAAAACAATGTAACGGTATTCATTTTTTTCAATTATGATAAAAGTTAAAAGTAGGCCCATTTTTTTTTTTTTTGTGCGCACTCCTTATTTCTCCTTTACCTGCCTTTTTTATTTTCTATCTTTTTATAACAAAGTTTGCTGTAAAACAACTTCAGGTTGACATGAAAGCCAGGTCCTTACACTATGAACTGTCCTTCTTTTCTCTCTGACCTATAACTTACTGATCTATAATTTTCAGTTTTTCTCCTTTAAACATGCCTTCCTACCTGTCTTTTTAATTTGCTATCTAAAATTCTATTTTTTAATAACAAAGTTTGCTGTAAAAAAACTTCAGGTTGACGTAAAAGCCATACCTTCACGCTCTGAACTTTCCTTCGTTCCCCACTGACCTATAACTTACACTTTCCAGAAGAAAACTTTCATTGTGTGAACTGAGAAGATTTATTGGAAAATTTTTTTTATATGTACGGAACAAATACATGAAATACATATCGTTAGTCTCATTCGCAAAGGTGTTAAGTCCCTTTTTCAAATTTTACAGGAGACACAAAAAACATTGTAGCTTTTTCAGTTTTTAAAATTTCTAAACTGTTTAAACGCAATTATTTTTACAAAATAATAATAATATTAATATTAATAACTAATAATGTTAATTATTAATTAATTAATAATATTAATATTTTTCGTAGTTTTGTGGACTTAGCGCTTTTGCAAACCACAAAATTACAACAACTTTAAACTATATAATGACATGTTTTTTTGTTGTAAAATATGTATTATGTATAATGTTACCGTTTTGCATTAAAATCTCAATTTTGGAAAAAAGTGGACTTAACACCTTTGCGAATGAGACTAACGATATGTTTTGTATGATTCGCTGCCGATTTTTATTTTCAAAATTGCATTATTCTACCACTCTTGCTAAACTAACAAATAAAAAATCATGTGAATTTGTGTTGTTTTTTAACGATTGTTTAAATAAATTGACATTATATGGCAAATCTAGGAATAAAACAAGTTTTGTTTTTGAAACACTTGATCGCGTTTTGAGATCGAAGTTAAAAAAAAAAAAATTAAAAAAAAACACACTCAAATGAAAATTAGCATGAAATTCTACAAAAAAAAAAAGCGAAAAAACAATAACAATTTAAATCAAATACATACATAAACCTAAAAACCTATACAAATATTTAAACTAAAAAAAAATACGAACAAATACTACGATTATTAAACAAACAATAACAACAATAAAATAAAAACAAGTTATTTAAATTAAAAACCAAACAAAAAATTAAAATAAAATCTAACCGATGGATTAATAAATGGTGTGTTCTAAACAAATGACTTGTTGGTGACGTTTTTATCTGCTTAATTTACGTGTTTTTTTTAATGAAAAAACAAAAAGAGAAAAAAAATACAATATAAACACTAAAGACATTAAACGCATATAAATTACATTATTTACGCCGCCGTATGCACGTATTTTATCAACAATAATGTCAACGAAAAAACCCTTTTTTTATTAGAAATCCCCACCTTTAAAGTGAGACAAGAAAAAAAAAAAGAGTGCATTTTACTCACTCATTTGCCTTTTTCTTAATTTAATATTCATTTGAAAAAGATCAAATAGAAACAAAAACAAAAAAAGAGCAGAGAACAGAACAAAAATGAAACCTGTTCTCAGATCAAGTGTTCTAAAGTGTTGTCGTTGCCCTCTACTGTAACTATTGGAGGCATCATCCTCTTTAATAACGAACGTATGTAAATCGTTCTTTAAAAATATTTTAAAATTTTTTATTTTAAGGTTTGGCATTTTTAAATATCTTTTTGAATATCTTTCAGCCAAATCCTCTTAAAAGCAATACATTTTTTGAAATTTATTTGCCTTTTTTATAGAAATTCATTTGATGATACCAAAAAATTCATTGGAATCCTCGTATAAGTTGTTACTTTTCAGAAGTGATCTTATGTATATGACGATCATCATTTCAGGTTATACCCATAATTAGTGATGGAATTAAAAATACAAATTTATTTATATTATCTTTATAATTCAGGGTAATTTACAAAAGACTTCAACACACTTACATACATATTTTAAACACCTGACTGCTGAAATCTTTTTTGCGGTTTTATAATTTAAGAATAATCGATTAAGTTAAAATTACTGTAATTACGAGAATAATAATTTGAAACACAATTTCGTATTTGTTGATGCTATTAAATTGTTTATAATGTAATCTAGTCAAGAGAACCTGATTTTTTTTATTTATTTATTTATTTAGCTTCCAAAAATCACCTATAATACGATAAGCTATGGTTTTACAGACGCTCGTAGTTAATTGAAATATTAAATTTAAAATGCTAAAGCTTTTAAACGTTAGTTTATTTATTTAAAAACTTCAGCTTATTACAATACAAGAAATGTGAACAATATCACTGCTACTACTAGTTCTGTGAGCTATAGACAAGTATTTCTTGTGAGCACTAGCAACCTTCAGATTGTGTGATCAGACTACCCAGTTATATATCACGCTAGATGCTTGGCATCAAAATTAGCAGAATGGAATCGACCATAATTGCAATTTTTAGTCTTCTAGCTCTGAAATTTTGATATTTTCTAAAAAAAAAACTCTAAAATATGACATATGTTTTGTAAACTTTAGATGGAATTATTAACTCAATATTATATCTTCTCCTTAACATACTCCGCTTTAATACTTTCACGCCGGCGCTTTAATTCATCCTTGTCGCCTACGGGCGGCTGTTATATTTATAAGACGTTATTAATTAAAGGGTCCGCCAAATAACTTTTTTTTTTTTTTTTTTGAAAATGCTTTAAAAAAAACTACTGAATATTTTCTCAAATTTCATTTTTTATTTGAAAGTACAATCCTTCCGGTTAATAATGGAAAATAATTTCATTCAAATGGCTGCCTCGGCTGGCCATGCAGTAGCCTACACGATCGGTCCAATTTTTAAGCACATTATCGATTGTGTGCAGCTATATTTCACCAATGGCTTCACGAATATTGTCCTTTAAAGCGTCAATTGTCTCTGGCTTGTCGGCATAACACTTATCTTTGACGGCACCCCACTATACAATAATAGTCCAACGGTGTCAAATCGCAGCTCCGAGGTGGCCAAACGACATCAGCTCTGCGGCTGATAATGCGATCTTCAAAAAACAGGACGCAAAACATCGAGTGTAGCTTCGGCTGTATGGCACGTAGCACCGTCCTGTCGAAACCAAATGTTGCCAATATCCTCCTCTTCAATTTTTGTGAACAAAAATTCCTTCAACATGGCCCGATAACGATCGCCATTGACTGTAACGGCCACTCCTTGCTCATTTTCGAAGAAAAATGGCCCAATTATGCCTCTGGACCAAAATCCGCACCAAACAGTGACTCGTTTTGGGTGTGTCGGCTTTTCAATGTATGCGTGCGGGTTTTCTGTGCGCCCCAAATGCGACAATTTTGCTTGTTTACATACCCGCCAAGATCAAAATGAGCTTCATCAGAAAAGATGATTTTTTTTGCCAAAATCAGCATCTTCTGTCGCAATATTTCCCAGCGTTGTTCAAGCGTATACACATATTCGTTCAGTGGAAGGATATATCTAATTATCTATCAAATCAGACATGAGCTAAGTGTTACCATTCACGAAATAAGCACTATTTGAAAAAAAAAACGTTAGATGGCGGATCCGATATTATCACTGTATATTAGTTTTTATTGCTTTACTTTAAAATTTCATTTTATGTTGATACATAAATTCTAAACAAAATGCTAATTTTGTAAATACATACATATGTACATATTTACATACGTATCTATGCATAATAAAACGCATTCTCCATAGAAAGCCTATTTAACCTCGTATATCATTTTTTGTTTTTATTGTCATTTACCAACACTATAAATACAGCAACACCTTTATGTTGCCGTCATTCTTCATTATCTGCTCTTGTAAATAATGTATGTACGTGCTATTCAAACTATACCATACTATACAGTTATTCCTTTTTATTTTAACCCTTTTCAGGTCTTGTGACTTTTTTTTGTTTTTTAAGTAGAAGCAAGTATTTTTAGCATTTATTATCTCTTTTATTTTAAATTATACAATATTTGCTTGCTGCATGTGGAAATGTGTTTATTTTTTTTCTTTCTTTTTGTTTTTATTTTCTGTTTGCATTGTGATATTTGTTATTATAGGTCAGTGCGCGGTTTATGGCTATTTGTTTAGTTTCGTTTAGATTTTTTTCTTCTTGAGTTTCTCTTCTTATTGTTTTTTTTTTTTTTGTAGATATTTTGCATCAAATAATACAAAAAAAAAATTTACAAAAAGGCACATCAAGTTGTTTGGGGTGATTTTCTCTTCGTTGAAATAATTTATTATTTTGCCTTCTACTGATAACAGCAACAACAAATTCATTCATAAATTAAATGTGGGAGAGCTAAAGCAACATACATACATACTTACTTGCACACATTAATGAGAGAAAAATTATTACTTAATATTTCGCATTTGTTTGGTCTTTTTTCGTTTCTCCGTTTTCTTCCTGCACGCTTTGCCTAACATCTTGTGAGACAAAAATTAATGAGTCCCTCAGTATCAACAAGAACAACAACACTTATTAAGATCTATCATATAATAACACTTCAATCAGCATGCTGCAAATGTTTGTTTTTGTTTTTGCAAGGGAGAGAGCAGAGTGGTGCGTGAAAGTAATGCCAAATGCATTGAATAACAGCGGCGATTAAACCTGACATTTCAAGATTATGAATTTGAATTATTGGAACATTGTTTTTGTTTTCCTTTTTATAGAGATTAATTTATAAAAGAGAACATGACGTTGGCGCCATTGTTATTGGCAAAAAATTTAAAAAAAAAACTGTAATGAAAAGCATGGTAGGTATAAGACAAATCAATTTTTTTTTTTTTTGAATTTGAAAAGTTTAGTGTTGATAGCAAAGCTTGTCTTATTAAACATTAAATTAATCGTTAAATCGTTGTAAATATTGTTTAATTAATTGGAATTTAAACGGCTTGGCTACTAAATGATAACACATACCTCCATGTACATACATATAGAAACATGATTTAATTGTTGTATGATTAACCCATTCGCTGCCAAGCCTAAATTATATGAAGTCATTCCCATTGCCCTTTATATTTTGAGTGTTATCGTTTACCAAAACCCTGTTATTTCTTGGTAAGAGCACATACATTATCATACATAATCATTTACAAGCAAAAAACCAAAGACGAGTATACTCGTCGTTGGCAATAGGAAGGCAGAAGGACACGATATCCTTTTTCGTATTTGCGTACGTTTTAGTAGAAGTAAGAAATAAAGTATTATTTTTGTAAAAAATTGTATTTGTAGTATTTTTCAAGTTTTTTACATATTTGTATTATGTTTGTGGCAAAAAAAATTGCTAATTCAAAAGCCTGCATGTTATAATATATTTGAAGTAGGACGAGTATACTCGTCTTGACAGTGCGGTATACCCTCTCAAAGACGAGTATCCTCGTCCTTGGCAGCGAATGGGTTAAACGATTATTCGATTAAGGAAACTATTGATGAGTGTAGAAGTTCTCATCAATGAACACAATACTTGTACACAGACAGCGTTATTTCTAGGTAACTAGCAAACCTGTCCTCTTAATAACACAAATTCAAATAATCTTTTTCATTTATAGGCCAGTCTATCTGGTTTTTTTGCTTTATTTATATTATATTTTGGCCACCTTTTGTGGATTTCTCCGAAATTAGATGATTCTTCTGTAGGCTATTGGTCTCATTGCATATAGTTTTATATGAAACCAGAACAGTTAACATAAACATTAAAAAAAGGCGCAATTAGCCACACTGTTAATGGACTCTGCACTTGTTATCCTTTTTTTACATTGAAATTTATTTTTAACAGAATCAAAAGTGATGACTTCTTTCATGTTGTGCCTCAACTTAAATTTCCCTTTTTTTATAAATTCGAAACGTTTACATTTTGAAAAGAATTTACAATTGATTTTGATTTCAATAAAGACGGGGTTTTTTTTTGTGCGTCTAGTCAATAAATCCATAAACAAATTCAATAATAAACAATCACATGTATTCATACATACATACGTACGTACGTACATAATTTACAAATTGATACAAAATGAGTATATTTTCCTTTTTTGCATTTATTATTTAATATTCTACGCACAAAACAACAAATCACAGCCAACACGCAAATGAAACCTTAACAAAATAAACAGAAAAGGAAAAAAAAATTCAAAACTGATAATTTTATTGCAAAACGGAATAATTCAGTTCTTTTTCTTTAAATTTCTGTTTTAATTCAATCCCTAGTACAACTACGGCCACAATAACAGCAATAACAACATAAGCAACAGCAATAGCAGTCAAAGCAATAGGAACGTCAATAAATAGCCACAATAACAACAACAACAAAAATAAATAAAAATTGCATGAAAACAAAAGTAATGCATAAATGAAGTTGTTGTAAACGATAATGTCAACAAAACAACATGAGAGTACATTTTGTTTACAAACAATACCATCATATTTATTTGATTCCCTGCATGTGTGCTTATGTGTGTGTGTGTGTACGTTCATGTGAAAATACTCATTTATTCTGCATCTCTTTTTGCAATTTCTACTTTCCTATTACTAGACCTGTAAATAATTACAATAAAAACAATCAAATGAGAGACAATGAAGGAATAATGCTAAAAGAGCTTAATTTAATAAAAACGCTAAAAATATAAAAGCGTCTAAACGCTGTGACGAATATAGAGGTGAAGTGATTGTTTAATATACTCGTATTAGTTTAGCATTATCCATTTATGGTATAAGGAACTTTCTTTTAATGCTTTTGTTGTTGATTTTTTTTCTTATATTTAATTGGTTATCGCATAAATTAGAATTGAAAAATAATTTCAACATTATTTGTATACAATGATGGAGAATGTAATTGCATGCAGTGATTGCGTTAAATGTTACACTGTGGAACGAAAGTGAAAAAAAATAGTTAAAACAATAAATTATAATGAGCTCATGTTCAATAAAGAAAAAAAAAATTCGGAGAATATTGCAGTTTATAACTAAACTATACCCGTTTTCTAGGCTTTTGTCCATGTCATATGATAAGTATTACGTTGTTAATTCTGATAAATGAAGCTAATCCTCTCAGCATGTGAATATGGCTGGACAAAGTTTACACTAACAGTACTTGAATTTATTTGCATTGGTTTGAGTTCAAACTAACTCAGTATCTACTTGGACTTCTGTTCTTGTGCAAGCCAATTAAAAGGCCACATAATAAGGGGTGATTTTTAAAGAGCTATAGGAAAATTTAAAAAAAAAAAAAAAACACATAAAATTCAGAAAAATGCATGAAATCTTTATTTGAATCGATAGTACGGTCCGTATAATTTAATGTTTGAAGATTATTTCATGCAAATGTTGGCCGCGACTGCGCTTCAAATGGTCCATCCGCTTAGTCCAATTTTGGCATACTCTTTCCAACATTTCGGCCGGTATCTCACGAATGAATGCTTCAATGTTGTCTTCCAATGCGTCAATTGAAGCGGGCTTGTCTGTATAGACATGAGCTTTAACATAGGCCCACAAAAAATAGTCTAAAGGCGTTAAATCGCACGATCTAGGCGGCCAATTGACCGGTCCCGTACGTGAAATAAAATGTTCACCGAACTCGCCTCTCAATAAGTCCATTGTTACGCGTGCTGTGTGGCATGCGGTACCGTCTTGTTGAAACCACATGTCATGCAAGTCAATCTCTTGCATTTTGGGCAAAAAAAAGTTGGATATCATCTCACGGTAGCGCTCACCATTCACAGTTGCGTTACGATTTGAAACATCTTTGAAGAAGTACGGTCCAATAATGCCAAATTCAATGATTTGCAAGCATTGTTCGTTTGTAAGACGATTCATGGTTAAATTATAGACCAAACTGAAGATGTTTGACAGTGAAACAAAACACGAAACGTGCGTGAGCTGTTTAAACCAGTGTTGCCAAAAAGATAATAGCTAAAAAATCACCCTTTATCTTCCTAATTGCTTTTACGAGCTACTCACTTTATCGTTTCCTCCTTACTTAGAATTAGTATAACTTTAAGGGCTCCAGACATCTGCTTAAAAGTAGTCTGATGTCTGCCGTTCCATTGTAGTAATTGAAATTAAAACGCGTTCCCGTACTGAATGATTTAAAATCTATGTATATTTAAAGGAAACAAATTTGAGAGAGCCAACCAGTAAATCTAAAAAAATGTAAAAATTTTTTTTAATTTTCATTGAATTAAAAAAAAATGATAAAGATTTGTCTCTCACTGTACTCGTAGAAAAAAAGCATAGTATTGCATAGTATTTCATGAATTACATTGGAATTGCCGATATCATTTATTAATTAAACGATAACCAATGGGTATTCCTTCCCCCTTCTACCTTGTTCGGTTATCTATAGCAGTTAAAATGTCAATTTTTATAAAGAAAATTACCACAGAACATCTCAATTTTTATAACTCTGAATATAATGATTTCGTAAAGTTAAAATTTATACCTTTTTTGTTTCATAATCGATTATCGATAAGTGACCTTAGAGATAACAATAAGCGGAATACAACAGATTTCAACAAAATTGAGGACAATGTCAAAATATTTCAAAGATTATTATGGTTAACTCAACCAGAGCATTATTATTTACCCAGAATTGATTTCAATTTTTCACCACTTGAATATGTCAAATATTTTTTATAGAAGAAGTTCGACAAACGCCTCATTCACCTACTTAAGGTATTACAAGAAATTTCACCTAAACACTGAATGATTGATTACTTCCTATATTTACAGAATGTTTTTTTTTTTTTCAATTTGAACCTTTAAAATAATTTTTCAATTTGCTTGTATCGGGTCCGCCATATAACGTTTTTTTTTCAACTATTGCTGCTTATTTCGTGAATGGTAACACTTAGATCATGTCTGATTTGACAGATAATTAGTTTTATCCTTCCGCTGAACGAACGATTGACCATCCAATGCGTTTTCGCTTCGCTAAGTGGGCCTGCGATCGACTTCCAGAAGATGCCGATTTTGGCAAAAAAAATCATCTTTTCAGATGAAGCTCATTTTGATCTTGGCGGGTATGTAAACAAGCAAAATTGTCGCATTTGGGGCACAGAAAACCCGCACGCATACATTGAAAAGCCGACGCACCCAAAACGAGTCACTGTTTGGTGCGGATTTTGGCATAATCGGGCCATTTTTCTTCTAAAATGAGCAATGAGTGGCCGTTACAGTCAATGGTGATCGTTATCGGGCCATGTTGAACGAATTTTTGTTCACAAAAATTGAAGAGGAGGATATTGGCAACATTTGGTTTCAACAGGACAGCGCTATGTGCCACACAGCCGAAGCTACACTCGATGTTTTGCGTCCTGTTTTTGAAGATCGCATTATCAGCCGCAGAGCTGATGTCGTTTGGCCACCGCGGAGCTGCGATTTGACACCGTTGGACTATTATTTGTGGGGTGCCGTCAAAGATAAGTGTTACGCCGACAAGCCAGAGACAATTGATGCTTTAAAGGACAATATTCGTGAAGCCATTGGTGAAATACAGCTGCACACAATCGATAATGTGCTTAAAAATTGGACCGATCGTATAGGCTACTGCATGGCCAGCCGAGGCAGCCAATTGAATGAAATTATTTTCCTTTATTAACCGGAAGGATTTTACTTTCAAAATAAAAAAAGAAATTTGAGAAAATATTCAGTAGTTTTTTTTTAAACATTTTCAAAAAAAAAAGTTTTTTGGTGGACCCTATAATAAGTTTTTGAGTTCAATGAACTAAAATCTATTTATTATTTTTTTATTTTATTTTATTTTGTATAATTGAATACTTTACTACCAAGGCCTTACCGTTGCATTCTTGTTTGTTTTATGCAACACAGTAAATAGTGACAATAAATACAGAGGTTTCTCATGCTTAAATTTGTGTCATTAGAGTCAAAAACCACAGATTATGACTATCAAAGGTTAAATGAAATGTTAATTCTATAATTAAATATTTAATATGATACTTTTAATTAAATCATAAATTATTTTCAGTAAATTAAATATTTTTTTAAACAAACATTTCTATGAAAAATGTTCTATAATAACTAAACAATTTACGTGGGTGTAAATAATACTCTCGCCCTACTCGTTTGATTAAACACAACACTTGTTTTCCAACACTGCTTGTGTGTGTGTGTGTGTGTTCGTCTGCAAGTACTGTTGCCTTTCCCTTGATATGTTGAACTAACGGATATTTATGTTTATCGATAAACATAGATAACACCGATATGCAAACAACTGAAAAGCTAAAATCTTGATCTCTTTACCATTCAACTTGTCATGTTCTCATAAATAACAACAACAACAAATAACATTAAAACCGCCTTAAAACACATCATCAACACTCGTAATGCTTTGTTTTTTTTTTTTTCAAGTAAATCTTTCAAGAATATTTTTATTTTCTAATTTTGGTTTTTTTTTTTTATTTTTTAGTTTTTAATAAAAAAAAAAAGAATTTGTTTTATTGTGTATATATTTTGTGTGTCTTATAAATTAAAAACAAATAAAAAAAAACAAAAAAACTGTGATAAATATTATAATTGTAACAACCATTAGAAGTGAAGAAAAATAATAATTTAAACTGTCTTGGCTAACGATAAAAACAAAAAGAATAAAAAAAAAAAACAAAAGATTATTAACCAAATAATGTCTCAAATCAACACAAGTAGCCGGGTTACTGCTCGTTCGAAAAGCAACAACAGTCTGAAGCAGACACATACAATGAAATGGTATTTCATTTGGGGCCTATTCACCTGCAGCCTTCTGCATTGTGTTCATGCAGCCGTTGCCGTAAATGATGCACGTTTTGTATATAATAAATCAAAAACGGATACCGAAACAAACAGCGCTGAGAGTGGCGATGCGAATACGAATGTTAAGCTACTCGAAGAAAATGAAACAGATCCGGTAAGTAATCAAAAAAAAAAAAAAAAAAAGAAAGAAAAGAATGTAAATTAATTTGTAAGTATTTCGTTAAAACAATGCAAAAAAAAAAAAAACAGAAAGAAACGAATGTAAACGACGAAAGGCATTTAAAAAAACAAGATCTATTAACTAAAGAGCAAAAGACCAGAACAGACAGACTATCACAAACTCAAGTGGTTTGATATGATAAAAACATATAGGACAGCGTGTTCATATTTTCAAACTAAGAATGAATCAAGCTTATTGAATACACTGTTCTCAAGTCCCAAGTTTCAAGGTTTAATTTCTACCATTACTATCTAAATCGATTGTAACGGGTCTTGCATTATGTGGTCCAGCATTGTCCTGATGAAATGCTTGCGACTCCGTAACGTTTTCAGGTCAATGTTCCCATTAAACAAATCGATTGTATTTGCCTCAGATGACCAGTAATGGCACGATTTCAGCAGCTTATAACAGATGGGATAGATGAGACCCTTGTGGTTTCACGAAGTATAGAACATTATCTCGGTGTCATGTACAATATTAGACGTTGGCAGTGATTTGATTGTTTTTTCAACCTTCAAATACAATTCCTTGTCCTTCAGATTGCCTTAATGGATCTATTTTTCATTGCCAGTAATGATTCTGCTCAAAAATTACTTCTTTTAATGGCGTTCAATCAGTATTTTGAACATAAAAATTGTATTTTTGAATGATTTTGTTGCTTGGGATTATTTTTAAATTGCAGCTTGCATGGTTTTCTAGAATCTGCCGAGGTCTTTCTAAATTTGGCAACAGTCCTCATGGATTAATTCCTTCAAATTAACATCTTTTAATATTTTTTGCTTTCCGTATTGAAATCATAAGTGCTGGACCACATAAACTATGTCTCACATATTGAAATCGATAGAACATAAGCTTCGATGAGCAGTTGTCGACAATATTTTGTTTCGCGGCGAAGTGAATGCTACATATATATATAAGTTATTAAACTCACAAACCATATGTTAAACTATCGGGTCCGCCATCTAACGTTTTTTTTTCAACTAGTGCTTATTTCGTGAATGGTAACATTTAGCTCATGTCTGATTTGACAGATAATTAGTTTTATCCTTCCGCTTAACGAATATGGTTGTGTATACGCTTGAACAACGCTGGGAAATATTGCGACATTACTTTGAAAATCATGGTAATGTTGCAGAATGTGTGCGAAAATTGCGTACGGATTTTGGAAGTAGAGAAGCACCGTCAGCTCCGTATGTATGTTCGTTATCTTGTGAAAAAAGTGATAGAAACTGGCATCCTCATCGATAAACCAAAGCGTGAAAAGCCAAAAACAGTGCGTACACCCGAGAATATTGCTGCTGTGGCAGTAAGTGTGCGTGATGCGTCATCAACATCAATTCACCGTCGTTCTCAACAATTGAACATTTCGGAGACATCATTGAGACGAATTTTGCATAGAGACCTTGGTTTGAAGCCAATTGACCATCCAATGCGTTTTCGCTTCGCTAAGTGGGCCTGTGATCGACTTACAGAAGATGCCGATTTTGGCAAAAAAAAATCATCTTTTCAGATGAAGCTCATTTTGATCTTCGCCGTTACCACCGAAAATGATGTCAGTCTGGAGATCAAGCGCAGGATTACTCTTGCCAACAGGTGCTACTATGGTCTCAATAGGCAATTGAGTAGCAGAGACCTCTCTCGTAAGACAAAACTAATACTCTACAAGACGCTCATCCTACCTGCGCTTCTTTATGGCGCAGAAGCATGGACCCTATTAAGAACTGATGCAGCAGCCTTGAGAGTATTCGAGAGAAAAGTCCTACGTAAGATCTTCGGTCCAGTGCGATTTGGCGATGATTTCCGCATCCGATTCAGCAGTGAGCTGTATGAGCTCCTCAACGACATGGACGTTGTACAGCGTATTAACATCCAGCGGCTGCGCTGGCTCGGCCATGTCGTTCGAATGGAGGAGGATGCTCCGGCGAGACGGGTATTTGATGCGGGGATCTGCGGAAGTCGGCGAAGAGGACGACCTTGTATCCGTTGGAAGGACCAAATCGAGGAAGCCCTGTCATCGATTGGTGTGACCAACTGGCGTAGGCGCGCAAGAAGCAGAGGCGCCTGGAAGGATGTGTTGCGGCAGGCCGAAATCCGTTAACCGGGTTGTTATGGCCAATTAAGTAAGTAAGTAAGGGTATGTAAACAAGCGAAATTGTCGCATTTGGGGCGCACAGAAAACCCGCACGCATACATTGAAAAGCCAACGCACCCAAAACGAGTCACTGTTTGGTGCGGATTTTGGTCCAGAGGCATAATTGGGCCATTTTTCTTCGAAAATGAGCAAGGAGTGTACGCTACAGTCAATGGCGATCGTTATCGGGCCATGTTGAACGAATTTTTGTTCACAAAAATTGAAGAGGAGAATATTGGCAACATTTGGTTTCAACAGGACGGCGCTATGTGCCACACTGCCGAAGCTACACTCGATGTTTTGCGCCCTGTTTTTGAAGATCGCATTATCAGCCGCAGAGCTGATGTCGTTTGGCCACCTCGGAGCTGCGATTTGACACCGTCGGACTATTATTTGTGGGATGCCGTCAAAGGTAAGTGTTACGCCGACAAGCCAGAGACAATTGACGCTTTAAAGGACAATATTCGTGAAGCCATTGGTGAAATACAGCTGCACACAATCGATAATGTGCTTAAAAATTGGACCGATCGTGTAGGCTACTGCATGGCCAGCCGAGGCAGCCATTTGAATGAAATTATTTTCCATTATTAACCGGAAGGATTGTGCTTTCATATAAAAAAAGAAATTTGAGAAAATATTCAGTAGTTTTTTTTTTAAAGCATTTTCAAAAAAAAAAAGTTATTTGGCGGACCCTTTATTTATGAAGCCCCCGAGCATCATAGGAATTCCTATGTTATTTAACTTTTTTATTTGCTGAAAATTAAATAAAAATTTGTAAAGTTTTCAGGTTTAGTTTCAGAACATTATAACAACATTATTTAATTTTATTTATTATTTAAAAAATTAATTTTACACAAACACGCCTAAGCACAGAAATATCATCATTATTCAAAATAAAATCATAACTCTAGTGTTTATCTAGGAAAACTTTCCATTTAGTTTTGAGAAAATATTACATTTTTATGACAAGAAAAAAATTCCATTGAAATAATACAAAAAAAAAAAAAAAAAAAAACTTGTGAAAGAGGAAAGATCTTTTGCAATAGAATTAAATGTGTGGCATTTTTAGTGGTTTTAATAAATTTTGAAAAATTGTTTACCTCCTCAAATATTTCAACAGATCTGTTTGAAATCCTTTTAAAATGAATATTTCAAGTTAATTAACGTTTTCATCAACTCGACTCTTTAATACTCACATACATATATACGATGAGTGCATGCATACAGATCTTATGGTTACAAAGCAATTTATGAAACCATTCCATATGATCTGTATTGCCTTGGCTCAGCCAGTTCATATACTTGTGGCATATTTTGCAAATATTTATAAACTTGTCGGCTGCTGTGCGAATTAATACAAGTGTTATGGCCATTGAAATAGCAGCAGGCAATTTAAAATATAAGAAAAAAAGAAATCCTTATGGCATTTAAATTATGAACTTTAAATTAAAAATAAAAATCCCAGCAAAAAAAAAAAAAACAAACAAAACAAAAACAAAAATGCAGCCCAGCTCTCTCACCCACACAATTGTTTTTGTTTATTTTGCCCCCCCCCCCCCCCTGTCCATAAGAGGCAATTTCTTTCTACGTTATTTTCCTTCTTTTTTTGCATTGCATTGTTGTATTGCATTGTCATGGTGACCATGTTAATGTTTAATGTTTATCTGCGGATACTTTAGATGTTGATTTTAAAGTTCGTTTCTTATTTTTTAATTAATTTTTCTGTATGTTTGTTTGTATGCCAAGTTAAACCAAAGATTACTTACCTTCAAGTTTAAATAAATATTCAATTAAAAAATAAATATTTTTGCAAATTAATTAAAAATAAAACAAAAACAAAACAAAGTAACTGAAAACGTGTATTGTGAGAGGGAGTGTTGTTTGATTTAAATGTGTAAATAAGGAGCCGCTGTAACAGAAAAGAAAATATTTTTCCAATTAGAATTTAATTTTAATTAGAATCTAATCCAATACAGACAATATTTGTTTTATTTTATTTATAAAGTAATAAAAAAAGACTTTCTTTTTTTTAGTTTTTTGGTTGCCACTTAATTGATTTGTAAATAAAACAAATTATTCAATTAAGAATTATATTGTACAGCGGATTAACCCATTCGCTGCCAAGGACGAGTATTTGACAGGGTATCCCGCACTGCCAAGACGAGTATACTCGTCCTGCTTTAAATATATTATAACATGCAGGCTTTTGAATTAGCAAATTTTTTTTGCCACAAACATAATATAAATATGTAAAAAACTTGAAAAATACTACAAATAAAATTTTTACAAAAATAATACTTTATTTCTTACTTCTACTAAAACGTACGCAAATACGAAAAAGGATATCGTGTCCTTCTGCCTTCCTATTGCCAACGACGAGTATACTCGTCTTTATAAATGATTATGTATGATAATGTATGTGCTCTTACCAAGAAATAACAGGGTTTTGGTAAACAATAACACTCAAAATATAAATGGCAATGGGAATGACTTCATATAATTTAGGCTTGGCAGCGAATGGGTTAAATGCGAATAATTGTTGAATAATATGCTGAAGTAATCTGAAATTACTGTTTCCATAGTGTTTTCTGGAAAGTAATGTCGACTTTGTTATCTTGCTTTTGGTATATTTGTGCTGAAACTATTATCACAAACGATTAAAGAATTCTTTGAAAAATAAATTGATAAAGAAAAGCTCGATCAAAATTATTCTCTTTCAAAAGGTAAAGGTAAAGGTAAAAAAAAATAGCCAAGAAGAGCCAGAAAATACTAGTTATCGGTCAACAACCGATCAAAATGTTTAACAAAGTCAAAATAATAATAATGGGAATTCATTGAATCATCATTAGAGACATTGCTAATGACCACGATTTCCAGTTACCTTGTACTGTGACACTTGCTTTAAACCTTTCGAAAATGAGGCCTTTGTCGGCACAGTTGATTTCAAAATCGTTAAATACGATTCTAAAGACAAATCTTAAGTACAGGGCTTAGGATATGGAACATAAAATTCAAGCATTCTATTGAAAAAAGAACTGAGCAGAGCTAAGATCTAAAAAGGCAAGCCAATATGGATCTGATGTCAAGGTTTATTTCACTGCTTTTCCATTATCAGGGCATCGAAGACGCCGTAGTCTAGTAAAAACAAATATTTCTTCGGCAACTTCCTCTCAGCAGTCTTCTGGCAAAAATTCCGAGAAAAAATAAAAATTGCTATGAAAAGTTTTTCAAAAATCACTCGACTTTAAACTGTAAGAAGAGCCACACACAATATGGGTGATGTGAGAAGCTAGGTCCTAACACTAACTAAAGGATTATTATGACCAATTAAGTAAGCATATTGCAGTAGAATTTCTAACTATAAAGCCATACATTATTCCAGTTATTGTAGTGGAAAAATCTATAAGAACCACACAAACTAATGATTAATTGTGTTGGTACAGGTTAAAAATAATATCTGATTCGATTTCAGCAACTCATGTGATAGATGAGACTCTTTTAGCTTCATAAAACGTAAAGAATTACCGTGGTGTCATCAATATAGGGTTATCCATTTCGTGGTTTCAAAAGTAAACGTAAATAAAACACATATAAAATATTTTTTTCATGATATTTCTTTTTTATTGTAAAGTTTGAACGTTGACCTTATGTGTGAAACACTATGTACATCATTTAAATGACCTCCACGCGAAGTGTTGCAAGCATTGATTCTTTTGAGGTAACTTTCGACCACTTTTTGACACATATTGGGCGGTATCTCAACCATAACTTGACGAATGTTGGTTTTTAAGTGCTCAAAAGTTGAAGGTTTATTTGCATAAACACGGTCTTTCGCGTAGCCCCACAAAAAAAAGTCTAATAGTGTCAAGTCGCATGATCTTGGTGGCCAGTTGATATCGCCACGACGCGAAATTACGCGGCCAGGAAATGTCTCTTGCAATAAAGCCATATTCGCTCGAGTTGTGTGGCATGTGTAGGGTTGGACTTGGCTGGATTGTCCAGCTTTTTGATGCTTGTCCAGCTAAAATTTAATTTGTCCAGCTACATAGAAATTTTTTTAGTACACTGCAATAACTTGGGCAATAATTTTCATTTTAACTTTGTCAAATCATGTTAGCCAACACTGATTGTACATTTGTTATACTTAAATAAAAATTATTTACACAAAACCAAAATGAACATTTGCTCAGTATTTTTTTATGTCCAGCTTTTTTTGTTTTGTCCAGCTTTTTAAAACCCAATGTCCAGCTTTTTGCGAATCGGAATCTGGCAACCCTAGGCATGTGGCACCGTCTTGTTGAAACCACATATTCTCCAAGTCGTATTCTTCAATAGCAGTCAAAAAAAAAGTCGGTTATCATATGACCATAACGCTCCGAATTGACGGTGACAGTCGTTGCAACATCGTTTTCGAAGAAGTAAGGTCCAATCACACCTTCGGACCAAAGAGCGCACCAAACAGTGACGTTTTCTGGATGTAAAGGCCTCTCTTCAATTACTTGAGAATTCTCAGACCCCCAAATACGACAATTTTGTTTATTAACATACCCACGGAGTGTGAAATGTGCTTCATCGCTGAAGAAAATTTTGTTCGATACGTGGCTGTGGCAGAATCACCATTTTTGTAGTAGGTTTTGATAATTTTTATGCGTTGTGTGATAGTTAAGCGAAGTCGCCGTAGTCTAGTAGGTAGTGTGTTGGCTTATTAGACTGAAGGCCCGAGTTCGAATCCCAGGTCAGACATCAAAACTAAAATATGAAAATATTTCTTCGGCGACTTCCTCTCAGCAGATTTCTGGCAAAAACTCTGAGACTAAATAAAATTGCCATGAAAAGCTTCTCAAAAAACTGTCATTCGGGATCGACTTTAAACTGTAGGTCCCGCCACTCATGTATAAAATTAACGCACACAACATAAGTGGTGTGAGAAGCTAGGTCGTAATCCTGACTGAAGGGTTGTAATGACCAATTATGTATGTATGTATGTATTTTCGTCAATGTCAGACTTTCAACTGAAAAGAAAAAAATTGATTTCCAGTCCCATACTTTTGAAACCACGAAATGGATAGCCCTTTATTAGATTTTCCCGGCTTTCTTGTATTTCTGTTTGTCAAATGGAATGAGAAGTAGATTGCCAATAACGATACGATGCGAAAATTAGAGCTTTTTATGGGATTTTAACAAGACTTGAGGCATAAAAAAGTCTTTTTAATCTTTCTTGGTTTCCTTGCTTGCAAAACGTATTGTATTTGGACTTCTGACAGTAATGCCATAATTTATTCCATTTATTGCAGTGGGAGAACTAATGAGAACCAAACCTAAACCAGCGAACCAATGACAATGATAACTGCTTTTTGTTTTCTGACTGTGGTCTACGGCAGCAGAAATTTTTACCTCATGCTTTATTGCGATCCCCAAACTGTTTATGGCAATCTTGTTAAAAAAAAAAAATATTTATTCTCCAAAACAAAATAAACTGTTGAAGATGCCTTGGCTTCCAAGTGGCTGAAATAAGCCTCTACATAGGTTTCCTATTAATTATTTAATAAACTTATGAGACAGGCCACTCATTTAAAGAAATGTTCAACAAATTTTCAATACTAATTTTTCTAATCTGTTAGAAAAAATACATTGTAGTTGGACAAGAATAGTTAATGGAATGCATGAATCATCTTTTACTTCAAAGCGATTTTAAACTAACAATTAAAAGTAATAAAAAGATAAATGCTTTAGGAAAATAAACCATTTAGAAAGCAATGAAACAATTAATCAATGCTTATTAGAACGTGATAAAATTGCAATTAACTTAATAGAAAATAATCAAATATTCTGCTGCCTTTAAAGTATGCGGGCAGTTATTTAATGAATATTGCGATACCGTAGCGTATTCTACGTCAAAGCAAAAAGAAAATCACAAGTTTATTCGACTAATTTTAACAACATCTATATTCAGCCCAATCACCAATATTCTCAAGGAATTTCTTTCTCACGGAAATAATATTTCTCGAGAAAAAAATCCTCAAATTATAAATTTCGGGAGAACAAAAAAGTAGTAAAAAAAAGGAGTAGTACTTTGAAGTCAGCTGTTTTTATTATTGACATATATTTTTTTGCGTACAAAAGAAAACAAAATTTATTGTTTGATTTAATTGCTAAAGGAAAATTAGAAAATTCTTCTGTGATTGATATGTTTGTGAGGCCAAATGTCTTCGCTGAAACACCCTCGACAGAAAAATCTTCCAATGAGAAAAAAAATTTTTTGCTACTTGTTTGGACCACCTGCCGTGCACATTTTATTTTTTAACAAACCTGTGTGTAAGTATAATTGAGAAGACTTTGGTGTATCAATTAGTTCTTAAATATTACCATATTAAATAAACCTTTTTCCATTCAACAATAGACTTATTTGGAGGCCCCAAAGCTTTAAGTTCGGTTTCAGCGTTCCTCCAAATTCGTGCATGTGCCTATTTGTTGTTTTTGACCTACCAAAATAAAAAATGTTTATTTTATTTCTTTATTTTATACTTTATTAAAAATTACTTATATTTTTATACAAATTCCCTTCTGTTTTGCAAGTGAATTTTTTGTTGTGGAAAAACCGAACTCGAATGTTTTGATCTTATATTGTGGTTTTGATAATAGCTACTTTTTTCTCAAAAAATTGTTTTCCTCTTTTACATGGTTGACAAAAAAAGGTATGGAAACGTAAAGTGACGGAATTTTTATTAAGAATAGTAGGAAAGGGAAAAGTGAGAAATTCCTTGAGGAATTTTTGTTCAGAATTGGGCTGATTATGTTTTTCTCTTATTTTTTATCTTAATAGTATATTTAAGCCTTTTGAATTTTTATTATGAGATTTTGGAAATATAGTCCATTTAAATTAATTTAATAAAAAGTTTAAAATATTTAATTGAATGTTATTAGATATGCCTTAAATGAGGCCCTTGCCTTTACTTTTGGTCCAACTATGTGGGTAAGCACAAAGGTAGTTTAGGTAGCATCACAACACATGATGAATTAAGATTCCCGCTTTGGCCTATTGTTCTACAATTAGAATTAGTCTTCTGATCCGAACTACCTTAACACCGGACAGTGTCTTACTTTAATATCTCAATTAAAACAGTTCCGTCAGTGATATAAGAAATAAGTTGCCCAGTACTCTCGTACTCCTTTGAGCGAGTGCTGGTGAGATCTGCATTAAGTAGCAGACAGCCTCGTCCTTCAAGAGACCATCCCTCAAGGGCATGGGTCTCCAGTAGGCAGTGACCCTTAAAGGGACATGGGGCCATAGTCCATGTCCATTCGAAAGCGAAAAATGATCTGTTTCGTTCAACCCTTGTTAAAAGTCAGCCAATTTAAACTATAAGTCAAGCAGGTTTTCTCTTCTATTTAGGAATCGTCAACCGTGTTGTAGGATATGTATTTAATTTTTAGCCTAACTGTGATCAATTTTTAGGTAAACACCAAAGTTACTTACTTAATTAGTTATTACAACCCTTTAATCAGGATTACGGCCTAGGTTCTCGCACCACACATGTTATGTGTGTTAATTATATCCGCCAGTGGCGGGACCTAACAGTTTAAAGTCGACTCCGAATGACTGCTTTTTGAGAAACTTTTCATTTCAATTTTATTTACTCTCAGAGTTTTTGCTAGAAGACTGCTGAGAGGAAATTGCCAAAAAAAAAATTTTCGTATTCCGTTTTTGTTCGAAATGTCTGGGCTGGAGTTTGAACCATGGCCTCACGTCTAATAAGCCAACACACTATCTAATAGACTACGGCGACTTCGAAAACTAAAGTTACTCATAAAAACTTCACGATCCTAGCTCCTAGAGACATACATAGATACACTGTTATAAAGGCTCCTTGTATGTGGCAAATGCCACGTCTAATGTTCTCATGACAAGTTTTATGTTTTAAAAGTTATTAATCTATTACTTTCATCTATTAATCTATTACCTTTGTGTAGGAGATGCTAAGCCTACTTAAAAATTAAGAAATTTTTTCTCTGATTATTTTCTTAGCTTTGTCTTGATTTTAATATTCATGTTTTTCTGGCTAGGTATGTAATTCTAAAGCAACTTCTGGAAGGATGGGGCTATTATTTGTCGTCGTCTGCAGTATGCATTGCGTGTAGTATTAAGGAACTGTTGCTAATTGTAAAAATGTTGACTTTATTGTCTGCCTGTGGTCTAGTAAAGGGTCCGCCAAATAACTTTTTTTTTTTTTGAAAATGCTTCTTCGAAAATGAGCAAGGAGTGGCCGTTACTGTCAATGGCGATCGTTATCGGGTCATGTTGAACGAATTTTTGTTCACAAAAATTGAAGAGGAGGATATTGGCAACATTTGGTTTCAACAGGACGGCGCTACGTGCCACACAGCCGAAGCTACACTCGATGTTTTGCGCCCTGTTTTTGAAGATCGCATTATCAGCCGCAGAGCTGATGTCGTTTGGCCACCTCGGAGCTGCGTTTTGACACCGTTGGACTTTTATTTGTGGGGTGCCGTCAAAGATAAGTGTTACGCTGACAAGCCAGAGACAATTGACGCTTTAAAGGACAATATTCGTGAAGCCATTGGTGAAATACAGCTGCACACAATCGATAATGTGCTTAAAAATTGGACCGATCGTGTAGGCTACTGCATGGCCAGCCGAGACAGCCATTTGAATGAAATTATTTTCCATTATTAACCGGAAGGATTGTACTTTCAAATAAAAAAAGAAATTTGAGAAAATATTCAGTAGTTTTTTTTAAGCATTTTCAAAAAAAAAAAAGTTATTTAACGGACCCTTTAGGTAGTGTGTTGGCTTATTAAGCGTGAGGCTTTGGTTCAAACCCAATGTCAGACATCAAAACGAAACTATGAAACAATATTTCATCGGCGACTTCCTCTCAGCAGATTTCTGGCAAAACCTCTGAGAGTAAATAAAATTGCCATGAAAAGTTTCGCAAAAAAATCTGTCATTCGGGATCCACTTTAAACTGTAGGTCCCGCCACTCATGTATAAAATTAACACACACAACATAAGTGGTGTGAGAAGTTAGCTCATAATCTTGAATGATGGATTATAATGACCAATTATGTTTGTATGTATGTATTGTCTGCCTCTATTCGAAAGACATAATTTTCAAAATTTATAATAGATAGGGAGAATAGCTTAAAATAATATTTCTCTATAGTCATAAAACCACACTTGAGAATCTCTTCCTATTTTGGATAGAATATTTGCAAATAATGCCTGTCATTTAAATTCTCGTTGCTTCATTGCTCAACTAAAAAAATCTCAGGCATTTCGCAAGTTTTTAAATTTACTGATCACAGTGTAATCTGAGCATTTATATTAACAATCTGTTAATTGATCGACTAACATTTTAAATCAACAAAATCTTTATTTTTTTTGTTGTTTTTTAACTAAGCCAAGTGTATAATATCTTAACAATTGATGGCTGTTTATTGTTGTTGTAGTTATACTCGTAATACGTTTTGCTTTGAGAGTATTAATATTACTCATACGCCTTGCAAAACAAAACAAAAGAAGAAGAAAAAAATACAATAATTTCCGTTTAATAAAAACAAATAAATACTTTAAACAAAATAAAATAACATAAAAAAATAATAAAAAAGAAATAAAAACACACAAGCGTATGTGAATTAGCCATTATGTGTGACCGTTTTCAGACTCATTTCAAAGACATTTTTTTTTTGGTAACGGAAATCTGGTTTTGAAAAGCGAGAAGACCCAGATAAAAACTTATTAATGTTACAAACATTCCCATTTATTTTGTTTATTTAGAAAAAAGAAGAAATTTGAAATATATTTTGTCTTCTGTTTCAGTTTCTGTTCATAAAAATTTAATCATAAGAACAACAATAAAAACAATTGATAAGAAATTGAACACAAGCTGCTTTTCAGAAACGAAAAAAAAAATTTATAAAAACATACTTTTTTATTTTAAACCACGAAAGACAAACGCTAAAAATAAATAAACAAAAAAAAAAACAAAATCTTATTAATTAATAATGATTGTTCAGGAATTTCATATGAGTCATCATTATCGTTAACACTATACTCAACTGTTGCTTGGCGACACAGGTGTATGCGCTTGAAGCGTTTTTTCTTTTTTTTTTCGTTTTTCGTTTTTTCTTGAATGAATCTACAGGTGAATGAATTTTGGCGCCAATTACAACAATAATAAACAAATAACCGGTTTACAATAAATATTTAAATTATTTAAGTTAAAAAGTCAGTAACTTTATTTGTACAATTTCAATTAATGAAGATGCCTAGCCTTTGTAGCTGAACATAATAGAAACGTTAAGCGCTAAGCGTTAAGGCGTTAATGTAAGGAGAATAGTTAATTGTTATAAAAAAAATCTATTCTATTCTTGCATGAAATGTATAAACTATTTACAATGATTCAACAGTCGAATACATATAAAGGGTCCGCCAAATAACTTTTTTTTTTTAAAATGCTTTAAAAAAAACGACTAAATATTTTCTCAAATTTCTTTTTTTATTTGAAAGTACAATCCTTCCGGTTAGGTTAGGTTAGGTTAGTGTGGAGTTTTATACCAAAAGCTCACTTGAGCACACATAGCGGCCCGTTGTGGCGCCACAGGTGAACGCAGTCCCTGTACTGACCAAGTTACTCCGAGCCAATGAAGGAGAAGTTGGTCAGCGCAAGGGCTGCACATTTAAAGCACGACTACCCCAAGCTGGAAAACCAGCCAGAAAGTTTGATAAACGAGGCTATGTCCTTGACGTCAATGGACGATAGCTCCGTCAAGCTAACAAGGGTTGGAGAGCCAAATAACCTATATCTGCATCTCTCAAGAGATGGGCATTGACATAGAAAGTGGATAACAGTCTCCTCTTCCTCAGCGGATCTGCATCCACGGCAGAAATCGTTAAATGGGAGTCGCATTCTTTCCGCGTGTCTACCCATAACACAGTGACCTGTAAGCATGGCCACTGTGATCGAGATGATGTTACGACCAAGTCCAAGTAACATCCTTCCGGTTAATAATGGAAAATAAATGATTATGCGTTTTCGCTTCGCTAAGTGGGCCTGCGATCGACTTACAGAAGATGCCGATTTTGGCAAAAAAATCATCTTTTCAGATGAAGCTCATTTTGATCTTAGTGGGTACATATGTAAACAAGCAAAATTGTCGCATTTGGGGAGCACAGAAAACTCGCACGCATACATTGAAAAGCCGACGCACCCAAAACGAGTCACTGTTTGGAGCGGATTTTGGTCCAGAGGCATAATTGGGCCACCTCGGAGCTGCGATTTGACACCGTTGGACTATTATTTGTGGGGTGCCGTCAAAGATAAGTGTTACGCCGACAAGCCAGAGACAATTGACGCTTTAAAGGACAATATTCGTGAAGCCATTGGTGAAATACAGCTGCACACAATCGATAATGTGCTTAAAAATTGGACCGATCGTGTAGGCTACTGCATGGCCAGCCGAGACAGCCATTTGAATGAAATTATTTTCCATTATTAACCGGAAGGATTGTACTTTCAAATAAAAAAAGAAATTTGAGAAAATATTCAGTAGTTTTTTTTAAAGCATTTTCAAAAAAAAAAAAGTTATTTAACGGACCCTTTAGGTAGTGTGTTGGCTTATTAAGCGTGAGGCTTTGGTTCAAACCCAATGTCAGACATCAAAACGAAACTATGAAACAATATTTCATCGGCGACTTCCTCTCAGCAGATTTCTGGCAAAACCTCTGAGAGTAAATAAAATTGCCATGAAAAGTTTCGCAAAAAAATCTGTCATTCGGGATCCACTTTAAACTGTAGGTCCCGCCACTCATGTATAAAATTAACACACACAACATAAGTGGTGTGAGAAGTTAGCTCATAATCTTGAATGATGGATTATAATGACCAATTATGTTTGTATGTATGTATTGTCTGCCTCTATTCGAAAGACATAATTTTCAAAATTTATAATAGATAGGGAGAATAGCTTAAAATAATATTTCTCTATAGTCATAAAACCACACTTGAGAATCTCTTCCTATTTTGGATAGAATATTTGCAAATAATGCCTGTCATTTAAATTCTCGTTGCTTCATTGCTCAACTAAAAAAATCTCAGGCATTTCGCAAGTTTTTAAATTTACTGATCACAGTGTAATCTGAGCATTTATATTAACAATCTGTTAATTGATCGACTAACATTTTAAATCAACAAAATCTTTATTTTTTTTTTTGTTTTTTAACAAAGCCAAGAAGTGTATAATATCTTAACAATTGATGGCTGTTTATTGTTGTTGTAGTTATACTCGTAATACGTTTTGCTTTGAGGGTATTAATATTACTCATACGCCTTGCAAAACAAAAACAAAAAAAGAAGAAAGAAAAAATACAATAATTTCCGTTTAATAAAATAAATTCCGTTTAAACAAATAAATACTTTAAACAAAATAAAAAACTAAAAACCATGGCAATAAACTCACAAGCGTATTTGTATTAGCCATTATGTGTGACCGTTTTCAGACTCATTTCGAAGACATTTTTTTTTTTTATGGTAACGGAAATCTGGTTTTGAAAAGCGAGAAGACCCAGATAAAAACTTATTAATGTTACAAACATTCCCATTTATTTTGTTTATTTAGAAAAAAAGAAGAAATTTGAAATATTTTTTGTCTTCTGTTTCAGTTTCTGTTCATAAAAATTTAATCATAAGAACAACAATAAAAACAATTGATAAGAAATTGAACACAAGCTGCTTTTCAGAAACGAAAAAAAAAATTATAAAAACATACTTTTTTATTTTAAACCACGAAAGACAAACGCTAAAAATAAATAAATAAACAAAAACAAAATCTTATTAATTAATAATGATTGTTCAGGAATTTCATATGAGTCATCATTATCGTCAACACTATACTCAACTGTTGCTTGGCGACACAGGTGTATGCGCTTGAAGCGTTTTTTCTTTTTTTTTCGTTTTTCGTTTTTTCTTGAATGAATCTACAGGTGAATGAATTTTGGCGCCAATTACAACAATAATAAACAAATAACCGGTTTACAATAAATATTTAAATTATTTAAGTTAAAAAGTCAGTAACTTTATTTGTACAATTTCAATTAATGAAGATGCCTAGCCTTTGTAGCCTGAACATAATAGAAACGTTAAGCGCTAAGCGTTAAGGCGTTAATGTAAGGAGAATAGTTATAAGTTGTAAAAAAAATCTATTCCATTCTTGCATGAAATGTATAAACTATTTACAATGATTCAACAGTCGAATACATATAAAGGGTCCGCCAAATAACTTTTTTTTTTTAAAATGCTTTAAAAAAAAACGACTAAATATTTTCTCAAATTTCTTTTTTTATTTGAAAGTACAATCCTTCCGGTTAGGTTAGGTTAGGTTAGTGTGGAGTTTTATACCAAAAGCTCACTTGAGCACACATAGCGGCCCGTTGTGGCGCCACAGGTGAACGCAGTCCCTGTACTGACCAAGTTCCTCCGAGCCAATGAAGGAGAAGTTGGTCAGCGCAAGGGCTGCACATTTAAAGCACGACTATCCCACGCTGGAAAACCAGCCAGAAAGTTTGATAAACGAGGCTATGTCCTTGACGTCAATGGACGATAGCTCCGTCAAGCTAACAAGGGTTGGAGAGCCAAATAACCTATATCTGCATCTCTCAAGCGATGGGCATTGACATAGAAAGTGGATAACAGTCTCCTCTTCCTCAGCGGATCTGCATCCACGGCAGAAATCGTTAAATGGAAGTCGCATTCTTTCCGCGTGTCTACCCATAATACAGTGACCTGTAAGCATGGCCACTGTGATCGAGATGATGTTACGACCAAGTCCAAGTAACATCCTTCCGGTTAATAATGGAAAATAAATGATTATGCGTTTTCGCTTCGCTAAGTGGGCCTGCGATCGCCTTCCAGAAGATGCCGATTTTGGCAAAAAAAATGATCTTTTCAGATGAAGCTCATTTTGATCTTAGCGGGTATGTAAACAAGCAAAATTGTCGCATTTGGGGCACAGAAAACCCGCACGCATACATTGAAAAGCCGACGCACCCAAAACGAGTCACTATTAGGTGCGGATTTTGGTCCAGAGGCATAATTGGGCCACCTCGGAGCTGCGATTTGATTATTTGTGGGGTGCCGTCAAAGATAAGTGTTACGCCGACAAGCCAGAAACAATTGACGCTTTAAAGGACAATATTCGTGAAGCCATTGGTGAAATACAGCTGCACACAATCAATAATGTGCTTAAAAATTGGACCGATCGTGTAGGCTACTGCATGGCCAGCCGTGGCAGCCATTTGAATGAAATTATTTTCCATTATTAACCGGAAGGATTGTACTTTCAAATAAAAAAAGAAATTTGAGAAAATATTCAATAGTTTTTTTTTAAAGCATTTTCAAAAAAAAAAGTTATTTGGCGGATACCAAATACCGTTTAGTTAAATAATTCTATTACGCCCCTGTTATAGAAATTTCGATGTGGACAATATCACTGCTACTACTAGTTCTGTGAGCTATAGACAAGTATGTCGCGTGATTGTTCTTGTGAACACTAGCAACCTTCAGATTGTGTGATCAGACTACCCAGTTATATATCACGCTAGATGCTTGGCATCAAAATTAGCAGAATGGAATCGACCATAATTGCAATTTTCAGTCTTCTAGCTCTGCCATTTTGGTCTTTTCTAAAAAAAAAAACTCTAAAATATGACGTATGTTTTGTAAACTTTAGATGGAATTATTAACAATTCAAATTATATATATTATTTTGACCTGTTCCCTTTATGATCCAATCAATAAAATTCAAGAAATTGACCTCGAGCTAGAATATTTTATGGATTGGAATTATTAACTCAATATTATATCTTCTCCTTAACATACTCCGCTTTAACACGTTCACGCTGGCGCTTTAATTCATCCTTATCGCCTACGGGCGGCTGTTATATTTATAAGACGTTATTAATTATAATTGTTATTAAAAATAAATGCTTTTAAGAGAACGTGACTCTCAGGTATTTTTTCGGCAGCCAAGGTATTAAAGATCTAAATAATTGGCATTACTTATCGTCTAATAACTTGATCAGTTGCAGTTTAGTGGGGGCCACCGGCGGTGCATACCGCACGATTAGGCAGTCTAGTGCAGGCCACCGGCGTGAACTTGTTAATATTCCAAATTTTGTTTTTCTTTTTCCATTTTCAGTTTGTAAAAGAGCTTCTTTAACAATTATTTTCTTTTGGTCTTTCTTTTTCAGATTCCTATGGAATTCTATCGTCAATTGAACAACATCACTGACATTTCAGAATTTATAGAGAAATTTATTGATCCCGATAGCATAGATCCCCAATTAGGTATACATGGTAATATAATTTTAAAATCAAATTTTCTCAATTAAATAAATTATTTCATTTTTTCTTTCCCATTTCATTTTCTTATCATTTACAGAGAATATCAAACGAAATGTTGAAAGAGGTAAGTTTTTTTCTTAATCGATCGTTAAGTTAGCGATTTTTATAGACCTTAGACGTTTAAATATGAAATAAAGAGAAATAGAAAGGGAAAAGAGAGATAAAGAAATTAAGGAAACATCCAATAGTTCTCCACATTGCATTAAAAACGTATAAAGCAGAGCACAAATTTATCCGCAGCTCAACGGATAGAATCGAAAACATAGCAATTCTTATAGTGCGATCTCCTCTTAAGACACATCGAGACTATTTTATCAGCTTTTGTTAAAATCACTATAGTGTAGATGGTATAGTTCTTATTATTCAAAGAATTTATTAACAATTCTTGTCAAACTATAACTTATGGTGATTTCTTTTCTGGCATACATTTTGCCTTTATTCTGGCTTTTGCCCTTTTCTTGTTCTTTTCTGAAAAAAATGCCATTTTGTAAATTAGTAACATGTTCTTTTCTAAAAATTTTAATTTGACTCTTAATTTAATCAAAGGGTTGGAAGTGCAGCACTATTAAAACAGCTGTATACATATCGATGGCTTAATATAGAAAGGTCGTATCTCATTTTTTTCAAAATCGGGGTTTTTACATAATATGTAAACTACTATATATGTATGTACATAATATGATTTTTGTTCTCTTATAATCGTTTAAAATGCAACACTTTATGAGCGTTTGAGTAACCTCCAATAAGTACTAAAAAATATGTAGACAACATTTTTTACCAGAAAAGAAATCACCATTAGTTTAAGTTAAGTCTAGGCTGTATATTTGAAGCAAATGCAATTAAAATTTTCTTATAATATCTAAATAAATGCCAGCAGTATGGCATAGCATTATTGAGATCAAGTGCCTGAATCCTGATCTATATCCCCTATTGCAAAAGCTTTCTAAACTGGTTATAAACCTTAGGCGGCGCTAATACTTTACTTTACAAAAAAGCGGGCGCTATAGACTTATTTCCTATATCACCTGTTCCATATCACCAATGTCTATGCTACCAGTGGTGTTGTCGACCCGGAACACTCCGGAACATCGTTCCGGTACTTCCTTTTTGGACAGGAACGCGTTCCGGAACTAAAGATGATTTCTGATAACGAGAATTGGCTGACGTTTTGAAAACAAAAAAAATTATAAAAAATTGCTGATTTTTTTTTTTCTAATTTTTGACGAATTTGTATATGTATTTTTATAAACAAGGGTTTGAACCGAACACGAACTGGAACGAAACGGCTTGTTTTTCCGAACCGTGAACCGGAGTCCGGAACGTTTTTTTCGGCTGAACCGGAACTCGACCCGAACCGAAACAAATACGTGAACCCGAACCCGAACTAATTACTACTTAAGAATTTGAGTATTTAAAATCATTTTTTTAACCCTTTCGGCCGCATTTAAATTTAACTGTTGCTACCAAGAGAAGCACTTATTTTTTCCATACAAAACTGAAGAGCGGGTATTTCCGCCTTTTTATCGTTAAATCATGGTTTTTAACGCCCCCCATGACATGAGACATGAGACCTAAAAAAAAAAAACGCCGCCGCCAGGATTATCATGGAAAATCACCCCCGTCCTTAAATTTGGGATATGAGACCGCACAGAGCGGCCGCCTACCCAGGATCGGCCCTGTCTATATAATTATATATACGCGTTCCGGTAAAAAAAAAATTACCACAACACCACTGTATACCATCTATTATTTTCCAACGAAAGCAAGACAGTAAATGTAGAAATTAAATACCTAAAGATTACATCCTTTCTACGAGAGACCCTGTTCTAGTACCTCTCTAGTAAGACGGCTTACATTAAGTCTTTTCACGGCTTTTCATTCAACAATATGGTGAATGTTAAATAATATTTTAGAAGAATAATTTTATAGCTTCTGCATGTACAATATATTAGAAAGCTAAATAAAGATTATTACACTCTCCAAAATTCTCAATTTTAGCCGCTGTTGTACGTGCCAAGGCAGCAAACTGTATACCCGAAAATACCGTAGTGGATTTGACGCCAATTAATCCAAAAAATAATTACTTTCCACGTTGTACACGCGTTAAACGTTGTGGTGGCTGTTGCAGTACCCAGTGGATGTCTTGTCAGCCGACCAAAACCGAAATCATTAATTTCCAAGTCTATCGTTATTGCTATGAGGAAGTGAAAGCGAAATTTTGCGGTTTCGAAATGATACCCGTTGAACAGCACTTGGAATGTAAATGTGATTGTCGCAAAAAACCCGAGGTGAGTAATAATGCTGTTGTGCTACAACAGGAAAGAGAAAGAAAATTAAATTTCAAATTGAAATTCATATTTCAACTTTATTTCTTTTTTCGTCCGTATACACAGGACTGTAATGTCTATCAACGTTATCAGGATTGCCGTTGTCATTGCATAAATGATGATGCCCGTGAAAAGTGTGTAAATTTGGAGCATAAAATCTGGGATGATGAAAATTGTCGTTGTGTGTGTAAACAAAATGAAAATTGTACAACCGGTTCATATTATGATGAAAATCAATGCAAATGTCTACTGGTGCGTATTAAACCGATACTTGTTGTTGAATCGTAGTTATTTTCTTTTGTTTTTTTTTCTATTTTGTTTTCAATTGTTAAATTAATTTTATTGTATATATACGTACATACATACATATGTACTTATATTGTAAAAGGGGAACTTTTTTTTTTGTTTTAGTTGTTGTATTAAGTAAAAGTTATTGTTGTTGGCAAATTGTTATTTTTCTATTTTTTTTTCTAATTACTAATTTTATAAATAATTATAGTTTTAGCTTAATAAGAAACAAGGTGGGTTGGTTTAGCAACAAATTAATTGAATTAGAATTTAAATACTTTATCACTACTTTAATTGCGGGCAGGTTGCTTTAATTATTTCATATTATACTACGTTGTCCATTAATTTAAGGGTTTAAGGGTTGAAATTCATTACTAAATATGTACCCGTACGTGACTTTGTCATTGGCTTGCTTTGCTTAAACGCCATGTTCCGTTTCTTATTATGTTAGTTTCTAATGGTATTGTAATTGGAATAGATTTCCATACCATTTTAAAGCCTTTGGCAGGGCAAAACCACATCATATGTTTATAAAACGCTACTTTTTAAACACATATCACATACAAAATTTTTTATATGCAGAATATATCGAGAATATATCAACATTCGAAACATAACAAATATTGTCAGCCCCTCATCATAATAAGTCGGTATTTGGCCTTCGTGTTAGAATATTAAACTTTAAAAATGTTGGCTTTAATAACGTTAAAAAATACAAACTTAAAGCGATTTGCTCCGTCCTTCCCAAAGTTATAACAAGACAATCTTCCCAGTATCCATATGACTCGCTATTTAGCAATCTGTTGGCATTAGTCTCCGCAAGTTGAACAAATTGAACAATGTCTATCCAACAATTTGTGTTAGTGGCATAAGATATTTCCTAAAAATTTAATAAGATGTGCTAGGGCGTAATATTATCGGAACTTAATAATTCTATTTTACGTAATCAATTCTGCTCTTGTTTTATAACAATCATACTTTCTGAACAATCATACTGTACTAGTTTGTACAGCTCGATACCCATTAAACAAATTCTGTTTAAATTTAGAGGCAACACATTGTACCGCTCTATTTTGCTCCATCTTGTAGGCCTATCTAGTTTTCATCAGCTAATGGTAGCAATATTTAAAGGGTCCGCCAAATAACTTTTTTTTTTTGAAAGTGCTTTAAAAAACTGAATATTTTCTTAAATTTCTTTTTTTATTTGAAAGTACAATCCTTCCGGTTAATAATGGAAAATAATTTCATTAAAATGGCTGCCTCAGCTGGCCATGCAGTAGCCTACACGATCGGTCTAATTTTTAAGCACATTATCGATTGTGTGTAGCTGTATTTCACCAATGGCTTCACGAATATTGTCCTTTAAAGCGTCAATTGTCTCTGGCTTGTCGGCGTAACACTTATCTTTGACTGCACCCCACAAATAATAGTCCAACGGTGTCAAATCACAGCTCCGAGGTGGTCAAACGACACCAGCTCTGCGACTGATAATGCGATCTTCAAAAACAGGGCGCAAAACATCGAGTGTAGCTTCGGCTGTGTGGCACGTAGCGCCGTCCTGTTGAAACCAAATGTTGCCAATATCCTCCTCTTCAATTTTTGTGATCAAAAATTCATTCAACATGGCCCGATAACGATCGCTATTGACTGTAACGGCCACTCCTTGCTCATTTTCAAAGAAAAATGGCCCAATTATGCCTCTGGACCAAAATCCGCACCAAACAGTGACTCGTTTTGGGTGCGTCGGCTTTTCAATGTATGCGTGCGGGTTTTCTGTGCGCCCCAAATGCGACAATTTTGCTTGTTTACATACCCGCCAAGATCAAAATGAGCTTCATCTGAAAAGATGATTTTTTTGCCAAAATCGGCATCTTCTGTAAGTCGATCGCAGGCCTACTTAGCAAAGCGAAAACGCGAATACACAACCATATTCGTTCAGCGGAAGGATAAAACTAATTATCTGTCAAATCAGACATGAGCTAAGTGTTACCATTCACGAAATAAGCAACAGTTGAAAAAAAAACGTTAGATGGCGGACCCGATATAATACAGATTCTCCCTCTTACTTGTAATCCTATCTGCAATTTAGCAGGCTTAGCAAGCTTAGCTATAGTGCGATAATTTCTACAGGCTGTATAAAAATGATCAAGGCAAATAATTAGCTTAGAACCCATTGTTGTCCCTCACACTCATAAACATTATATTAGCACAATGTCATCTACGGATATCATATACCATCTCAGATGACAGATGCTCTTAATGGTTTAAGCATGAGAAATAAATGCGATAGTCGCTAAAAGAACGAATTAAAAACTCTTGGTTACTTATAACGATGAAAGTAATCCTTTACCTTATTCAACCTTCTAACTATTAAACCCGCATATATTCTAATGAGAACGTGCCAGAAAATCTTTTCAGTTTTTTAGAGCCCTACTGCAATGTAGATCACATAAGGCTTAACAAAAATAGTGCCTTCATAGGTCGTACTATTGGTATACGAAATACTGACACTTCGAATGTTTTTAATATCTCGTCAATGCATGTATTCAACTCTTAAGTACCGGCCATTAAAAAAACGAACAATAAATACAGAGTTAGGTTAGGTTAGGTTAGAGGACGTGTACTTGTCAACTGTGACAAGTACAGTACCCGGAGGTCGAATTGGCCCATTGTACAACGGGTTAAGTCTACAACAGTCCTTAGAAGTAATATTCCTCGGTGACAGTACCTCGAAGAACTCATTACGAAATCAATAGGGCCAATCGTTGCGTATACCTCTTGGTATTTAGATAAATTGGTGTCCTATCAATAGAATAGCGTCAATAGCTATCGATAATACCATTTCCATAAAGTCAGCTGGTGGTGAAGATTTTGATAGGTTTGATTGAAAGTCGTGGATTTTATGTCGTATACAATTCTCTCAACTTTTGCTAGTCTTATCTCAGTACACCTTATAAAAGTTTGCTTTCAGAACATTCAAATACATTAGCGAAAACAGAAAAAGGCTTTCAAGCACTTCAATTTAAATTAATTTCATTAAGAAAAAAAGTTTAAAAAATAATAAATAAAAATTTCACATGAAATACAGTAATCCCTCGATATATGTCGCAGTTGATTCCAAAAAAAATGCGACGTAAATCGAAGTTCATATTGCTCATACTACAAAGTAGTATATTTTTAACAAGGAACTTAAAAAAGTTACAGTAATCTCTCGATTTACGTTGCAGTTGGTTCCAAAAAAGGTAATGTAAATCGAATGAAGACACAAATTGAAGTTAGAGGGAACAAAAAATTTGACTACGTTAATCTAAACAATGTTAATCGAGGCGACGTAAATTGAAGGATTACCGTACTTCTTTAATGTGTACTGAGAATTTCTGCAAGCTAGTGTGCAATATTCATATAAGTCCAGGGACTTATCTTTAGTGTTTCTTTTTAAAAAAAAAAGTTATTTAAAAATATTAATCTATATCTATATACATATATAAAAATGAATGTTTGTTTGTATGTACCTTATAGAATCGTAAACTAGAGATGAGCGATCCAGTGATTTTTGAAGAACGTTGTTCTCAGTGAACGTGATTTGTTAATCACTGTTCTTTAAAACAGTGATTGTGATCACAGTATTCCAATAATACAATAATGACAATAACGTATTTTATTAAGTCGTAAGAAAGAGACAACTAGATACATACTACGAAAAGACTACTAAACAAAATCAAAGTAGTGTCATCAATGTTATTATTTTTAATGTAATTTTTTTTATATGAAGTTTGACAATTAAGTTTCACAGAAAGTTCATGTATAAAAGACAAAAGTTAATAATCAGCATCATCTACGAATAATTCTGCCTCGCTCAAAATAAAATGAAATAAATTTGAGTATGTAACAATTTTGAAAGAACGACATTATTAGTAACTGTTATTTGGCAATTACAATCACTGTAGTTACCAGTGAATTATCAATCACCGTGATTATATCACAGTTTTGAAAATATCGCTCATCTCTATCGTAAACTATGCATTTCATCATGTTATGATCTTTAGCAAAGTTGTTGCTCATGAGCCGGGGAAGGTTTATAAGTTGGTATGACAAATTTCCGACAGGTGAAGCCACTGAAAATTACTAAAAATGAATTAAATCGTAAACTGTGCATTTGATTATGTTACGATCTTTAGCAAAGTTGTTGCGCATGAGCCTATGAAGGCTTATAAGTTAGTATGAACAATTTCCGACAGGTGGAGCCACTGAGAATTACTATAAACGAATTAAATCGTAAACTGTGCATTTGATTATGTTATGGACTTTAGCAACTGAAAATTACTAAAAATTAATAAAATCGTAAACTGTGCATTTGATCATGTTATGATCCTTAGCAATGAGCCGACGAAGGTTTCTAAGTTGGTATAACCAATTTCCGACAAGTGGCTGAGAATTACTAAAAATTAATAAAATCGTAAACTGTGCCTTTAATTATGTTATGATCTTTAGCAAAGTTGTTGCGCATGAGCCTATGAAGGCTTTTAGGTTGGTATAACTAGTTTCCGACAGGTGGCGCAACTGAAAACTAATAAAAATGAATTAAATCGTAAACTGCGCATTTGATAATGTTATGACCTTTAGCAAAGTTGTTGCGCATGAGCCGGGGAAGGTTTCTAAGTTGGTATGACCAATTTCCGACAGCACTTTAATAAATGTTCATAATCGAAAACCTCTACATTTTTAAAGTTTATGTCAATTTTTTTTTAAATGAACAAAATCAATAAAATTCTTCAAATTTGTTTTAGTTGGAGGCGTAGCAACGCGCGCAGAGTACAGCTAGTTTTTAATATTTTTTTAAGAATACATGTTTTTAATTTGTATTTAAATATTTTATACATATATTAACTGTTATTGTTTTTTGTTATTGTAATTGTTATAAAAGAAATATTGTATTACAAATATTTTTGTTTTTTGTTTTAAAATTTAAATGTTTTGTGTTTCTTTTTTTTTTTGTGTTTCTCCTTCTTTTTCTAGACGTCCTCATTTGATTATGTTGATGCAAATCAACAAAATTAAACATTTCGTAAATTGTAAAAATCAAATCAACTTTAAAAACTTTTAAAACTAAAACACACACATATGTACACACATACACTTTACTGTTACACTGCAATACATACATAAAAGATATACAAATTTTATATACATACATATGTACTTGTTAAAAAGAAGACTACAAATAAATAATTATTTAAATTAAACCGATAGTTTAAATACAATAAACGTTTAATTAAAAATGTACACTAGTATTTTGGTTTGTCCTTGTTTGTCATTCGATTAAAAGTTGTCATCATCATACATTGAATTCTTCATTTTATTTTTTTTTTTTTTTTGTTTTTTGTTTTTGTTCTATGTGATTTGCATTCAAAATGTGTAATTTAGTTTTTATTAAAACAAGAAAAATAAAAATAATAATAAGAATATTTAAAAAAAAAAAACGTTATAACACACTGGGTTGACATTAAAAGAAACAAAAAATACCAAACAATTCTGCAATGAGTAAGTAAAAAAACACACTTTTTTTAACTATTCACTTAATTATACAATATTTATATAAATTTTATTCAAATTTTACTTATTTCTGTATTGATAATGAATCATAAATGTTTGGATTTGCATGCTTGGGGTTGTTTACTCTTAAAAGAAAATTAATTGAAAAACAAAATTTTTATTGAAATTTTAAAAAAATGTTTGTCTTGTTAAATGTTAAATGTTTAATTTTAATTATGAATTTTCTTTTTTGTTAATAATTTTTATTACAGCTAAATAGCAACGGTGATGTTAACACTGACGATATAGCAGTTCCTCCCATTGTCAATAATCGTCGACGATTTTTTGTCAAGCCCATAGAAGTCGATCCCGATAATAGCACAATTTATGAAGTATAATTCGTCATTATTTTTGTTTTAATTTATAGTTTTTTAATGTTTGTTTAAGAAATTATTAATTGTCAGTATTTAAAATGTTAATGGAAAATACTTACATATGTACTGTGTTTCATAAAATATTAGTCATATCCGCAGGCATAGGCGCAACATTATTAAATGAGAATTTTATGATTTAAAAAAAAATATGTTACGTAAACTAGAAAATTCTTGTTTTGTTTTAAAATCCATTTTGTAATGTTAATGTTAGCTTAGTTCTGTACAAGTCCAATGTAATACAGAAAATTATTTTAATTTTGTTTTAATTGTTTTAAAAGAAAAAATGTTAGAGATACACTTATATTCTTTGAAATTATAACGTTCTGTTTAGTCTTTAATAATGTATTGCATGTTATCTAAATGCTGTTTCATATCCTCCTTAACTTATATCCTTAAAAGCTATAAAATGCAGGCTGCTTTTTAATGATTAATGGTCCCACATTTGAATTTAAACGAAATTATAATGTGAACAGACATGTGTACATAAATATCGTTAGTATAATTCGCTAAGACGCTAAGTCCATTTTTTTCCAAAATTGAGATTTTAATGCAAAACGGTAACATTATACATAATACATATTTTACAACAACAAAACATGTCATTATATAGTTTAAAGTTGTTGTAATTTTGTGGTTTGCAAAAACGCTAAGTCCACAAAACTACGAAAAATATTAATATTAATATTATTAATTAATTAGTAATAATAATAATAATAATAATTAACACTATTAGTTATTAATATTAATATTATTATTATTTTGTAAAAATAATTGCGTTTAACAAGTTTACAAATTTTAAAAACTGTAAAAGCTACAATGTTTTTTGTGTCTCCTGTAAAATTTGAATAAAGGGACTTAACACATTTGCGAATTATACTAACGATATGTAGATCTGATCGTACAGTGATCTATAATAACACCTACAATTAGTGCCATATCCACCTTATTAAGTTTTACAGTTTCATTGCTCTCTGACGATCTTGTTTAGATCATAAACTTGGGAATACCACAGCTGTCGATCGTCAGACATTTCTACTTTTATTCACTCCAAGTCCAGTTATCAGTCATCTTCGATATTTTCATAACAGTCCTGAATATTTAATGATTATTTTTCAAATGTTCACTGATTTTTTTAATCATAATCTAATAAATATGTAATAAATTTAACGTTTGCCTATGCCTGCATTAATAAACAGTTTAATTAAATACATATATATGTAGTGTTTTGTAAGCGTAATTGTTTTAAATTTTAAACTTATTAAATAATAGAATAAAAATAAATTTATTAAAAATGAAATTTAATATAAAAATCTAAAATAATAATCCTTATCGTAAATAAAATTTTCTTTTCCTGTTCAGTAGTATCAATGTTTGGAAACTTCGAAAATATTAAGCTTAATGCAAAAGATTTTTTCACAGTAAATATTCCTTAATATTGTTTCTCTGAATATAAAAATGGAGCACTTTAGTGACATATTTTAATTAAATTAAACTTGTTCAGTCTTATAAATTATTGAACCACTATAATAGACCTTTAGAAGCCAATGTTTTTATTTTCACGTTAAGCGTGAGTATTCAAATCATTTCTGTCGAATGTTTTTAATACCACATGTAAACCCCACTTAATTATTATTATTTTTTTTTTTTTAATATAAATTAAAATCTTTATGTAATTAATTGTTTTAGTTTATTGTACTTTTTATTTAAAAGTAAACACTTTATTTATTAAGGAAAAAAAATATTTATACTACAATTTTAATTGAGTTGTTGTTTATAAAACGCATTTCATACTTAAATAAATATAATAGTTTAGTATGTAATAATAAATCAAATATAATATGTAACTGTTTAGATTAGGCAGTAAATGAAATATGCAAATTAAAAAATATATTTAAAAAATATGTTTAATATAAATTATATAAAAAAAATATTCAAAAAAAAACGCAAACATTTAAAGAAAGTAAAAATGATTTTGTTTTAATCAAATGGTTTGTCAATATTAATTTCAATTATGCTTGTACATGCAATACAATATGGTCCGTTCTAAGCTATAATAAAAATAAAGATTCATATTATTGCTAACAAAAGGAGATCGATTCAAAAATGTTCACAGAATTTGGGGGAATTCATTTAGTTTCGTCAATGGCTTTAGTTTAATTACAAATATTATATGGTATATTGTAAAATTACTTTCAAAAAAGGTGTAGCAAGTTTTAATTTCAATAAAGAGATCATATTTCTTATTTTTAATTATAAAAAGCAATTCTAAGAAGATTGAAGGAATTTATACAATTTCGGAAGCTGTAAACTGTAGTAAAAAATATACATATGAATTTCACAAACGCTTAAAGAACAATTCGTCCTTTTTTTCTGTTACTAAGTAAATACAGGTATTCCCCGACTTACGACCGAGATAGGTTCCTCTGTCATCGGTCGTAAGTCGATTAAGTCGTAAGTCGAATTTCATATAAAGAAAAATTTAAGAAAAAAATTACATACTGTACTACTAACTTTGAGGGTCAGGAGAAGTGAAAATATCCAAAATTCATATAATTCTAACTTTATTTACTAGTTCCAGCCATTTTTGGGAGGATATAAAATTATTCACTTAAAAAAATTCCGACTTAGCTAATGTAATGTATTATTTGTACTGAAATATGTATGTAAATCGAGTTATTTTAATTTTTCTCATATATTTTAGGGATTCCCCGCAACTACATATTTGTCTTTAAGTATTTTCTATGAAAAAAATGGTCGTAAGTGCGAATAGTCGTAAGTCGAACGGTCGTAAGTCGGGGACTACCTGTATTTCATTAAAGTCTTGGTACATTTTCAATTAAAGAGAAATTTGCTTGCTCTTCAGGTAAACATAAAAAAAATGAAAAACCTTCCTACATACATAGTTTTATAAATTCTTAAACGTGGATTGTTAGAAAATTAAAGAAGACCGTGTATAGAGGCATACATTAGGAGCTATTTAATAACTTGGCAATTATTAAAGAGTCAAGTCAGATTTATGCTAAAAAAGCAAACATTATAAACGTTTACAGTTGATATGTTCGGCACGTTTTGGTTACAAATTAAAATCATCAGCCAATAAGAAATTGTGCCGGGGACTTTGAACTTTCAGCCATAAACTAAAAAAAAATTATTCTTTATGTTCTTAACTGTCCTTTGTACTTAAAGATTGTTTGTATAAAAGACCTCAATATTCAGTATTAAGTTTAATGCATAATATTCAGTTTGAAGGACCACAAATAAGATTTCAATTGCAGTTATTGCGACTGCTTAACGTAAAGAAAAAAAAATATTCATATATGGATCCATTGAAAAATTGTCAGCAAACAACCAAATAGTATTTGGGAAATTGAGTCTGTAATCGAAACATGCAATAATATAAGGAACACTAACAGGATGATTATGTATGACAATCAAACTGTGGCTGTGTTTCCATGAAATTTTAAAATATTTGTTGTCAGTTACCATTTGTGAAACCAACTTCTATCCTTTTAGGCAACTGGCATCTCAACTGAAGTTCAATTGCTATCCATAATCAAGCAATAAATGTCTCAAATACTATTCATAATACAAAATTCTCGATCGTCATACCAAAACAGGTAGATTGGTGTCTAATTCCATAGGATATTGTTTTCATATGGACGAAGTTATTTTTAATCATGTCAAATCCATTGTTTTAGTGAAACAAACAGTTATGAATTGATTCGACAAAATAAAGAGTGGACGTTCGTGCTAGAGTTTGTTTTTACTTTGTCGTTAAAATTTTATTGGAAAACTTGTTGAAAGTAGTAATCACTTTAATAACGCCTTTTCTTGGAAGAACTCAAGACATTTTAAAATTTCAAATTGTTCATATCAAATCCTAATTGAAATTGTTGGTCTTAGAGGAAAAAGGCCGTAATATTTTCTCTAATTGCATTGTTATGGTTTCCACTTGTTTAAAAAATGAAATCAAAATCTTGTTTTAATATTTGTTTTCAATAAACCTACTGTTTCAATTAAATTGTTATTTTAAGCACATTTTGCTGACATTATCCTTATTTCAATTCAACATTTTAAAAGAACGGAATAATAAATCTATGCCAGCATCGTTATAATTAACTTTTACAATGAATTTTTGGATAAAATAATTGTAAGCATCAGTACATAGTTGTAAACGTCACACTATTTAAAAATTATCTACTTTAAAGAAAACTCATTTACAAACTTCTGTTTCGATACAACCATTCTTCATCCTTATCAACGTCACACAATCTAAATTTTTATTTTCGTTAGACAGTTTTTTTGTTTCTAGTAAAAAGATAAAAATGTTGTCGTTACAGCAATTCCCTCAAATCTTAAAGAATTTTTAAAATAAAATTAATCATTTCTGGTATTAAATTTTCTAAAATAACTTGTAATTTTTATAATCCTTAATAAGAAAAAAGATTAAAAAGAAAAGTAGCAAAAATCAGTACTTAGAAAATAAAAGGAATATAAACGACTTTTGAAAAGTTTTGTATAAAAAATAAAAGTGTAAGTAAATAATTTTAAAATCAAAGTCTTAAACTGCGTGCCGCATTACGTTTAGGCGTAGGAGCAGTTGGTGAGCTATTTGAACGCTTCAAGCCGGAGCTGGTTTGAAATAATGATCGGGGTTTACGTTTTGGTGTAGCCGGTGGTGTGTGTGTCAATTTGGTAGGGGTACGTAAATGAGCTGTAGACAAGGTTTCCAAAGAGCTTTCGTTGTCGTTGAATGGATCATCGTTACTGCCCAACAAAGTGGTTGTAGTCGTTATGGCATGTGGTTCTATAAGTACAGGTTCATGCAATACTGATTCTACTATCATTTCTTCGGTTTCTACATGTTCTAGATTGTCCTCATTGTTTGTAGGTTCAGTCATGGAAAAATGTGTCATAAGATTACGCTTGATAATGGTTGGCACACCATTACATGATTCATATATTATTAAAGCGAACTGTACTTGATTACCTTCCAATTTGCGGCGATAAGATATGCGTAAACGTGTTGCAATTTCCGTACAATCACGCCAAAGAGCACTTTTTTGTCGTGACAAAGTCGTATTACGATTATGTATCTTGCCCTTGACCTCAATATATCTTAATGGAGTATATAAGGCTTCCATTGTTTCTAGATCGTCTTCTTCACTTGATGAGTCATCAAGTAAGGTACGTATGCCCTTGTAATCTTTACTAACACGCTTGCTAGTGGAAGGTGCCGTTGGCAAACGTTTTAAGTAACTAAAACGACCCGAATGGGTACGTTTTAAAGATCTATGTGATTTATTCCCATCCTCGACTTTTTCAATATCTCGCGCTTCTTCATTTTCTTCAACTTTTTTTACACTTGATGGCGGTGTCAGCTCTCCGATTGCCAAAGTAGTTGTGCATTTTTCAGGAGTTTTTATTTCGTTATTTATTATGGCATTAGCAAATGCAGATGTTTCCGGTAGTTCATTATCTTCCACATCACTGTCAGCATACGATTTTAAACGTACCATATCCGGTACACGATTTATGGGATGGACATGATCAATAGGTTTCGTGGATATAATTTTTCTACAAAATGTTTAAATTTAACGAAAGATAAGACATTTCCTTCTGCAAAAGAAACTTACGTGCGCATATGACTGGTTTTAGTTTCGATTGGTCCACATTTACTGGGCTCCGTAAATTCAATATGGTCAAAATTATTATAAATTTCATGTCTAAGTAGTAGAAAATAAAATGTTATAATAGAATTTATTGTTGTGTAGGTAGTAAAAAGATGTAGTAGGTAATGGGTTGGATAGCATGGGATGTAATTACATGACTCATGTATTTTTAGTTTCGTTGATTGAATACCAGTAATTGTAATAAACCATGCGCTGAAAGATCAGGAGTATGTCGACGTAATTATAAGTATCGTCTAATATGATTATCATGTAAGAACAGATTAAATGCCCAGGAGCATACGTATGAACTTTTTTGAACTAATTTGAACACAAATCAGCTTACACTCTGGATCTAGCATTAAATGATTATTATCTAGGGTGGTAGTTTTTCAGGTGAAAAGTTTACGTTAGTACTGTTATTAAAAACAAAACGATTCATATAACGGGTGATTTTTTAGCTATTATCTTTTTGGCAACACTGGTTTAAACAGCTCCCGCACGTTTCATGTTTTGTTTCACTGTCAAACATCTTCAGTTTGGTCTATAATTTAACCATGAATCGTCTTACAAACGAACAACGCTTGTAAATCATTGAATTTTATTATCAAAATGCGTGCTCTGTTAAGAAAGTTCATCGCGCGCTCTTCCATTTTATGGTCAGTTTAATTCGGCCACTTTTTTTTGCCCAAAATGCAAGAGCTTGACTTGCATGACATGTGGTTTCAACAAGACGGTGCCACATGCCACACAGCACGCGTAACAATGGACTTATTGAGAGGCGAGTTCGGTGAACATTTTATTTCAAGTTCGGGACCGGTCAATTGACCGCCTAAATCGTGCGATTTAACGCCTTTAGACTATTTTTTGTGGGGCTATGTTAAAGCTCATGTCTATACAGACAAGCCCTCTTCAATTGACGCATTGGAAGTCAACATTGAAGCATTTATTCGTGAGATACCGGCCGAAATGTTGGAAAGAGTATGCCAAAATTGGACTAAGCGGATGGACCATTTGAGGCGCAGTCTCGGTCAACATTTGCATGAAATAATCTTCAAACATTAAATCATATGGACCGTACTATCGATTCAAATAAAGATTTCATGCATTTTTCTGAATTTTATGTTTTTTTTTGAAAAATTTTCCTATAGCTCTTAAAAAATCACCTTTTATAACCTAAAAGGTATCTTTGTAACTATCCTAAGGAACGCCTTTGAAAAGTACACCCAATTGGGTTTTAAATTTTTACACAGGAACTATGTATGATGAATTTCATCCTATAATCTTAAAAAATTCTTTAATTCCTGGTCAAAATGATATTTTGGAAATTTTTTGATTAGACAAATAAGAAGCATGGGAGAATAGGGGAGGAGTGACTAGATATGGTCAGTGCTGCGAAATATGTTAAGAGATAGTTTATAGTATTCGCTTTCAAGCGCACACTCTGGCATCAGGCTGAGAAATCCGCGAAGATGTATGTATTGTGTATAGTGTAGCCAGTGTTGTCATTGAACCATTTTTCTTCGAAAATGCAATCGAAAATTAATTTGTTGAGCAGGAGTTATGATATTGCGGTATATGTTTTCACCAAGACAAATAATTTCATGAGATTCTTAAGCTATCTACACACCGAGATTCCCGGATTTAATGTCTGCTGACGTTGTTTTATTTGTGGCCATAATTATATCGGAATTTTACCCAAAAATTAAAAAGAAACCACACAAGCATAAGTGCAAGCAACGGATATTACAAATGTAAATACAATTTGATATATAAGTGGTGTTTGATTTGCATTCGGAAAACCAACCCAATCTTAAAATACTTATTATTTGTCAGATGATTGCAATTGCAATGGAATTTTTCATTTTAATGCGTGCAAATGTTTCGTTTTTAAATCCATACCAAATAGGCCTTCTAATTAAAAGAAGGCATTTTCTGACCTACCTTAAGTAATCATGTATTTTGTTGGCTCCACGTATAGTGCGACCATACCAATCAATTACACTATTCGGTGCTAAATAGTACTTGAATGCTATGCTATTCTGTTGAAACAATTCCAAATATTTACTCAACACCTCATGTACTTCGTCATTATTTTGTTGGGAAGCTAAAAAAGACAAATTTAACAATTAAATAAGCAAAAAAATAAATAAATAAATAAAATAATAATAGAAAAAACTAACCTTCCATGTTGATAGAAACGCTTTCAATAGAATCTTCTGCTTTCGATAACAAAGCAAAATAGACGTCAAAAACACTGCAAATAAAAGGGGTTTAATATAAAATACACCATGTAGTTTAATTAATATTTTAGTTGATGTTTATTTATTGATGATTTTGTTTAGATTTATTATTTTTAGTTGGAGATTTTTAATATAAAATTGATGCAGCTGCTGCCTATTGGTATGACTGCCAACACTTCATACACAGCAAAATAATGGGCGATAAACACAATTAGATTTCGACTGTCAAACAACGAACAACAACACAACATACACAATAAGAAAAGGAAGAACAAGACTGATGTCAGAATTTAAGAGAAACTAAATAACAACAAAAACACTCAGACGTTGTAAACAACAGCAAAATTCACCCTTATTTGTCGTTCTCTTAATAAAAAGAGACAAACGAAATCATTTAATTCGAAACACAAAAAGAAGAAAGTATTACAAAATAAACAAATTTTTTTTGATGGAAATATTAAGTGAATATATTATTCTCTCTACCTTTGTACAATTGACTTTATTTATATTCAGTCTGGCATACACAAACACACGAACGCACATGCCCAATATTCCTTCCACCAGTATCCGTCGTATAATTTTTGTGACGCTATTCTTCAACAATTTTTATTTATAACTTAAGATTTCTCTAACATAAGAATTGTTTATGACCTTTTAACATATAATTCTTTAAAAGGTCATTAATCGTTTCGTTTTAATTATGATTAGTCGTTCGATTTAAAATAAAACTAATTGGCTCCGAAGAGAACAATAAGCAAAAGTAAGCCTGCAAAAGCAGAAAAACCAATAAAAATGGCGCGGCAAACATGTCAAATTGAATTTATAATATAAACGGCGCTCTAGTGGCGAATATTGTACAGAGTTGTATTTTCTTGAATACATATTCGAAAACTACAAGGTAGTCCATAATATAAAAAACCAAAAATGTTTATTTACATTGGAGCGATATAATAAATCTAACAGTATGGTAACATAATATTTAAATAATGGTAATGGGAGATATGGCAACTAATGAATAATTTTCAACGAATTTTCGTCCATGATAACATGACGAATTTTGTTTCGTTCATTCGGTTTTATACCTTCACCGTTTTAACTTAAATATTTATACTACAAGTAAGTAAAATCTGAAAATTTCGTAAATTTTTTTCTTTAATGTTTACAAAAAATGAGTGTTAATAAAATTAAATATATAGAAATCCAAATATTTTTCATAAATAAATAAAACATGATTCGTTGTAAAATGTTTGCTGAAATATTAAAATTTCTTGTGAGAAGCCACGTGTTCCGTAATGGCGTCTTTGCTTTGTGTTAATTTATATGTTGGATTTCTATTGTTTATATTTTTGCGATAAGAATTAAATGATGAAACTCTTTGATTTTCCTTTTGCGGTTTCCACCAGAAGGTCAATTTGCAAATAGCATGGTTTTTGACCTAAGGATGGCTAAAGGTGTCTGATAAAAAAAATTCCAATCTAACCTCATTTTTTTAAGCTTCATTGTCTGCGACTTTAAAAATGTATTTCATTTTGTTTTTATTTTTGTATTACAGAATGGCGGACGCAGCTCCAGCCCGTGGTGGTTTCCGTGGAGGATTTGGCTCTCGTGGTGGTCGTGGCGGCCGTGGTCGCGGTCGTGGCCGTGGACGTGGTGGTCGCGGTCGTGGTGGCAAGGAAGACTCCAAGGAATGGGTTCCAGTTACCAAATTGGGTCGTTTGGTTCGTGATGGCAAAATCAACTCTTTGGAAGAAATCTACTTGTACTCTTTGCCTATTAAAGAGTTCGAAATCATTGATTTCTTCTTGGGTTCCGCTTTGCGTGATGAGGTTTTGAAGATCATGCCCGTTCAGAAACAAACCCGTGCCGGTCAACGTACCCGTTTCAAGGCTTTCGTTGCCATCGGTGACAACAACGGTCACATTGGTTTGGGTGTCAAGTGCAGCAAGGAAGTTGCTACAGCTATTCGTGGTGCCATTATCTTGGCTAAATTGTCTGTAGTCCCCGTTCGTCGTGGTTACTGGGGTAACAAGATCGGTAAGCCCCATACCGTACCCTGCAAGGTTACTGGTAAGTGCGGTTCTGTATCCGTACGTTTGATTCCCGCTCCCCGTGGTACCGGTATTGTATCTGCTCCAGTACCTAAGAAGTTGTTGACCATGGCTGGTATTGAAGATTGTTATACCTCAGCTCGTGGTTCTACCTGTACTTTGGGTAACTTCGCTAAGGCTACTTATGCTGCTATCGCCAAGACCTATGCTTATTTAACTCCCGATTTGTGGAAGGAAATGCCTTTGGGTGTTACTCCTTACCAACAATTCGCCGATTTCTTGGCTGATAAACCTGGCACTCGTAACATCGAAGCCTAATTGATTTTTAATTTTAAATAAAATTAAATTAAAGAAAGTAAAGTATAGTCTATCTTTATTACAATATATTTATGCTACAATTAGAATTTAAGGGATCTCAGTGGGCTAAACCAAAGTTTTTGTTTAGAAAACAGCAAGAATTAGTGGTTTGATCGAATCTGGTAGTGTTTAAAGTTAGATTTGGTAATCCTATAAATCTGAACTTATTTGAAAGGTCGGTTTAACACGACAAAATTTTATTGTATCTATCTACTGGTTTTAGTACGTTATGAAAAAATCTAAATTAAACAAAAACATTGGACTTCATCAAAACAAAAAAAGAGATGTAGAAGCTAAAGAGTAAAGGTCATTAGCAGACAGAGTGGTACCCCTGCATTTAATATGAACTTGCCTAGCAGGCTTCCATCTATAACCAATTCATATTGAACAATCCCTGAGATAACTCAACATGAGCCTACAGAGCACCGAAAGCAATTAGTTTAAACAAAAATATAACGCGTATCGAAACCGCCGGATGTACTTGTAGAATTGATTGATTTCAGACAGAATACAAGCCTCCCAATATATCCAGCCCGTTGGTTAACCATACCACCGAACATATGTTCGGTGAACCATACTACTTATGTTACACTGTGCTGATGTTGTGTGGTCTTTATAATTCAAATGGAGGACTATAGAGTTGTATTTTCTTTAACGCATATTCCAAAAAATGCATTGCTCATAATAAAAATGTTATTTTATATTGTGCTTTCACACACGAGACTATTTTTTAAGCCGCACAATTTTAGTTCTTTCAGTCACACACGAGACTATTTCATCTGGCATAAAATTGTATACATATAATCTGCTTTGTGTGTATTAGTTTTTTCTATACTACTCAACGCACAACGAAAGATTAAATATGTTCTACACAAAAAATTTTTCTGAACCTGCTGTTTTATAAATGTATGTGTATTGGTTTTGTGTTGTTTATTTATTGGTTTGTGCGGGGTAGAAGCTGGTTGAAAAATTATGCCAGCAAAAAACCACTCTCCTCGCCTCTCTTGCTGATAAGTTGCCATTTTGAGCCAGCATAATTGTTCTCGTCTGTGATTGCCCATTGGCGAGTGCCGTTCAGCACGATATAATAAATCTAACAATATGGTAACATAATATTTAAATAAAACTAGTAATGGGAGATATGGCAACTAATTAATAATTTTCAACGAATTTTAGTTCATGCTAAAATGACGAATTGTGTCTCGTTCATTCGGTTTTATACCTTCACCGTTTTAACTTAAATTTTTATACTACAAGTAAGTAAAATGCAAAAATTTCGTAATTTTTTTGTTTAATATTAAAAAAAAGTGTTAATAAAATTAAATATATAGAAATCCAACATTTTTCACCAATGAATAAAAAACATGACTCGTAGTAAAATGTATGCTGAATAATTAAAATTTCTTGTGAGAAGCCACGTGTGCCGTAATGGCGTCTTTTCTTTGTGTTAATTTATATGTTGGATTTCTATTGTTTATATTTTTGTGATAAAAATTAAATGATGAAACTCTTTGATTTTCCTTTTGCGGTTTCCACCAGAAGGTCAATTTGCAAATAGCATGGTTTTTGACCTAAGGATGGTTAAAGGTGTCTGATAAAAAAAAAAAAAAAATTCAATTCTAACCTCACTTTTTAAGCCTCATTGTCTGCGACTTTAAAAATTTGTTTTTTTATTTTTGTATTACAGAATGGCGGACGCAGCTCCAGCCCGTGGTGGTTTCCGTGGAGGATTTGGCTCTCGTGGTGGTCGTGGAGGCCGTGGTCGCGGTCGTGGCCGTGGACGTGGTGGTCGTGGCCGTGGTGGCAAGGAAGACTCCAAGGAATGGGTTCCAGTTACCAAATTGGGTCGTTTGGTCCGTGATGGCAAAATCAACTCTTTGGAAGAAATCTACTTGTACTCTTTGCCCATTAAAGAGTTCGAAATCATTGATTTCTTCTTGGGCTCCGCTTTGCGTGATGAGGTTTTGAAGATCATGCCCGTTCAGAAACAAACCCGTGCCGGTCAACGTACCCGTTTCAAGGCTTTCGTTGCCATCGGTGACAACAACGGCCACATTGGTTTGGGTGTCAAGTGCAGCAAGGAAGTTGCTACCGCTATTCGTGGTGCCATTATCTTGGCTAAATTGTCTGTAGTCCCCGTTCGTCGTGGTTACTGGGGTAACAAGATCGGTAAGCCCCATACCGTACCTTGCAAGGTTACTGGTAAGTGCGGTTCCGTATCCGTACGTTTGATTCCCGCTCCTCGTGGTACCGGTATTGTATCTGCTCCAGTACCTAAGAAGTTGTTGACCATGGCTGGTATTGAAGATTGTTATACCTCTGCTCGTGGTTCTACCTGTACTTTGGGTAACTTCGCTAAGGCTACTTATGCTGCTATCGCCAAGACCTATGCTTATTTGACTCCCGATTTGTGGAAGGAAATGCCTTTGGGTGTTACTCCTTACCAACAATTCGCCGATTTCTTGGCTGATAAACCTGGCACTCGTAACATCGAAGCTTAAATGATTTTTAATTTTAAATAAAATTAAATGAAAGAAACTAAAGAATAGTTTGTTTATTTTTATGACAATATTTATGCTACAATTAGAATTGAAACAGTTTAAGTATGTTAAAATAAAATTTTGTTTGGATAGCAGCTAGAATTGGTGGTTTGATCGAATCTGATAGTGTTTGAAGTTAGATTTGGGAAATTCTATAAATCTTTGAACTTATTTGAAAGGTCGATTTCAAATGTGACTAAAATTAAACAAAAATTTATAGCATCTGTCTAACGAATTCAATACCTTAAAAATTTTCTAAATTCAAAACAACAGAAGGAATAGTAATGTCAAACGTTTATTGTTGTCAAAGTTAAAGAGGAAAGGTCATTGAGAGGTAAGTGGTACCCCTGCTTTTAACATGAACTTGTCTAACAGGTGTCCAACTGTAACCAACTAATATTGCAATCTCTGAGATAACTCGACATGAGCCTACAGACCACCAAAAGCTATTAGTTCAAACAAAATCTTAATGTGTACCGCAGATCCTGGATATAATGTAGAATGGATTGATTTCAGAGAACACAAGCAGAAAATCTGCTGAACTAGCCTTCTTGTCTAATTCGTAATATATCAGAAGGTGATAGGTGGTTAACAATAATTTGTGTACATAATTGGTCATTACAAGCCTTCAGTCAGGATTACAACCTAGCTTCTCATATCACTTATGTGGTGTGTGCTAATTTTAAACATGAATGAATTTTAAGAAACTTTTATTTTACGTATTTCGAGATTTTTAAACCAAGGCCTCTACGATTTAAATATTCGCAAATACATATATGAGACGCATAAGATTGTAAACCTGATTGAAAAAAAAACGCTACCGTAGTTTAATAATTACTAGCCATTTAATGAGTTAACAACACTTGCTCCTTTAAAATACAACCCTGACAATTTTTTTGTGTTTCTCCTTTTCGATATTCGAATTCCTACGCTTCGCGCAACTGCCACCATTTTTCATTTAAATTCAAACGGTTTAAAATCTGCTGCTCGCATCATACAACTCAAACGAAAATTGAGAGGAGCCTAGCGGAAAATTGTAGAAAAACTGTAAAAATTTCTTTTGGCTGCTTGTGTTAAGCATTTGTCAAGGAAAATTATTATTATATTTTCTAAATGTTAAAGAAGAAACTAAAAAAAATATTGTGAATGTTGAGAATTTATTGTCACTTTGAGTGTCACCAATCGAAACGAAACGTCTTCCTATTCCCCGCACATACAGAATATTATACAGCAGCCGCATAAAAATTGTAAAAAAAAGACAGAACATCAGGTAAGTGGACAATAAATAAATATTGATTGATTGTGGTGATTGGTGGCAATCGAATGTATAATTGTTTTAGTGTAAAATCGATAGACAGACAGACCCCTCAAGGCAGCGATACATACCAGTGAAACAATTGTAGACACAAAGGCGTCAGCGTTCAGAAATGGGCGATTTGGAGAGTGTAAGGGTGGCGCTAAGAGTCCGCCCTTTGGTGGCTTCGGAACAGGCACGAGGCTGTCAAGTGGCTGTAGAAAAGATAGGTGATGAAAATCAGGTGTTGGTCAACAATACCGATGCCTTTTCATTCAATTTTGTATTCGATTGGAAAGATACACAGGAGGTGGTTTATAATGTGTCTGTGTCTGATATGTTGGACAAATTGTTTAGTGGGTTTAATGCCACCATATTAGCCTATGGCCAGACTGGTTCTGGTAAAACCCATACTATGGGCACGGCCTTTGATGGGTCATTGGATGAAAATGTCGGCGTAATACCTCGTGCGATGCATGACATATTCGAACGTATCAATAAACTCTCTGATACATTTGATTTTGTTGTTAAATGCTCCTTTATGGAGCTATACCAAGAGCAACTATATGATTTGCTTGCAGACAAACCTCGAGATGAGTGTACGGTCGATATTCGTGAAGATCGTAATGGCATTATTATGGTTGGTTTAACGGAAAGAGAGGTGCGCAGTGCTATGGAAACCACAGATTGTTTGGTGAAAGGATCGGCAGGCAGAGCTGTAGCGTCAACGGCTATGAATCAAGCTTCATCTCGATCTCATGCCATATTTACTGTGTACATGCAGGCAACAAAGAAGGATGACTCGTAAGTATTGCAAGCATTTAGGAAATAAATATTGATTTTCTTAGTTTTTAACTCAAAATCGATTGATTTTAATTTTTATTTTCAGAGGAGCTGTAACCACATCAAAATTTCACCTCGTCGATTTGGCTGGTTCCGAACGTTCGAAAAAGACTGGTGCTACTGGAGACCGTTTTAAGGAAGGTGTTAAAATAAATCAAGGCCTTTTGGCCTTAGGCAATGTTATCTCAGCTTTGGGTGGTAAGTTCTTTGCAAGTAATTTTTATAAAATTTTAAAAATTTCATTCCTTTATGGTATAACAAATTGCAAATACAGAAAGGGAAAGTCAATAAGAAAAAGTGCAATAATTTAATAATTTTTAAGATGATTCTATATGTACAGAATAGAGACAAATAATTATAATTTTTATTTTAGAAATATAATCAACAAAAGAAAGTGAAGGGATGGGGGTAGCTAGAATTTTGTCATGCCTGAGTGATGACAATGCAACAGGTGGTAGTTACTAATGCTTATTCTTCCTCATATTTTAGTAGGTTAGTAAGCAATGCTAAAAGTGAGAAAGTTGATATTTTTATTTGGGTTGCTTTGTTACAAAGGATGTTTGTCTTTATTAGCTCAGTTCTGCATTATTGCATGTTGTCCTTAATTTCCTATTACAAAGTCAATACACGACAATGACAATCTTAAGAAGCCAGTCTTTTTTTTTTTTATAGAAATTTAGTAAATAAAGGGTCTGCCAAATAATTTTTTTTTGAAAATGCTTAGAAAAAAAACTACTGAATATTTTCTCAAATTTCTTTTTTTATTTGAAAGTACAATCCTTCCGGTTAATAATGGAAAAAAAATTCATTCAAATGGCTGCCTTGGCTGGCCATGCAGTAGCCTACACGATCGGTCCAATTTTTAAGCACATCGATTGTGTGCAGCTGTATTTCACCAATGGCTTCACGAATATTGTCCTTTAAAGCGTCATTTGTCTTTGGCGGCACCCCACAAATAATAGTCCAACGGTGTCAAATTGCAGCTCCGAAGTGGCCAAACGACATCAGCCCTGCGGCTGATAATGCGATCTTCAAAAACAGGGCGCAAAACATCGAGTGTAGCTTCGGCTGTGTGGCACGTAGCGCCGTCCTGTTGAAACCAAATGTTGGCAATATCCTCCTCTTCAATTTTTGTGAACAAAAATTCATTCAACATGGCCCGATAACGATCGCCATTGACTGTAACGGCCACTCCTTGCTCATTTTCGAAAAAAAAAATGGCCCAATTATGCCTCTGGACCAAAATCCGCACCAAACAGTGACTCGTTTTGGCTGCGTCGGCTTTTCAATGTATGCGTGCGGGTTTTCTGTTATTCCGATATTAAAAAATCCCAATACTAAATCATATCTTGGTCAAATATTATTTTGTACAGCCTAGACTTCATTTTGTCCAAGGAAATGTTAAGCAGGAAATTAGGGGTGTTTTAAACATTTAAAACAATCTGCATGTTGTGACTTTTTTACCTGCCCGACTTATTAAACGCAAGCTGCAAAGTATATTTACGACGCCTAGAATTCATAAACTTATGTATGAAATATTTGGCATTACCTTTTTGTGTTACAACAAATCAATTTGTTGAGTATCAGCTGTCAAAATAATGCATCATTTGTATTTTGTATGCAAACGGTTGCAGTTGTTACAATACAATGTTTTACATACGAAATATGAGTCCCTACATTTATATTCCTTAACGCCATTTTTATGCGAAACAATTCCCTGCATGCATGCCTTGAATTCCATATGCAATTTTTCAAATTATGTTCCGCAACATGTGTTGACGAAGTCGTTCCCTGTTTATCTTAAGGTTTTTAAAGTAAAATCTTGATATCCATTTTGCCTTCTATTAATTCTATATACAGAAATGGACCCCATACAGAGATATTTAGTTTCGAATGAAATTATTTCATTTAAAATTTCCTGTTTGTGTTCTTTTCTTGCAGATGGCAAAGGCTCTGGTTTTGTACGCTATCGTGATTCGAAATTAACACGCCTGCTACAGGATTCGCTGGGTGGCAATTCGGTAACGCTAATGATTGCCTGTGTTTCACCGGCTGATTATAATGTCGCTGAGACATTAAGCACTCTACGCTATGCAGATCGTGCACGGAAAATAAAGAATAAACCAATAGTCAATCAAGATCCTCATGCAGCCGAAATCAATCGTCTAAAGGGTATTATACAGAAATTACGAGTAGAATTATTAACGAAGGGTGGTGGCTCAATGGAAAGTATTGAATCCGGTGAACCCCTTATGACTGTTTCTATGCCGTTAATGAGGCCTTCGGAGGAACAAAATATTAAATACCGCGATTTACAAGAGAAATACCGAAATCTGCAGCAGCAATGGCAAATGACCCTTCATGATGTTACTGAGCACGAAATGCGTGCTCATATTGCAGAAGCCGCCCATGAGAACCTCAAACAAAAATCGGGAGAAATCAAAAGCATTGTAAGGGAATTGTCTAAAATCCAAGAAGGCCCATTAGATGAAGAAAAACTTACTGACACTGTAGGTAACATCACTAAATTGATAGAGGGTTTAGACGAAGAACTGTCTCGTGCAGAAAAGGAAATAATGGATCATAAAAGACGTTCCTCTATTGACTCCTCGGTTAGTAACGCTGATCACGCCGGCTCTGATGAACAGAATGTAAATTCGTCCGAAATGAATGCCCTTATGCAAGAGAGAACAGAAGCTTTTACCAGCAAACAAATTGAAATAAATGATCAATTGCGTCGCATTAATCGAGAACTAAATTTAAAGGAACAATTGCAACAGCGAATTACTGGTAATTTCAGCAGATACTCGACTTTGGATGATGACATAGAAGAAAAGTTCAAAGAGTGCGAACAGAAGATACAAGAGCTTGAAACCGAAAAGGCCGAACTTCTCGATAAATTGCGGCATGTGAAAGAGAATGCCTCTGCAAAATTGGCTGAAGAGCGACGTAAGCGTTTGCAGACATTAGAGCATGAAATTTCTGAAATGAAACGAAAGAATGTCCAACAGGCTAAATTATTGAAAATAAAAGAAAAAGAGACACAAAAAATTCGAAATCTAAACTGTGAAATTCAATCAATGAAGGAGTCCAAAGTGAAGCTAATCAGAGCCATGCGTTCCGAAGCAGAAAACTTCCGTCAGTTTAAAATGATGCGCGAAAAGGAATTGATGCAATTGAGAAACAAAGATCGTAAAATGCAAAATGAAATGACGCGCAAAGAGGCTTTACACAATAAACAACGCAACGTGCTTAAACGGAAATGTGAAGAAGCGATGGCAATTAATAAGAGGTAAGAAGTATTTATTTTTGGTTTCATTTGTTTTGTTTTGTTTGGTTTTTGTGTGATGTGAGACTTGACTGATGTGTTGGTTATATTTTCTTAGGCTTAAGGATGCTCTAGACAAACAAAAGGCAGCCCATGCACAAAGACAGAAAATTCAAACCTATAAAGATACCACAGCTAATTCGGTAAAAATCGATCATATTATAGCTTGTGTTGAACGTGAACTAGAGGTAATCATATCCCTTATTGATGCTGAACGTACACTTGAACAACTAATGGATGACCGTGGCATAATCAGCCGTCGACTCAACGAGTTGAAGGAGCAACAACCTACACCAGATCCCAAATCATCAGTCGGTTTGGAAATTGCCAGTTTGGAGGAGGAGTTCGAAATGAGAAATGCGCAGATATCCGATCTGCAACAGAAAGTGTGCGCTAATGATATCGACACACTCATTAAATCACTCGGGGAAAACGTACACAGTCTGGTCGAGGCTCGAGCTGTGTTTAAGTATCTGTTGAAAACATTCGCCGATATGAGACGGGAATATGCTCAAATAAGTGATGAATTACGTTCCCAGATCCATACAGCCGAAGAGAAATCTAATGAGGCATCGAAAACAATTCAACAGTTAAAACTTGAACATGAGCAAGCCATAGCTGAGTACGAGGAGAAAATTTCCATGGCTCTGACACCTGAACAAGAGGAACGTTTGAAATTACACGAAGAACAAGAGAAAAAGATAGAATCTCTTATGATTGAGCTGGAAAATTATAAACAGTTGAAAGAGGAAGCCGCCACAAACAGAAAGAGAGGAAAACATTCTGCCAAGGTACGTACAGAAGGTGTTCTTTAAAAATATGTTGAATTTTATATTGTATCGCGTGCAAATGGTTGAATTGTGTAAAAATGTGTTGTAATTTTAAAATTTTTCTATTTTCTATGGGTAATTTTTATTCTCCTTTAGCTTCTATCTGCTTTAACAAAGTTTTCTGATATATTACGTTAAATAGATGTGAGTATAAATTGTGATAAAAAGAAAAGTAAAACCTATTAAGCATATTTCTTTCATTAATGCTGGTTTTTTATGGTTTTAATTCATTTCATTATCATGATTTTTATTTGGCTTTTCCTTCATTGGTATTCAAATTTCTTTAATTTTTTTTCTCAATACAAAGGAAATTTTATTTTGTAATTTTTTACTCTAATTGAAGCATTAACGAAATTTAAATTTTAAATGTATTCGGATCAGCCATTTTCTTATATGTTAAGTTTTTACTTTGTAGTAAAAGGAAATCAATTATTATGAATTGCTACATGCATATAAGCTTTGTATAGCATTCCTGTCACATTGATGGCAATTCGATTCCGACTTTAAAAAAAAAGCTGATGTAATCAGATGCGTAAGGACTTCCCTACAAAGGAGCATTAAAGCCATCTGTTTGCAACATGATAATTCATTTCTTTTGCTACACTTTATATAGACGACGATTCTAAGTAAAGCAACGTTTTATTTCATCATAAAATTATTTAACTTTTTCGACTTTCTATTTAACGGTTTTTCTTTTTTTAATTTCTTTATTTAGAATACTTTTTCACACATTAAATCCGAGGCTATGGAAGAAGAAATCATCGTAGAAGAAGAATTTACCGAAAGCGACAATTATGATGAAAACTCTGATGACGATCCAGATTGGGCAAAAACACCTTTGGTACGGAGACGTACAAATGTAAGTACATAGTATGATTAAATAAAACAGGGGTCGGCATCTAAAGTGTTACCAATTTAAATGCATAAAAATATTTAGCATGTTTAGCAACCTTTAGTGCAAATAGTACCATTGTTCGTGTCTGTTCAAAATGCTGCACGAATTTTATGTATATTCTACGCAAAGAGCACGCTTTAAGCGCAGAAGCATTCAATGTCGTGTATTACGTATGTTGAAATCAAGTTTTAACCTTTCAAGTTATGTTCGGAGCGTTTTCTGATTTCGTATTCTTGTAGAATATAATAACGCGTCACATACACATTCTTCGGTATCTCATAATCCTTTATAAACACAAATCAAACAATAATGTTTTGTTTGAAGATCAATTTTGAACACAATTTTTAAATGTCACATAAAACGATAAAATAACAAACTGCTGACATTTTGTCTACAAACGGACATAGCCTTGCTATAGAAAAGCAAATTTTGGTAACACTTCCAGTGCCGAGGCTTGTAGTTGTTTCATTTCATTTAACTTGGAATATTTTGTGAAATGATTTGTCTAATTTTGGAATAATCGTATACAAAAAGATACGCCTTGATTTTAGAACATGCGGCGCACCAACTCACGTAATTTCTCCCAAGGATCCGTCTCCATGTCCGACCTCTCCTATAGTCTGGATGAGCAACAGCAACAGATCTCCGCTGAGTCCACTTCTACAGGAACACTTGGACAAACTGCAAACCCATCTGTCAAGGGTAAGCACAAGCGGAAGTCCAAGGGCTGCAAGTGCCGTGGTGACTGCCGAAAGAAACGTTGCGGATGTAATTCGCTCAATCAGAAATGTACGATAAATTGCAATTGCACCGATCGATGTAAAAATCGCGAATTAACCCCACACCCCTCCTCCACCAACCTTATTGATTTGAGCGATGACACTAAAGAAAATATAATTATCGAAGAAACTGATGATGATGATGATAAGGCTGACGCTGAGCGTACATTTAAATTTAAATCACCACAATTAAATAAAAATATACAAATTGAAGGCGAAACGGGTTCGACAACGAAAACAAATGCCTCAACGTATTTAACACCAAAAATGGCTAGGTAAACAATTGCACTGAATATCTAATAATATTTGTAGTATTTCAATAAAACTAAAAATTAATCACATTTTTTTTTTTTTATCTATTTTAGATTATCTACGATTAATTTTGATACTGCTACAGCAAAAAAGAAATTCTTTAATGATTAAATGATCTTAGTATACCAACAAACTCTCGTTTAAATCGTTAAAAATATTCTGTTCTTCGCCTTCTTTGTGAGTGGCTCTGTCAGATTTTAATTAAATTGTATTTTTAATTATTTTTACGATTGTTGTTTAGTTATTTTAACATTTTACTCAACATCCATCTACTTTGTACTCGTAGTTCTTCTATTCACTTAAGTAGTGAATGGCAAGAAAAGTTAGTGAATATGACAATAACAATGTCGTTAATCAATTGATCACTAGAATTTTATAACAAAAACCAATTTATTAATTTAAGTGGTATGGTGGTCTCTTAAATCATTAGTAATATTTAATATTTATTCATGAATGTAGAATTATTTTTTATTTAATATCCGTTTATGATCATTTTATCCTTTTACGTCTCATTTATTTATAAACTTATCCATTTGTTTTGTATCATATCTACATGTCAAGTTTCATTTCGATTGCATAATTTTTTGTTTATATTTTCAATGATTTTATATTTTCTTTTCACTATTATTTAAGTGTTACTGTTTTATTTATAATTTAACATGGTTATACAATAAGAGCTTCTCTTATTATTTAAGTTTCGGATAAATTTCTTTATAAGAAAATTTACGCATACACAAATAAATCAAATAAATTAATATACCTAGAGGCGTTAGCCTCTTTGCTTGCCTAGTGCTTAATTCAGTTGTAAATCTATTGTAATCGAATGTAATGATAATAAATAAATAAATATTTTTTTTTTTTAAAATCAATCTATTTTTATGCATTCACCCCATTTTAACCAGGCTGCAATTGATTACTACCACCTGTTGCTTGTGGCGAATGATTTTGTTTTTTTTTTTTTTTAATTCGCCACAAGACAAACATCAAAATCAATCACGCCAATTTTGGTCTATTATAGTTGAAGCTTTATATGAGGCGTAGAATATCTTACACAGTTTGAAAATAAACCAAAGTTCTTGTGGAAAGTACTTCATGACTGGTAATCAGCGAACATCAGATTAAGAACTATTTACTCTTTCCCAGTTATACTAACTAGAAGTCCAAATGGTGCATTAGTTACACCCCTGGGTCTGGAGTCAACAAACGATATATTGGGCCTTGTGCCACCATTTTGGGGTTCATTGTATGTCAAATGTGAGTCCTTTCATGTTCAGTAATATCTTTGGTAACTGGATAGATTGAAGAAGTATACAAAGTGGATCAATTTACAAACCCAGACTTCACTGACTCTTCTAAGGTTTTAATTTAAAACTAATATGGATAGGCAAGGTATGTAATTAAAATTAATTTAAAATTATACTTTTATTTACACAATTTTATAATAAAAATTTATAAAATCATAATTGAAGACTTTCTTTTATTTCTTAGGACAAGCATAGGGTAAACCATTTTTGCAACAATATTCTCTGCCATCTGCCAGATTTGTATTGTGCCACCTTAAGCTGCAATTGCGTATGAATAAATAGGCTCGTTCTTTGCGTATATCGTGATCCAAAGAGGCACACAAAATACTACTCGAATCTGGTAAATGTTTAACAATCTAAAAAGTAAAGCAATAGATTATAACAATGTACATTTTTTTAAATATAATTCATCTAATAGATAACCTGTTCCAAACATTTCGTTTGACACTGTTTTCGGCCAATGGGATTGCATACAAATTGCCTGTCCAAAGTGTTAGAAATAACTGGTTCTCCTTTAGGCGGTGCAGATGAGCCCTTGACAAATTGTGAACTCAAGAAAATACCACAAGTGCAAGACCTCTCTTCATATGATAACTTATTAACACTGCTTTTAACTACAGCAGTGGCTGCTGTTGTGTCCCCATGGAATATTAGTTCGGACGATGTGGTATCTTCTGTTGAAGGAGTGCTTTTCATTACGGATGACGTTGTGTTGAAATAATCATCGCCTATTCCGTTTGCTGTTGAATCCAAACTGCTGCTGCTGTTTGTTTGTAATAATTTTTTATTTTTGCCAATGGACTTGCCTTTAAATTCTATGTCCTTTTCATAGGCAATTTTCGTAAACACCACATCTAAACAACAGCTCAGCATGATGCTTAAAAAGACGAATCCGTAAAGGAAAAATTGTTGCCTTAAATCTAAAAAAAGGAACAGAATTTTAGGAAAAGAAGTTCAAATTGAAAAGTTTTATTCTCCACTTACTACCCATGCAGAGTGTTTTTCTTTACAAATTATTTGCTGGCAATTTCTCTCAAGTTTTATTCTGATTAAGGTAAGTTGGCTTTTTAAAACTCGGCTTTAAATAAAAGTTATTAAACGTTTTTGCTTGGACCAGCAAATTTTTAGATTAAAACTTAAGCAAAATATTATTTGAACTTGAAATTCAAGTTCAAGCTGAAGCAGTTTCAAGAGTGAATACTGGTGCAATCAGAATTTGACAATGAAATTTGAGTTCAAGTAATAGTTTTCAATTTTTAAGCACGACGGAAAACAAAGATTTACAACAAAATTTAATTAAATCATTCTGGCGACACCAAAGACAATAGTGTTCAGCAAAGTTTATAAATTCTTTATAAATTTAGGAATTCAAATTAAATTTCCTTCATTTATTTGTTTTACGATTTGGTATTACGTCAAATGGCTTCTACAGGAGCTGAGGATCTGTGGAGGAGGAAGAGACTGACAGTGCCCAGGTTTTCGACCTCTTACTTTCTTGACTTGCACCTTGACCGACCTTTCTAACAACAGTGCAGTAACAAGATTTATTATGAACTTGGGTTAGTTTCCTGTAAGGAATGTTTAATATCCGGTTTAAATATTTATTGTAGTGTTACAAATGGTCTAAATGCTGGCTTAAGTGGAATTACTTCCTTTGAGAAGGTTTCGCCACATTGCCTATTCTCTGTTTTTGAGTTCATTTAACTCCGACCACATTAAAAAGCTCAGGAGCGCTCGCTTATCGAATATCGAAAGAAAATTCAATCATCAACTGGCCTAATAAAGGTTCGACAGTTACAGAGTAGGTGTCCAATAGTTTGAAAGTCCTCCTCCTTGTCGCCACATACCCTGAAATAGTCCGGCTGAGATCTATAACAGATTGCTGCCTACAGCCCCTTAAGAAATCCAGCAAGTAGTCTTATGCCGGATTTATCCAAATCCAGCATCAACATACTTCCAACATTATCCATGGAGGTTCATAGGCTTAGACCCATATAGCGCTCTATCCCATCTCACGGCATGACCATAGAGGTAGCAGATTGGAGGATTAAAACAACACATCCGACCCGATCCAAAGGCTTTGGACGAGGCAAAATCCCTCATGTAACCGGACTGTGAACGAGGACACTTAAAATTTTGTATATTAAGTAGGCGTAGCAGCTACGGCCTCAACAGCCTAATTATTAAGTATTAAGGACAAAGGCATGCTTACCATATGAAAAGAACATCGTCATTCAATTAACAATAAAATCAATTAATTTTAATCAATAATTTTAACGATTATTGAGTACATTTTTTTTTTTGTTGGAACTGACCTATTTTCATTCTGAAAATGATGAATTTTTTAAATTATTTGAATTTAAATAATGAATAACGCTAAAAACTTATTGCACACAACTCGGAATAACATTCATTGTATAAATAGTTGGCAGCACTTTATGTTCCACAACAGCTGATTTCGATGACAACTCATCGCTCTCTTAACAATTAATTGGCCGGCTATTTCCAATAAATATTTTTCCCAATCTTGTTTTGTTTATCGCAATTAATATTGCTTTTAATCAGTCAACCTCAAGTAAAATCATAAAACATTAAAAAAAAAAATCAGTTGATTAACAACGAGAAGGTGTTGTGATAAGTACTATCTACAGAATAACTCTGACAAAATGGTGAACATAAAATATACCAAAGGATTTGAAGGTTATCAAAGCTCAGTGGCTGAATTGTACAAAGGCAGCGAGACTCCCTTGTACATTTTATTTACCGGTGACAAGAACGGTGATGGTGTTAGCTGGTGTCCCGATTGTAATGTTGGTAAGTGTCAACGGCTTCGTTCAAAGAATGTGAAAAAAAAGTTTAATTTTTTATGCAATTTTAGCGCAACCCAATATTGATAAGGCGATCGAAAAGTTTGCCGGGGACAATGACAACTTTCTGGTGGTGGAGGTCGGAGATAGACCTTTGTAAGTAATTTGAACATGTTATTATTGATGGATGGTTGTTTGCATTAGTTTTTCTGTTTTCAGCTGGAAGGATATGAAGAACCCTTTCCGCAGTGATCCCAATATCAAATTAATGGTCATTCCCACTTTGTTGCGCTGGAAAAGTGTATTACGTTTAGAGGGTGAACAGTGTGAAAAATGGGATTTATTGGAAATGCTTTTCAATGAAGAGGAATAATTTTATGTTTTCGTGTAAAATATTTTTTAAACTTTTTATAATATGTTTAAAAAAAAACAAAGTTTAAATATTTAAGAATATAAAAAAAGCGTTTTTTATCAATTCAATAAAACGAAGTTGTATATGTATCTGCCTGTACTGGTCCATTAACAATAATTTGTGGATTTTGTTGATAAGATAAGTAAGTAGTCAGTGGCTGCCGTTGTGGTTGTGACGGCTTTCTTTCTGTTTGATTGTGTTTCTTTGAGTGTCGGGTGAGAATTCAAACAAACGGTCTACGCATTGGAACGTATTGGAAATAATAATCACAGTGTAACCAGTGGCGACAATTATGACGTTTGAAAAACGCTTAAACCAGCAGTTTTAACCCTCCTCGTAGAGGGAGAAAAAAAATGTTAAAAGTTTTTGCAAAGCAAATGTGTTAGAAGCAACAGATATACAGAGTGAAAACTGGCGGATAAAGTGGAAAAATTAAATGTAAATAAACATTTATTTTGTGTTAAAAAAGGGCAAATTTGGAATATTTTTTAATTTCTTCAATGAAAATCTTAAAAGTTCTTAAATATTTAAATATTAATCGAAATGTGCCTGGTTTTTGGTCAGAATGAATATAGATTCTTGTGCAAAAGGTAAGTAAGCAGTTAAATACATCAAGATGAAATAAGACATATTGCTTATAAAAATTTGTTCTTTTAGAACTTTGTGTATATTACTAGTATTTATTAATTTCTTGAATGAAAAAGTTAAAATTCGGTAATTTTTTCATTATTAATCGAATTCTTAGCAATTTCCCTTCACACTGAAAAAGTTCCGTGTGCAAAAGGTAAGTAAAAATAAAAATATAACAAAATATATACTCAAAACTTTTTGTTTCAGGAATTTGTGAATATACCTTTAAATTGGTTAAATACTAAGTCAGTGACGACCGATGAAAGCTGTCATAAAAAATACATTAATTCCGAATTACGTTTCCCTAATAAAACGGTTCATCTCCTTTCAAAATTATTCTAATATTCTACAAAAATACCAAAAATTTCTACCAAAATAGAATAATAAAAATCCACCCCGAAATCTAAAAAAAACATAAACAAAACAGACAGGCAGTCAGAGAGGGACAGAAATACTTTTTTGGTAATATTTGCTGTCCCTTTCTAAGTGAGGGTTAAACGTCAAAACCGTGACGTATCTGTATACCTGTGATAATAATATAGCTGGCCGGCTGGGCCAATTGAGCAAGCGATGAGTTGTCATCGAAATCAGCTGTTGTGGAACATAAAGTGCTGCCAACTATTTTCTCCATGGCAACCCTGGTGGTTGGAAAAATTCATTTTTGTTTGTTCAAAAAAAGAAACGTTCTAAAGAAATTCGCACATTCTTTTTCCGTTTCCGGTTTATATAAAGTAAAAATTAAGCCCTGTTTGTTTTAAATAGGAGGAATTTATGGCGTTGGTTGTGTGTGTGAATGAAGGATAATTGGATGGATGCGTGTGTTGCTGGTTGGTGGGTGTGTGTTGTTGTTGGTGTTGCTGCTGCTGGGAGGTGGTGAATAATAAATAGTGTAGTTTGAAGTGTGAGGGGAGGTGAAGGAAGGAGAAAAATGAACAAAAAGGGAAAAAGAGGTAGGTAGGATGTAGTAGTTGCAGCTGTAATTGTGTTGCTGCTGTACACCCGCTCTTCGTTGTTGTTGGACGGACGGACGGAGAGGGAAAGAGGCAATTAACTAAAAAAAAAAGCTTTTTTTTGGAAGTGTGGTGAATTTTGTCGTTTTGGTGAGTTTCCAGTGTGGTGAGTTTTTACAAAGTGTGGTGAATTTATCAGGTGTGGTGAATAAAATCGAAACTCACCAAAGTGCCGTGTATTACCATAGATCAATGAACTGTATATTGTGAATTGGACGGTGTATGTCTAGAATACGCAATTTTCACCTCTGTTAGCGGAGGTATTCACCGACATGGCTGGTTACCATTATGTACTGCGGTACCAATGGTGTGGTTTGTGTTTGGATTAAAGATAATTAAACTCGATTACTGAAACACTGAATAAAAGGAAGTACACTCAACTAACCAGTAATATAGTGTTACCATTGTGTCCATTCTATTTAAAATTCTAAAAAATTAAAATTAGAAAACTGCATACAAATAAAATTAAATTTAAATTATTTTGTAAATGAATTTTTGAATAATTTCTCCTTTTTATATATTATTCAAAATGCTTAAAAAAGCTACAAATTGGAATTTTTGTTCGAAAGGAAGGTATTATCAGATCTAAATTTAACATCGGGATAAATTATTAAAAACTATGAATTCATGGTTGGTCGGTTTTTTCCTCTTTGGTGATTTCTTTTTCAGAAGTTGGTTTATAGATTTTTAGTTTCCTGGCAATATTGTATACAATGTTAAGCACCAGTGTGGAAAAATTCAGTACTTTAGTACTTTTTTCAGTACTTTTCCATTTCACTTTTAGTACCTTTCAACTATTGGGGGTCAGCAACAGTTCAACATAATGCTAAAGGACTTTTAGCCCCCCGGTTAGCACAACGTCCATGCAACGTATGTATGTATGTTCGTTTTTAGAATACGAAAAGCAATGAGAATGGTTGCCGAATCGTAATGTAATTTCGATAAGTATTTAATTTGCTCTACATAGTATTCTAAAATGAACGTACGTACCGTTACGTTCCGTCGACATTTGACTAAACGGTACTTTTACGTCTCGAATTAACTGTTTTTGTTTTGTATATGAGAAACATGTATAAGTCGTTAGTTTTTCTACTCCATTCCGTACGTGTGTGTATTAAGTATAAATATTTTTTATAAAAGTACCATTTAATGCAAAAAGGTACTCTTTCAGTTATAGCTCAGTACCATTGCACAATTTCAATTTTGCAACACAGGTTTCACCAGTGTTTTGGGCTCCACCTGCGCTGTGTGTTTCACAAGTGTGATAGGATCCAATTCCGGTGAGTTTCTCCGGTGTAGCACTAAAATTTACCACTATAACGTTTGCCCAAAAATACACGGTATTACTAACAGATTGGCACTACCATCTTTCACTGCATTACCAGCAGTGTATGATGGAATGTAATATTTTATTAATAAACAAAAACTATGAATTAAATAAATTTGATTATTTTCTTCTTTTTCCGAAGTTGGTTACAAATTTTTTATACCCTGGCAACAATATAATAAAATAATATTTATCATAAATTTTGAATAAAAATTTGAATTTAACGGTCTGCACTTAAATAAAAACAACAGTTTGGCAACACCTTTTTGTTCCACTTAATGGATGCTATCATTTGCCAATGCATGCCTGTTCAGTTTTTTTCGTTCGCTTACTTATAATCGTTGCTAAAAAGTTTTGCTCGTGGTTTATTTATTAAATAGTCGGTAAAATTAAGTGCAAAGTGAAATAAAATGTAAATAAAATGTAAATAAAAGTGTTTTTAATGCAAAATGAAAAGAATTTCATTCAAAATTGTGTTTTTTATAACAAAAAATCCGTGTGAAAGTGTAAGAATTGAAGCTTCTTAATGTGTGGCGATCATATTTGTGTTGTGAAAAAAAAAATGGTGTCTGCTTGTAACAAGTTAAGTTGGCCGCTGTTGGTGTTACAAAAAAAAAAAAAAAAACGGAAATGAAAATTCAAATATGAATTTAAACGAACATGTAAAGTTGGCCGCAGTTGGTGGTACCAAAAAAGAGAAACGGAAATGAAAATTCAAATATGAATTTAAACGAACAGGTAAAGTTAGCAGCAGTTGGTGTACCAAAAAAAAAAAAAAAAAACGGAAATGAAAATTCAAATATGAATTTAAATGAAATTTTATAAATTAAATTTAAAAAAATGGAATTACTTTATCAAAGAAAAAATAAAAGGAAATGAAAATTTAAATATAAATTTAAAATAATTAGAAAATAAAAAAAGAAATTACGTTATCAAAAAAAAAAAAAAAAAAAAAATTAAAATTCAAATATGAATTTAGAAGAAATTTTAAAAATTAAATTTAAAAAGGCCTTAGTTGCTAGTGCTCTTTGAATATATATATATATATATATAAATAAATAAATAAATAAAAATAAATAAAATAAATTTAAAAAATTAGAAAAATAAAAAAATGGAATATCAAAATTTAAATTTTTTTCGTTAAATTTTGCAGCCGCTCTGAAGCGCTTAGCATATTTTGGGTGCTGGTGTAATAACCAATATGATCTGGCTGATATTTCTTAACATTCCTGATACAGTTTAATGAAGGTAAGGATTTAATTCACATCAACTTTGTTTATAAATTTGTTAATAAATTATGGATGACCAAGAATTCTTTTTCTCAAATTCCCAACGGTCGGACAATGAAGGTTTCTGTAGAAGTCGTTGCAAGGTCTCGATAAAACTTTTTATGAGGCAAAATGTTGTAAATCAGGCGGTATTTTTCGCGTCTTCTTGTCAGGTTTCCGTTTAATTAGTGCGTATTTTATTCATTGCCTTTTTACAGATTCTTCAATCATGTTAGTATCTAACTAAGCCGGTGAACTAATCTACTATAGTACGAGTTGATATAATAAATGCGTTGACAACTATTTTTTTGTACAATTGTTTATTCAGAAAATTGAAAATATGTGGTTTCAAGGAATCGGTGTCACATCGCACGTGAGCCACAAACGATAAATTTATTGCCAATGAAATTATAAAACAATTCGAACCTGAACCAATAAACCTATTAAAGCCTTGTAAGACAATATTAACTCTGATTCATGACAAGAAGAGTCATGAAACTTATTTAATTGGTCATTACAACGCTTTAGTCAGGATAAGAAACTATCTTCTTACATCACACTTGTTGTGTGTGTTAATTTTACCCATGAGTGGCAGGACCTACAGTTTATATTCCAAATGTTTTTTCCAGAAGACTGCTTGGACGAAGTCACCGAGAGAAATATTTTTTTCAAATTTCGTTTTGTTCAGGATGTCTAGCTCCTACCAATGCAGTGCATTATATTGGAATTAGGAAAGCATGTTTTAGAGAAGAGGCAGAATGACAAAGTGATAAATCAGGATTTCTTAGGGTCCAGTGTTATATTTTCGCCATTTTTCCTTTTTTATATCTTCTATATATATAAAAATGAATGTATGTTTGTATGTATCTTATAGAATCGTAAACTATGCATTTGATCATGTTATGATCTTTAGCAAAGTTGTTGCGCGTGAGCCGGGGAAGGTTTCTAGGTTGGTATGACCAATTTCCGACAGGTGGCGCCACTGAAAATGAATTAAATCGTAAACTGTGTATTTGATCATTTCATGATCTTTAGCAAAGTTGTTGCGCATGAGTCGACGAAGGTTTCTTAGTTGGTATGACCAATTTTCGACAGGTGGAGCCACTGAAAATTACTAAAAATGAATTAAATCGTTAACTATGCATTTGATCATGTTATGATCTTTAGCATAGTTGTTGCGCATGAGCCGGGGAAGGTTTCTAGGTTGGTATGACCAATTTCCGACAGATGGCGCCACTAAAAATTAATAAAAATGAATTAAATCGTAAACTGTGTATTTGATCATTTCATGATCTTTAGCAAAGTTGTTGCGCATGAGCCGGGGAAGGTTTCTAAGTTGGTATGACCAATTTTCGACAGGTGGAGCCACTGAAAATTACTAAAAATGAATTAAATCGTAAACTGTGCATTTAATTATGTTATGATCTTTAGCAAAGTTATTGCGCATGAGCCGACGAAGGCTTATAAGTTGGTATGACCAATTTCCGACAGCACTTCAATAAATGTTCATAATCGAAAACCTCTACATTTTTAAAGTTTATGTAAATTTTTTTTTAAATGGAGAAATCAATAAAAATGATTCAAATTTGTTTTAGTTGGAGGCGTAGCAACGCGCGCAGGGTACAGCTAGTATGTTTTATACGTTTATATTGACTATTACATACAAAAGTCTTTAAAGGGAGTCGAACCCTTGGAACACATAATGTAGAAGAAAAGGAGTTCAACATTTAAAGGCTATGCCTTCCGGTAAACCCAATAACAGCGAATTTTACTTTCCATGCATGCGTCATTATTAAATTAAATAAAAAAAATTACTTTTAAACTATATTTTTCAGTTTATTCTTGGCCAACTATTATTTACAGCCCTCGTATTATTGTTTTTACGGTTAATTATATAATAAATGTTTGTATGTACTTTGTATAGTTACTGATATGTTTTTAAGTTTCATATTTTCATTTCCCAACGGAAGTTGCCACTCATTTATTTCCTGTTATTTCTCTTAAGCACTTTGAAAAGCTTTTAAGAGAGAGAGAGAGAGAGAGTAACAGCCAGCGTTGTCAACTTTGAAATTTCAAAACGCACCAAAATGTAGAAAAAAACGCGACATTTAAAGAAAAAAGCACCAAATTTAGAAGTTTTTTTTAAATATTTATTGAATCAATTTAAAATATAACAATAAGACACTCACAGGTCAAGGTTTAATCTAAAAGAGACAGCAAATTTCATATAACATAATTTTCCTTTTTCTTTAGATAAAACATACTATCTTCAACAATGCAAATGGTTGTAAAACTGATTGTAAACATTTTGCATAGTTGAATGAAATGATACTGAAAGCGTTAGGGCCTGTTCGTAAATGCATCATTGCGCTGCATGTTATGAGCATCGTGTTCATAAATGCAAACCTTCGCAGCACTGCAGCTGTCACATGTTCGTAAATGCAACATTAAATCATATTATGAGCAAATAAACACAAAATGCTAATCATAAAAATGGCTGATGCATTGAATGAGTGAGAGAGAGAGAATGAGAGTTTTAACAGAAAGTTTCTTTTTTCCTTCCTTAAATGTCTTCTTTTTTGTGCATTTAACAACATTTTGTCATTTGTTTTATCGTCCAGTTCAAAAATCAAATTTATTAATAATTTTTCCATTTCTGCGGTGTTTGTTCGTTCGTTAATGCAAACAAATAAATCAGCAAAAAGAAGCATCTGCAACATGTGATTGGCAACGTTAGCGCAAAATAATCATATTTGCAGCGCAATGTTGCATTTACGAACAGGCCCTTATATTTTTTTGTACAAATGTTTTTTGCCACACTGAAACAAAAAGTTGTGTCGAATTTACTTTGGTGCCACCAAAAATTAAAAAACGCACCAAAATTTAATGAAAAAACGCACCACGCGCCAGCTAAGGAATTTTTCGCACCAAAAATTTAAAAAAGCACCCAAAATGTCGCGAAACGCGCCAAGTTGACAACGCTGGTAACAGCCACCGCAAAAACACTCAATTTAGTACTCTGTGTGTGTGTGTGTGTGTGTGCAAGTATATGTGTGCGGGGTTACTAAAAATTGAGTGAAAAAATCTTGAAAAGATTTTTCTTTTGTTGATGCACGTTCGCCAGTTTTAAGGTGTTGATGTATGATTGCGTTTGATGAGTTTGTTTTGTGCTAAAAATACGGTAAACAAAACGATGAATTCATGAACGGGCAGCGTATTTTCGAACGTCGGGGTAGAAAGACCGAAAAAATGTTCATAAACGCGAAACGTTGCGGCGCGTAGATAGTGAATGCGAACGGAAGTGCTGTGTTTTGTTGTTTGTGGCAAAAAATAAAAAAAAAAAAATATTGAAATAATTAAAACAAAATTTTTAATTACAAAAAAAAAAAAAAAACTAAAAAATATTAAAAAAATTTGGAAATTAAAATTAATTTAAAAAAATGTTTCTTACAAGAAATCATAAGTAAATTTAGTGGCAAAGAAGTTTAACAAGAAAATTATAAATGAAGAAAAAAAAGTTTAAATATTTTCTATTATTTTATTAAAAAAAAATTTGGAAATTATACAAAAAAAGAATTATTGTTCGTTTTTATTTAAATTTCTTGGTGAATTTGTGTATCTATTTAAGGAAAAATATTTAAAAAAAAGATAAAATAAAAAAAGAAAAGAAAAGAAAAGCAAAATATATAGAAAATCTTTCATTGCTTTGAAAGTCATGTAAAATTCAAACACATGTGCTGCTTCAGTATTTGAAAGGAAAGTAAATGAATGATAAATAATGTAACAAAAACAGCATTTTTACCTTACATAGGGGGATGAAAAGTTTCCTTTTTAGGAGTTTTGAACAAGAAAAATATTTTTTTTTTGGTAACTGTTGCGCCTTGCTTGTACCACCACTTGCTTATATTCGAACAAAAAAATATTCAACTGACCAAAAAAGAAAATCAATAATTTTTTGTTTTAACACTTTAGGGATTAAAATTGTTTATCAACAAAATTATTTTGAATTATTTTTTTTCGTTCCCAAATAAATTTGTCAAAACAAAATTATAGAGTCTGGCAAGTTTAAGTTTCTGTTTTAAAGGCCAAGTTAAGCAACGGTTTAAAATGAAATTCAAAGTAGAGGGTCTACGATATTTGAATGATAAATATTGTGTGGCAAAGGTCCTCCCGATAAATGTGATTTTATTTAGTCCACTTCATGCCGTATATTGTCTTAGAAGGCTTCAACTGTTGCTGATTTTTTTTTTAAATAAACTCCGTGTGAGTTCATTGAGCTTTGAATCTTTTGATTTTGGTTGATAAATTATTTACAAATTTTTAGAAAATTATTCTTCCCAATAATTTCGATTCCTTTAATAGGAAATTGATTATCGACCATGTGGAGTGACGCTAGCACACCTGACTATAACGACAATATGTGTTTACTAGAAGTCGCCGTAGTCTAGTAGGTAGTGTGTTGGCTTATTAGACTGAAGGCCCGAGTTCGATTCCCAGGTCAGACATCAAAACGAAAATATGAAAATATTTCTTCGGCGACTTTCTCTCAGCAGATTTCTGGCAAAAACTCTGAAAGTAAATAAAATTGCCACGAAGAGCTTCTCAAAAAACTGTCGTTCGGAGTCGTCTTTAAACTGTAGGTCCCGCCACTCATGTATAAAATTAACGCACACAACATAAGTGGTGTTGGAAGCTAGGTCGTAATCCTGACTGAAGGGTTGTAATGACCAATTATGTATGGATGTATGTGTTTACTCTCCCACAATTTCTGCAACATGAAGGCCAAAGTACATGGACTTTGAACTGAAGGACCTATAACATGATTTTAATGTCACAAAAACTAAGGCCATGTTAATGAATGTCTCAAGCAACAGATCATTCACAAAAAGTAGTCATATTTTGTTCTCTCGTCAGCCGTTTGACTATAACAGGAGGCTGTACTGATGATATTAAAAATCGTATCATGAATCTGAAATAGATTAACTCGCTTCAGGTCTTCATAAACCAATATCTGCGAAGGATAAACAAAAAATATTTTGGCCAGTAAACTTATCTAATGGATAGTATGATTTTCAAATGCTTTAAAAGCCGTCGCATTTATAAATTCTGATGTTGTTCAATGCTTATTGGGCATAGGAATAGCTTGGAAGCCGATTCCGCTAAGAAGGGAAACGAATCATCACGGCAAATACTTAGAGTTTCTGAGGTGTTAATACATTCCTTCTAAAGAAACATCCGGATGCTTATCAAGTGTTAGACTGGGAGTTATTTTTACTGCCATCGATCTTCGAACCTGAAGTTCGTCAGATCAACACGTATAGGGAAGCCATTGTACGGTAACTTTGTATAGGTTGAAGGCAGTACAATATATTGTATGGTCACAGTACTGTAGTACCTCTACTCAACCTAGTTTTTCCTCCGAAGTATCCGTATTTCGAATCTACGTTCTTAATGGTATTTGTAATGTGGCGCCTTTCTAGCTTGAGAATTTAGTTTTATTTAAATGATATGTAGGAGGAGTTTGCAGAATCGCAGTATTTTTATACGTTTTACAATACATACATGTGTACATACATAATTGGTCATTACAACGCTTCAGTCAGGAGTACGACCTAGCTTCTCTTATACCATTTATGTTGTGTGTGAGTGGCGGGACCTACAGTCGACTCTGAACAACAGATTTTTGAGAAACTTTTCATGATAATTTTTTTATTTACTGCTCTGAGATATTATCAGAAATCTGCTGCGGGGAAGTAGCCGAAGAAATATTTTTTTTATATTTATCGTTTTGATATCTGACCTGGGCTTCGAATCGTGGCCTCACGTCTAATAAGTCATCACATTACCTACTAGATTACGGCGACTTGATACGTTTTTCTAGAAATAAATCTGAAACAACTCGTACAGCTCACGGTTCGTTCATTGTCTACACTTTTTATTTGTCTATACACTTTGATTTTTTCTCGAAAGACATACCCAATGCTCCGTCCATTTTTTAAAGTGCGCGTTCGTGCGTGATAAGCACGTTCGTTTTTAAAATGTTTTCTAAGCCGAAAAGATCATACATTAGTGGTGCCGTTGTCCTTTTGGTTTATACAGATTGGAAGAGAGCAAATTCAACCACCAATTCGACACTGTAATTCCTCAAACTTCACGACCTCTACTTACCTGTTGCCAACATGATTTCAATCTTGTCTTCATGTGCTGCCAAAACTCATTTTATTAGACATTGTAGCGTAGTATATTTTATATGTATATTCTAACCATATTATATTTTTGTATTATACCGATTACTATTGAATTGTACGTCACTAGCATGTGTGACTTTCTTAGGATACAATACTGTCGTTATTTAAATACAACACTGTAATAGAGAAGCACTATTTCGTTGAGTTTGAAACTGAATTTGAATAGCAGCGCTTGCTGTGATTGATATGAGGAAAAGCCCATTTGAAAAGGGTATAAAAGCAGTGCACTCAACGGAATCAGTCTTTTCTATTGTTGCAGGTTGGTGCGAGTGGTCGCACAACCAATTGCAAGTGCATTATAAGCTTCGTGGCAGCGATGGTTGCCGTTGCTTATTTTGTATATGCAATTGGTTGACGAATTCTAAGTAGATGTTGGTGGCCGCAAATACTTGGAATTTGTGTGACTCTTTCATTTTATCTTTTCTATTGTTGCAGAACTTTTTGTAAGTAATTGTTAATAAAGAAAACGTTATAACATCATTTAATTTTTTTATATTCCTTTCTGACTACAGTCAAAGTATAGTATGTGTCCTCACCAAGAAGATGTGACATTCCATGTTAATTGTGTCTTGTTTAAAGTCGCCGTAGTCTAGTAGGTCGCGTGTACTGGCTTGTTAGACATTAGGCCTCGGTTCAATCCCTAGGTCATACATCTCCAACAAAACTAAATATAAAAAAATTTCTATTGTATTGTATTTGTATATATTTTGTCGTCTTCTGGCAACTGAAATTGCTATGAAAAGTTTCTCAGAGAGTTAAGTATAAACTGTAGGTAGGTCCCGACACTCTTCGATAAAATTAACACACACAAAAAGGGTGGTGTGCGAAGTTAGGTGGTAAGCCTGACTGAATGTATGTATGTGTCTTATTTTAAGTAAATTTTAAGTAAAATTTAATTAATTTTTGTGAAAGAAAACAAATGTAATGCAATGATTTGTCAAACACAATTGAAAAAGAATTTCAAACTTGTTAGAACCCTGTGAAAGTAAGGTGTTAATAGGTTAACTCTTTGCCTTTATCACGTTTCTGAAATCAACACCTTATCATTTGGCTGGCTGGCTGGGCTTATCATAGATTATAACAAACAAACATTTTAATTTAATTGTAGCGAATAAACACAAACGATATAACAATAATAATAACAATAATAATAACAATAATAATACTCGTCGTATTTACTTAAAAAATATCTCCACAAAATCGAAATTCTAATTTTTTTTTTGAAAAAAGCTTTTAATATGGTCTTCCATGAAAAGTAGAAAAAAAAGAGCACAAGTTTCGAATTGATCAGTCTGTGCGTCATTTTTCGGCTGTCCAGCTAGCTAAACATATCGCATAAATTATTAAATATTTTTCTTTTTATATATATTGTACGTATGTATGTATACATATATATTTTTTAATAATTTTTTATCAACACAAAATCTAGATCTAATGGTGAAAAGAAATCCCATAAATTTATAAATTATGACTGCAAAATAAAAAAAAAATATTAAAAAAAAGACATTTAAAAAGACAATTTTTATTATTATTTTCTTTTTTTTTTTTAATTAATATATAAAATATTAACATGAAAACACATTTTAATAAATAATACAAGGTTAAAAATATCAGTCTTAACAAATTAAAATGATAAATAAATTTAATATTTATCTCCTTGTTTTTGACCGAAAAAAAGTTCAAAGTTAAGGAAATTACAGGCAATAAATTTATAATAAAAAAATCAATTTAAATTGTGGTAGTAGTAGTAGTGGTAGAAGTAGTACTAGTAGTAGTGATAGCAATAATAATAATAAAAAAATAAGTAATAAAATAAAATCATAAAACAATCCGTACAAGAAACATAAAAATTTTTCATATTTGACAAAAAAATACGGAGGCTAGTTGTGTGTTTTTTATTTTCTTTCATTAAAACATAAGGAAGCTCTATCTTACACGATGCGGTTATTCTTACGTCTTTCCAATTGAGGTCCCAGCTTAGTCATTAGCTTTTGTAGAAGAGTAAGCTTCCAAATGTTTTTCCGTCAACCACAACTTCTTCAGCATTGAAGATTACACGCTAGAGTCATCTATCGGCGATCCTCCCCTGTTAGAAGCATATGACTTCCACAAGGCCTCTCTATCTTACCCGATTTCATGCTGTTTTTATTTAGTATATTAAGCCTCCAAATGTTTTTCGGTCGACCAAAACGTCTTGAGACTTGAAGATTCTACGATAGAGTCATCTAACGGCGTTCCTCCCCTGTTGGCACCATAACACTTCCATAAGACTTCCCTATGTAACCCGATTTTCTGCTGTTATTTTTGTTTGTTATTTTTGATTCCACTTTAGAGTCATCTATAGAATTTCTTCCCTTGTTAGACGCATATGACGTCCATAAGGCATATCTATCTTACCCGATTTCCTGCAGTTCTTTTTGCGTCTTCCCAATTAAAGTCATCGTGGCAAAGATTTTGTAATATAGTAAGCCTCCAAATGTTTTTCGGTCGACCACATCTTCTTGAGCCTTAAGGATTCTACACTCTATTGATCTGCCTTCCCTGCTGGGACCATATGACTTCCATAAGGCTTCTCTATCTTACCCGATTCCCTGCTGTTATTTTTGCGTCTTCCCAAGTGCGATTACCGTTACCAAGCTTTTATAGTATAGTAAGTGTCCAAATGTTTTTCGGTCGACCACAGCTTCTTGAGCATTGAGGATTCCACGCTCCTCCATTGGTGGAAACATGCATATGTCTTCCATAAGGCTTCTCTATCTTACACGATTTTCTGCTGTTATTTTTGAGCCTTTCCAAATGAAGTCACAGGGTCCAAACTTTTGGATGTTTTTTTGGTCGATCATCTGACTTCCAACTTCAGTTTTATTCAGTATTGGATTCTGGTTTATTATGTTTCAGCGATCCATGCCTAAGATAATAAGAAAATAATTTTGTTTTTAATTAGTTGACGTTTTAACGTGATGTTCCTTCTGCTTAAGTTATTTTCTCTCATGGCTTTGGGTATCTCAAGCGCAACGTTTCCTGCTAATATTTCCACGTCTAATAAGCCAACACACTACCTACTACACCACGGCGACTTCCAAGTACATATTTACTTAACTTAATTGCATTCTTGCAACCCTTTAGTCAGAATTATAAACTAGCTTCTCACACCGCCCATGTTGTGTGTGTTAATTTTTAATCAAGAGTGGCGGAACCTACAGAAAATTTTTTGGGAATCTTTTCACGGCAATTTTATTTACTCTCTGAGTTTTTGCCAAAGGACTGCTAAGAGAAAGTCGCCGAAAGAAATGTTTTAAATTTTTTTAAGATAATTTTGCGCTGATTCTTGTGGGTCCTTTACTTTGAAATTATTTTAGAATCTAGCTTTATTCGAATTTGTTTTCTGAGTAGTATTTAGCTTCAAGGCAATCAAAACTGTGTTTAAATGAGAGTTGACAAAGCCGATTTTCATTACATTATCAATAACTGCAATCAGCCTTCAAGAGCATTTACTTATGACCAAAGTTTTGGGCCATAATAACTCTTCAATTGTATTTTGGTTTGCCGTTTCACTGTTATCGAAAAAGACCGAAAAGAAAATGTACCGGCGAATAAACAATATTGATTCAAGCAATGGAATCAAAAACTTTTTTTGCCTAAGATTCTTATCTTCTTTTTAGTGCCATCTAACGTGATCTTATCGCTTTAATATAATTCGGGGTACACTTTGTATTCGAATGAATGGAATGCCAATAAATTTTTATCTCTTAGGGTTGGCAGCACTCTTTGAGTTCTGGAATTCGAATACTTAAAAATCTCTCGAATTTGATAAGAATGTGTCTGCTGCCATATCGATTCTTATCTAAAAATTATTGAAATTAACTTGTTTGGCCAATACAAGCTAATGTATGCCTCCTAACCAAAAGGGGATAGAAAAAACTTGGAGAATATTTGGTACCGACAAGTTTGTGGTAATTTTCTGTATTTTTTCCACAAATTTGGAAAAGACCGATTCAGGATTAGGCCTCAGATTTCGTAGAAATCATCTCTGCTAATTGATATTTCTAGTTTTCTTTAAATCGGTTGATAACCAGTGGTGTTGTCGAGCCGGAACGCTCCGGAACGTCATTCCGGTACTTCCTTTTTGGACAGGAACGCGTTCCTGAACGTTCCCTCCCCCCCGTTGTCAAATTTGGGACGTGAGACCTAAAAAAACTCCGCCGCCAGGATTATCATGGAAAATCACACCCGCCGTTAAATTTGGGACATGAGACCGTACAGAGCGGCCGCCTACCCAGGATCGGCCCTGTCTATATAATTATATATACGCGTTCCGGTAAAAAAAGAAATTAGCACAATACCACTGTTGATAACTGTTATGAATGTCCAGATTCCTATTCACGTCCATAGTTCTTATGTGCCGGTCCTTTTCGCCGTGATTTCATTGACTTTCTCAGTGATTGATCGACCAAAGTGAGATGATCTTTAACATCAAAGTTCTCAGATTAAAATCAAATGAGCCCTTACGATGATGTTTTCTAGTTAAAATTATCTTTTTCAAACAAAATTATTGTGTGAGAATCTAATTTTTCTTTTGAAAATGTATTACGAATATATGTACATAGGAATACAGATGTTTTTCAACAACAATATTCATAGAAAGCATTCGCATGACAAATTAATTTTTAATTACCCCGATTTGTTTTCTAATTATAAAAAAATTAAAATTCAAGCAATTCAAATGAAATGAACTGAATGAACATGGCGTGTAATTTTACAAATGATCGTGATTTTACGTTGTTATAGATGACGTCGATCGTTGTTGGTCGTACGTTTCCGGCAATAATAAAAACATACTCAGTTCTACTTATGGTCACGATTTAACCCTTTGAAGGTTTTAAAGGGTCTTTATTTTCTTTTACAAAACTTGCATGTAGCTGGTGGCTATAAAAATATTCATAAAAAAACTGTGTAAAGGGTTTCATCAGTCAAAGGAATCTACAAGTGTCTCAAACGGAGGCCTGGTACTTCAAGAAATATACGAAAGGCGCTAAACTTAAGAATGGAACTGGACGAGGGTGTTTGTATAATATAATCAGAAACTAGGCTATGTCTCCGCCTACCTAAACATAATACGGTTTTCCAAGTGGAAGTACGCGCGATCAGAGAATTTGCGATTTGGCCAAGTGCAAATTTGCTTCGAATGGATGTTCATAATTTATTGACGGTCAAATGACAATTAAGGTACTGTCGTTCAGATGATAAAAGGTCTCGAACTGTTTTAAAATGTAAGGAAGCCATTAATAATTTCTAAAAATATGATAGCTCAGTGCATTAGTGGTGTACTTAGCTAACATTGCTGGAAAATCAAAGAAAGTGAACTGCGTAAACTTCGAAAGCACAGAAAATCGAGTTACAGGTGTGAGCTTAAATGTTTTATAGACATACAGAGGAACACTACCAGCAAAATAAGTAGGACAGGAGGTGTGAATCGGAACCAGGAACAAAACAATTAACAATTGTTGAGTATGAACCGGTTTGAACTGATCAAGATGACTTATGGGAGTCTTTACAAATGAACTGCATAAGTACTGCGTATATCCGCCAATGCAGGGCTTGGATCTCCTAATATTTTGCACTTGATACTGTACCACACAGTGCCCTTGTAAGGGAGTGTATGGGAATAAGTGAAAGAAAATTCCTACAAAATTTACGCAATTGGTTGCGATTTATGAGCGCAAAATATGCCAATATCGACAAAAAGTGTGGGCAGTTCGTTTAAATAATAATTCTGTCCCCACTTGAACCTGCCTTCCCGACTCAAGTCGTTCCAGAAGATTAAAGAGGCTCTGTACCGAACACAACAGATGGTCAAGCGGGCACTAGATGAAAAATGTCCAAAAATTTGGAGCAGATTTGAAGAAACAAAGTTCCATCATGGCAATGTTGGGCCACATATGGCAACACTGCTTAAAAACTGGAAATTTTTCACATCATCCACTTGCTCTGCGTGCTTCGCCTCATGCAGAACTCTCTTATTGGAATATTTTGAACTTGAAAACAGAGTCCTGAAAATTGCCGTGACACGTTCTATGTCTCATTAAAAGAACTACTTTTAGGCGGAGTTCGTGCAATGTCAGAAAGATTGGAAAAAGCTCATAGCTAAATGAACAAAGAACAATAAAAATGTGTACATAACCTATATTTTTCCGAATTACTCATTTTTACCTCCTAAATATAGGGGGACAAAGAATTGTGCACTCGTTTAGAACGCTTGCTATCCACTCAATCAGCCAGTCAGTCAGTTACGCAGCCGTATATGGATTTGCGTTCAGAATTGAATTTTTGTTTTTTAATTCTTTTGCCCATTAATGGGTTAAATGACGTAACTGACATTAATTCACTTATGCAGTACTCGTTTATTTACGTTGAATAATTGTTATTGCTGCAGTTGTTGTGGTCGTTGTTGTTGTTGTTTTACTTTATCATTTTACAAAAATTAATCGTATTACTTTTGTTATTGTTGTATTATGATGTTAAATTTCTTATGTTTTGTAAATAAACAATCGTTGAAATAAATAAATAATTAAGTTACTCGGTATAATGCTAATAGGAAAATCAAATTTATTTAATAAATGATTACTTTTTTCTCATTTGTTGTTGTTGTTGTTGAACGAGTACATACACACATACATACATTTGGATTTGTTTACAGTAATACGTATGCGAATGTATGTACTTTAGAGAATATAATCAATTGAGTGCGTTTGAGCAGACAGATTACTTCTACAGAGAGGGAGAGAGAGAGAGAGTAAACTGTTGACTCTGTTAATAGTGTTGCCATTGCAATGTTATTAAATTAGAATTCTTTTTTAGCACGTGTTTTAGGTCGTTAAGAAACGTATAAATTTGAAGATACGTTTAAAAACTTGAGGTATCCGATCGTATGCAAAATTAATTCCAAGTGTCAGATCACATTATGAAAGACTTTTCTTTGCAAGTTTGAGTTTGGCTTATAAATGCATACCAGAGATCAGCAATGAATCGTTTTTTCGCTACTCATAAGCACTCATGAAATTTTGATTAGAGTGACTAGAATCATTCATCAAAATTTACTGTCTTATGTGATGTTTTTGTAACACAGGCTATTTCACTTGCTTGCCTGTTTGCATGGAAAACACAAACAAAAACATATAAACAAGCAAGCAAGTGAAATAGCTTGTGTTATAAAAACATCACATTAGTTGTTGTTGCATTTACAAAAAAAGAAAAAAGACACATAAGCAGACGTCGGCACCAATGTCTCCCGGGAGCCGAAAAAGTTCGGCTTTTTACACACATAGGACACGAACATCAACAATATTCGTTAAAATGAGCGTAAAAATGCATTCAGTTGCTTGTCAGCATTCAATGAAGCGAGAAGCTAAATCGTAATCCTAATTGAAACGTTGTAATGACCAATTATGTATGTATGGGGCTTAAATAATATCTGGCCACATTGGCAAAAGTGTTGCATATTTTTCAAGTAGAATCGAATCATTCGCTTTAAATGTGGATACACTGCAAACAAACTACAAACTTTAATGTAATTTATCATACTACAGTCATTGTAATTGTTTTAATTTTTTGATTTCAAGACCAATTTACAGATAAAAAATTTAAATTTTTAATTGTCATATTTTCTAATAACAGCATCCCGGAGTAGTTAACAATATTCTTAGAAGTTGAAAAAATCTTAATTTTTCTTCAATTTCCTTCATATTAAAAAATCATTTATTGTGTTGCAAGGCCTATTACATAACGAGAAAGCAAAACAAACAAGAAAAGAAATTGCTTTGAATGCCTCACTAGAAACTATTTCAAATTAAAAGCTTTTTTCTTTAAGTTGAAACTCAAATAAAACTGAAAATGTTTTGAAATCTAATGAAGAAATTGTTTCCTTTCGTTTTCATTACAGGTCTTAATGAATACAACAGCAACAGCAACAACAACTATACCTCAATTGAAAAATTAACAAAAAAAAAAGGTGAAAAAAATCAAACTCAACAACAAATTATAAAAACATTTCTTATAACGTCTGCTGTCGAAGAAGAAGAAGAAGTAGAAAAAAAGAAAGAATTGAGAAGGAAAGTAGTGAAATGAACGAATTTTAAGTGAAAAAAAAAAAAAATAAAAAATAAACCATTAAAGGAATAAAATGAAACGAATTTAAATTTTTAATTTCCGGTTACACAGAAAAAAACACGAAGAAAGAGTAAAAAAAAAAATAACAGAAAATAACAGAAAATAAAACACTGTAACGAGTGTTAATGTTGCAAAGGAATAAAAACAAAAACGAAAAATCGTTCGATTTCTTCTAATAATAAGTAACATTAAAAACAACAACAATAACAATGTAAACTTTAATTGGTTGTAACACCAACACCACACTAATCACAAGCCGAACAAAAGAAAAAAAAAAACAATAAAAAAACGATATACACCAATACTTACATATATATTGTACTCAACATAATACGTTCAAACTAAAACACCAACAAAAACGGGGTTGTGTAAATTTTACCCGCCACTACCACCACCACCGTTACCACTACCACCAGCGACTGATAAGAGAAGTTTTTCTTGTTTCCTTTTTACGATATATTTTTGTTGTTATTACTTTTTTGTTTGTTTTAAAGTAATAAAATACAAACAAAACGTCCTTAACTACATATAAAGGCTAAACACAAAAATTCAACACTCTAAACAAGTTGTAAGGTGAGTTTAGTCAACAACATAGTGTGTGTTGTGTGCGTGCGTGTAAGCGCTAGAGTGAAATTGAGTAAAAGTAAACAAACATAAACAAAAGTTCCTGTCGATTGAATTCACCACTTTAGTTGAGTTAATGTAAACAAATGTTCTCTCTCTCTCTCTTAAATAGTAGCATAGAAGTGTAATGAAAGTTTTTCACTGTATTAGTTTTAAAAAAAAGAGTTATTTAATACTGCTGTTGTTGTTTAATTAAGGGATTACAAAGTTTTTTTTTTTTTTTTAAGATGTTTAGGTTTGTTTAAGGGATTATTATGTTTTTTAAAAAAGTATTTAAAGTAAATAATTTTTCTTTGCTCATTTTTGTTCTTTAATTAAATGTTAAACTGTCAATTTATATATGTATGTTGGTTATTGTTTTGTAACTTAGATTTTTAATTTTATTTTCTCTGTTTATTTTATTTATCGTTTATGGCCAGACGTCGGCACCAATGTCCCTCAGGGGCAGATTTTCTTCGGCTTTATATGTTCATATGTTCTCTTTGTGCCGACGACTGTTTATGTCACTCAATTGTGCGCAATATCACAAATAACTTCTCTTAAGACTGACAAATACTCTCTGGTTTGTGTCATAAAAACTGCCGTAATGCAAATGTAGCTGTTTAAAATGGTATTTATTTTAATATAGTAAATGATTTTATTCTATTTTTTATTTCAGTTCTATAACTTAATTCAAATGAGAGGCAAATAATAAACTTTTTTACAAAAAACTTAGTTAGGGTTAAACTCCAACTTCAAGTCTTTATACACCGAGCGCCAAAAGTGAGTAAACACCACTGAAATAATTCATTTTCTTAGGATAGCGAGAAAAGTAAATGAGAATAGTCGAATAAATTTCCAAAAATAAAAACGTTTATTTATTACTTATAAAACGTTAACACAAAAATAACAATTCAATATTTATGAACATTAGATTTTAATCAATTCCTATTGGAAAAGACGTTTGTGAGAAATTTTCCATATACGAATATTAGAGTTAAAGAATTATTTCTGTAGCAACATCATTGACACCTTTCGTCATAATAAATTTTTGTTGAATTTTTGTCCAATATTCAAAGCCTTATGATAAGCAGTTATTATTATAGCCGTCGGCTCTTCTAAAAGTTAAGATCTTTTCGAATGTTGTGTGAAAGGCATAGGGCCCGCATACAGGCTGAATCATGAATGCTACATTTTCGTGGTCAAAGTCCATTACTTGTTTTTTCTCTACCAATATAATAATATTAATAATATTCTCTACCATAATCGAAGAAAACCGCGAAATTTTGACATTAAATCGAGCTTGGAGTACTTTTGTGTATATGGGGTGCCTTTAATAAGTTCCTCCATCTCAACAAAATAAATTAGGGTTGTTGGCTTACGAGCTAACCAAGTTGTCGACATCATCAACTAATTCTTTATGATGATTATCTGTCACCTTACACATTAGCTATCAATGTGTTGGAACGTTGAGCCTGCTGGCAATGCAAGGCCGTACTTTAGGACTTCATTCTATTCATTCTCTTCTTTAGTGTCTGCTGTTTGCCGAAAACAAAATCGTTCGTAAGCCTTTATTATAAGCTTTTTCACGTGAATCAATCTCTATGAGAATTTCCAGAAAAAAAGAAAAATTATAATAATAAAGTAAACTTAATCTTCCTGTTATAGATTGGTAGAAGTTTAACACTGAAAGAAAAGCCTATCGTGTCATATGATGAATGACAAAACTGAAGACAATTCATAAGTCGATAGAATTGCATAGCACATTTTCGGTTTATAATCTGGCAAAAATCCATAATAAATCTTAAATTTTAATGAAATTTAATGAGTAAAAGAAACAAAATTTACTGTGACTTGGAATATTATTTTTTTATGTTGAGATGTTATAGTTCTATTTATAATTCAACCACATACCACTGTGGATCTATTCTCCTACCACTAATATACCAAGATTTCTACAAAACTAACGAGTGATAAAGCAGTTTTCTATTTCTATTTTTTTTTGTAAATAATTTAGTTTTTTTTCCTCAGGGTATTTTACAATCTTTGCAATGCTTTTATACTATCTATTTACATAATGTGGTGGTAATCCTTTTTTAATTATCATTTATTTTACCAACTGTAAGTGTGTTGTGCTCAAGCTCAGTTCTTATAAAATTTGCAAACACACACATATGATTTAATCTCTGAATCTCTTTTTATTTTCGTAACTCTCTTTAAGTATTTTTCTCTCTTTTTGGTAATTTTGCATACGCGAGTTTGTTTACATTTTTTTTTCTACATTTAACTGTAAACCGTTATTACATGCTCTTTTTACAATGTTTCATAACGTTTGGGTTTTTGTTTTGCAAATGCTGCTGCTGTTTCTGCTTCTTATTGATGTAGTTTAAAAAAGAGAGCAAAGAAATGTTGAAATTGAAATGTAATTGAAGAACAAGCAGCGTCATTATAGTAACGTAATAGGAACACAATGAATAGCAAGGAAATCAAACCGTTATAAAACACATACGGGCCAGAAATACAGAGAGAGACAATTTGTTAAATTTGCAAAAAAAAAAAAAACAAAACAAAAATAACAAGAAAGCAATAACAAAATAATTGTAACTGTAAAAGCAAAATAAAAAAGAAAAAAAAAATAGGAGAACAAAAACAAAGAGTAACAAAATCTTACAGTTTTAAGGCTAAAATCAAATGCAAACGGCAAATAAAACAAGTGAAAACAGCGAAAATCAAAATAAAATAGGGAGAATAAAAGAAAATTGTGGTGCAAATAAAAGAGTTTAAATGCACGAGGTAACGGTATTGGCAACTAGTTTAGGTCTATTAAATCAAAAAGAAACACGGCTAGAGTTTATTTTTGTTTCTTTGAAAATAAAATAAAAAGAGTGTGAAAAAAGAAGGAAAAAGAAAAATAAAATTTAAAAAATATTAAATAAATAAAGAAATCAATATAATAATAAAAAAAAATAATAAAAGAAAATAAAAAGAAATAAAAAATAATCTTATTTATAATAAAAAAAAAAAAAAAAAAATTAATAAAAAAGCTTTAAAAAAATCTCTTGTTTAAAACACAAGAACGACCTTATTATTGCTGCATTTGTGCGTGTGTGCGTGTCCATTTTTTTTCTTTCGTGTATTTGTGTTTTGTTGTAAATCTCTCTCTCAAGGATAATTGTGTTGTTATACGGCTGCATCTAAGAACGGACAGACGACGACATCTTTATCTTCTCATCTATAAATTATTAACTAAAGGTGAGTGCGTACACTTTTTTTATTTTTATTGCTTTCTTAATCTATAATATGTACATAAGATAATATGGGTAATAGGAGAAGGGATTTTCTTTCTTAAATTATATAATATTGTTGTTATTGTTGTGTTGTGTTCTTTTTTTCTTTGTATTTGTAATTTCAACGGTAAAAATCTGAAATCATTTATCTTACAATTGTTGTAATTTAATTGTGTATTGTATTTGTTGTTCTCTTTGACGCTTTTTCCCAAGGTTTTCATATGATTTTTTTCATGGCCTCTCCCTGTGTCCCTTTGACCTACACACTCACTCACATCACATTACATTACTCCCATCGTTATTCAGCCATAATATTGTGTCATTTGCTGTAATACCAACCCGTAAATAAGTCTTGTTTTTTGGTTTTAGTTTCTCGAAAAGATTTTTCCAAAAAAAAAAAAAAAAAAAAAAAAAAAAACCAAATGACTTTTTGTTTTGTTTTTGTCTGTTGGTTTAAGCCGCAATATAATAAAACGGTATACAGGGTATTAAAACGAAAATGGCAAAGGTTTTGTTGGAATGTCAGTTTTTTTGAATGAAATATGAAAGAAAACTGGTGTTGCGCGAGACTGAATCAGTAAGTACGTGATTTTCAACATGGTTTCCTTTAAACTCCATACACATACATACATATGTACATAACATATATAAGTGGTCTTTACAACCCTTCACTCAGTGTTACAACCTAGCTTCTCACACCACATATTTTGTGTGTCTCCATAAACTTTGTCCAATTTTTACGAAATTTTTCTTTTTTTCGCTTTAAATCACCCGGTCATTCATTGGCTGTATAGCCATTTACTAAATGACGTTGCTTGTTTGATTTTTAATAGCAGTCAACTCACATATGACGGGAGTTGCGATGTCCTTTTGGTAATGCGAATTCTAATTCAAAATGAATTAATGATCCACCCTCGTATATAGTTATTCATTGTTCATTTTTTTTATACTCAATAGCTCCGATTATGTAAGTGCTTTAAGCCTACAATAAGTACCTTCAAAAAGCCCAGATTATGGACTTGAAAATATACAAAGAAGGGCTCACAACTCAAGCTTAATAAATCTCCAGAACCCAACAAATAAATGACCAAGATTATAGGTTACAAAGGGGTTTTGTGTGTTTGGTTGAATTGACTGTGAATTATCAACATTGAGTAGCTCCCATAAATTCTTAATTCGCTGCTATACTGCTTACAAATGACAGGCTGTGGTTAATACACTTCGATAGTAGCTCGTCTAAGGCTGTGGGAGCTTGTTTCAAACTTTTTATGCTTTCAACTCATAAACCATACCTGGTTTCAAGTGATTATCATTTGTTTCCTTTATGGCAAGTAACTTTGATGAAATATTCTCCCTCCTTTCATGACTTACTTAACTAGTCGTTACAACCCTTTATTACAACCTAGTTTCTTACACAACTTATGTTGTGTGTGCTAATTTTATCCAGAAGTGGCGAAACCTACAGTTTAAAGTGGACTCCGAATGACAGATTTTCCCTCAGACAACGGTTTTATTTGTCTGTTCAGAGATTAAAGAGCGATTTGCGATTTATGCTTAATTCTCTTGACTGAGAACATAATTTAGCTACGAGTATATAGAAATCTGGAAAAAAGTGTAGTTCCATTAGCAATGTTTGAAAATATAAAATCGATTCCAGGGCTTTTTAGAAAATTCGGATTATGTAAAGGGTAATTTTTTAAGAGCTAAAGGAAAATTTTTCAAAAAAAAACAAAAACACATATAAATGAAATGCATGAAATCTTTATTTGAATCGATAGTACGGTCCATATAATTTAATGTTTGAAGATTATTTCATGCAAATGTTGACCGCGACTGCGCCTCAAATGGTCCATCCGCTTAGTCCAATTTTGGCATACTCTTTCCAACATTTCGGCCGGTATCTCACGAATAAATGCTTCAATGTTGTCTTCCAATGCGTCAATTGAAGCGGGCTTGTCTGTATAGACATGAGCTTTAACATAGCCCCACAAAAAATAGTCTAAAGGCGTTTTCCACGTTGTTGAGTAACAGAGGCCCAATTGCTGCGAACAGCGACGAATCGATAATTGATGGTCATCATTAACACTGGCCGATACAACTGCGATATTTTCTTCAGTTCGCACTCTACGTAAGCGTGTTGGTGGTTTAATGTCCAACAATATAAATTTGGTGCGAAATTTAGTCACAATAGCCCGAATAGCCGCTACAGTGGGTCGATTAAATTGACCATAAAATGGAAGAAGCGCGCGATGAACTTTCTTAACAGAGCACGCATTTTGATAATAAAATACAATGATTTGCAAGCGTTGTTCGTTTGTAAGACGATTCATGGTTAAATTATAGACCAAACTGAAGATGTTTGACAGTGAAACAAAACACGAAACGTGCGTGAGCTGTTTAAACCAGTGTTGCCAAAAAGATAATACATAGCTAAAAAATCACCCGATATATTGAATTAAATATAGGCTGACTTTCAAAATGTATCAATACAAAGTTTGTATGCAGTTCTACTACGGTATATAAATTATGTAGATATGCAAAGTTGCCAAACAATGCATCAACTATAAATCCGATGCCTGATTGCTTTTGACTGCGTTAAAACTACACAGTGACGACGTTCTGAAATAGTATACATTGTAAACATTTTGTATAGCGGCTTTATGAAACACGATACTTTTTTTCAAACACAAAGCATCTAACATTTTGGAAGTCAGCCATACTTCCACACCCTGTTTTTAAGTAAACTGATGTGCATGTGTCTGACTGTGTGTAATAGTAATATCGTATATAGTGTATCAGCTTATATTTTATTCTTTTTTATTGGATTCATAAACCAACAAACAATTTGGTCTAATAAATGGTCATATTGTTTCGTCTCTTTTTTCCCTTTTTTTGCTTTCTTGCAACAATAAAAACTCTATAGATTTTGGATTCACATTTTTTTTTCTCTCTCAAACAAATCTTCCTTTTTATGCCAACATTTTTCGTTTATCTTTTTTATTCTTTAAATCTTAAATTCACTTTAAATCTTTAAGTATCTTTAAAAAGATTTGGGGAACACAGAAAAAGAACTACGGGAGGTAGAGGGTGATACAGAGAAAGCGACACAAATGTAGTGATGGAATAGAGTATTAACTGTAACTGTTCTCTGTCTAAATCATAGCTGCCAGATGAATAAAGCATCAAATCGTCAAATATCAGAAAAAAAAATCGTCAAAATCGTCAAAGGCGTTCATGGAAATCGTAAACAAATCGTCACAATAAATAAATACATAAATTAAAAGCTAAAAAAAATGTAGTGAAACATATAAAGTTAAGTCAATGTACATATTTTAGTTCAAAAATAAATAACAAAAAAATTTAAAAAAAATTTAACAAGTCCTTTTAACGCTTTAATTATAAAACAAAACTTTAAAAACGAGTGTATATATATTGTATATATATTTGTATGTTAAAAACATATAGGTACATAGTTAAAATATATATTTATATACATTAGAATTAAACATTTTAATGAAATCAGATACAATATTACAGTCGAAGCAGTTACGACTGCTAAGTTTTAAATAATCTTTTTACATAATATTGCTTCTAAGGAATTTTGTTTAATATAAACTAACTTGGCTTAATACTCTCTCCACATAAGCTGATGAATGTGATAATATTAATATTTTTTAATAAATTTAGTCAAGGCTACCATTTATTGTTTTCATTACTGATTTTTTTTTTTAAAAATCGAGAAGTTTTATATCATTTTCAGGAAAAAATTGTTTAAGGCTTAAACAGTTGTTTATTGACACATAACCGCACCAATAATATTGCATCATCTAAATCTATCTTATATAAATATTAAGGAGTCAGAAGCTTTTGACGTCCTGAGCATGAAAATTCAATGTGATGTTTGCTGGAACCGACACATTTTTCAGTGCCTTAGCTTCTTAAGACGGTGCAAGAAATACTTCACTTCAACTGATATTCGTACTATTAACACTACTTATATCCGAAAGAGAATGGAACCCAACTCTTATGTGTTGGCAGTTGCCTCAACGTCTATTTTGAGACTTCTCGACGGCCCACAGTATCGAACTCTATTCATTCATTGGAGCATCGTCGCAATATGGCTTGTGTTTCACTGTTCTATCGCTATTACAACGGATTATGCTCGAGCGAAATAAGGGACTTGTTTATGAAAATCATGTATTACTACGTAACACTCGTCTTTCTCGGCGAGCACATCCATATGTGGTTGATTGGCCAGTGGATTGCACCCTGCATTACAGACAAAATTCGTTCTTTAGTCGGACTATTCGTATGTGGAACTCCCTTCGTGCAGAGGTTATAATTTTTTTTGCTTTTAAGGGATCAAAAAGGCGTAAGATAGAGAAAAATCATCACAGGTGTTCGCAAATAACTTAAAAATATAATACTTCACTGGTCATTATTACTAACCTAAATTTGCAATAGTAACAATTGCAAAGCAAATATAAAGCTTAAAGTGGCTTTTAATGTACTAAAGTAAAGAAAATGATGTAAATTTTTAATTACAAAAAATCGTAAAAATAAGGGCATAAATCGTCATGTCGTCAATATGATATTTTTGAAGCACAAAATCGTCAAAATGACGATAAATCGTCAAATCTGGCAGCTATGGTCTAAATGCCTAACGTAGATGCCGCAAATGCGAGTGGATACCTACTATACTGCATGACAGTTTGAGGGAAAATATTACACATTCAGTCCTAGACGATAATTAGCGGGTAGTAGCCATAGAGTAAGACCGGATAGGGTGTGAAGGTAATAGGTAAACGCTAGAACATTACAAAAAACCCTATTTTGCTCGAGCGTGGTATAGTGAACGAATTACTGCTTAGCTGGAGAAAAACTGAAATAAAGTATAGCTAACAGTCTTGGCAGACTGTCTAGTACGAATTCAAAACCCCTGGTTAGCTGGGTTTAATGTGTTTGAAGATAAATTCGAATTTAAAAACCAAAGACGCAAACCCACACTTTTAGCAGCTCCACTTCTTCCCTCTAACAGTGTAAACTTTGCTATTAACAGAGCACTGTTAACTGTTTAACAGTGGCAATAAGTAGATTAGTCTTCTACTTTGCAATTATTGCAGACTATTGACATAAAATATAATTCTCATTATGATAATTTTTGCTTTTGAATAAAAGGGTTGAAATATAAAGGATAGTTGGTAGGGATGGAGGACGTTAATTTTCTCAACTCTTAATTTTATTCCAGCTATCGCACTACCACGGTTTGAAAGAGGACCCTCTGCTTATAGTCGATTAGGTATACTATTTCTTATGTCTTCACAAATGGCCACTGATCTTCTAGAGAATTTTCAAGCAAAAAATTTATATTTTCAAAGCCAATTTTCTTAATACCATATCACTTTATACGAGACTTTTTTGCTGTGAATTTGTTAAGAGGCCTTGGAACCTTCCTTTGAGTCTGATATGGTATTCATAGACCTAGTATTTGTCCTAAAATTAGCTTCTAAACAAGTGGGCTTGTTCAGATGGATACTGTTAAACAGCTTACAGTGCTCTACTAAGGTCAAATCTTCTTCTGTTAAGAGAAAATTTTGCTCTGTTAACGCACGTGTTCAGCCGGAGGTGGTGGCAATACAGGCTGCGGCGAGTATGATTGGGGACGGAAGGGTCTCCAAGCGGAACGTTACCATACCTTCTGATAGTCAGGCGGCTATCAAGGCTCTGAGTTCTAACGTGATGAACTCCAAGACGGTGTATGGCTGACGCAGATATCTCGACGAGATAGCGGAACGATATGATATCCATATCGTTCAGTGCACAGTGGCATTCCTGGTAACTGCAAAGCTGATGAACTTGCCAGGCGGGGCACGACCATCGAACTCTCCGATGAGTTCTCGAATCTGGGCATACCTATGAGGACCTGCAAGCTCATAATTGACAATGCGATCGTCGATTCCGTCAACGACAGTTGGGCGGCCTCGGACACGGGTAGAACGGCTCGTAAAATCTGGCCAAGGCTGGATGAGGGGCGCACAATGAGTCTACTTAAACTCCAAAGAGGCGCGCTAAGTGTAGTTGTCGGTGTTATTACGGGGCATTGCATTATGGGTACGCATGCGAGGCGCATTAGTCTTGGACACCTTGCTTACGACTTCTGCAGAAGCTGCAGAGATGTGGAAGAGGAGGAAACTGTCTCTCACCTGCTGGGTACATGCCCGGCTCTTTGCCAAAGGAGAAGGAAGAACTTGGATACTTACTACATGTATGATCTGGAGGAACTGTCAAGGATTGACATGGGCAGCCTAAATCGCTTCATCGGGAGCTCCGAGTGGTTCCGGGACTAGGGGATAACGGATAACTGTGGTAACACAATGGGCCCAATGCGGCCTAAGTGAGTCCATCCAAGGACTTTTTCTAAATTTATGGACGCTGCTAAAATTTATGGAATGCGTCTTGGATTTTCAAATTCGATTTTATCTTCTTCTGGGTTTAAATTTCCAAAGAAGTGAGCTAGAGAATGAAAGAATATTTTATACCAACAAAACCATTTTTAGGACTTTTAAAAGCGTGTGGATGGATATTTTTTGTATCCCCATGATAAGTTTATTTTTTTCTATGAAAAAAAAAAACGAAATAATTTTCTGATTTCCTTTTTGTCCTTCCTTTTTCCAAAATCACTTCGCATGTTTTCTGAGTATTAAAAAAGAAATCCGTTTTTTCCTCGTTTCTTTTTCTAGAAATTTTTGTTAAAAGGTTTTTTGTTTTATTAAACACGCAAATATTAATAAAATTTTCGCTTTTTGCTTTGGTTTTTGCTGCTGCTGCTGTTGTTGCTTTCATAATGGCAGCAGCAGCAGTGTGAATAAGAAAGAAAGAAAAAAAATGCGAGAGTTTCCCAATAAAACAAAATTGAAGTTTTTTTTTTTAATAAAATTTAAATAATTTTCAAATAATTTTTTTATTTTTCATTTTTATTATGATTCCTGTTGGTTTCTTTTTTTTTTTGATTTTTATTATCGTATTTCCATTGTTTATTTGCTTTTGTTTATGATGCTTAAAGGTACTGACTGTGTATGGCTAAGTAAACAATGCCGCTCTTTTTTTTCCTTTCTTTTATTTTATTTTCTTTTCTGTTTTGCTTTCCCTTGATTTTTTTTTTTAATTTGATGGACAACAACAACAACTAAACAATGGATATAATACGGTTTCAACCATCAACTCACCCCCTCTCATTTGTTTACTTTTGTTATGGTTTGTTTGTGTGTTTGTATTTAGCTTATGTTATCTACCGCTTGTTCTTACTATTCTCTCTCTTTAATAGGTTCACGTTGTTCTTGATGTTGTTGTTGTTGTCGTTGTCGATGTTTTATGTGTTTTTTACGGTTTATTTGTATTTCATTGTTTTTAGTTTTTAATCCCTTTGCTGCTTTCTTTCCTTTTGTATTTTATTCTTATCAGTTGTACTGTTTGTTTTTGTTTTTATTTTTGCATTTGTTTTGTTTATTATTAATAATAGTTGTTGTGGTAGTGCAGTGTGGGATATTCATATGGTAGCAGTATGTAGTAGTATGTAGTTGTAGTAAAAGTGCATCAATTTGTTTTGATTTTTGCTCTCGTTCTCTCTCTCTGTCTCTCTGTATGTATCTCTCTGTCTATATCTCTCTTGCTGTTTTTGCTTTTATAAAATAAAGTTAAACGATTTTTTTTTTATTTTGTTTTGACTTTCGTAAGGTAAACAAGTAATTGTCACTGTACATACGCATGCAGTACTGCCAATGCAAATAAACAACAGTACACGTGTGTGCATTTAATTGGGGGTGGACACAATGCCACAGAGATGGAAAATATGAAATAATAAATGGCATACGAGAACTATAATTTAATGTTTAAAGAAAACTTAACATTTTGTTAGAATTTTAAAAGAAAAAACATACGAATAAAAGTTTTTAAGACAATAATATGGACAAAAATGTGAGTCGCTTCACTATTGAATACTACTTTTTCCCAAGAGGCAATGTTGCATGACCTTCCTATGGTGTTCGCTGTTGATGTTATCCTCTCTGTGGGAGTTAGCCTGCTTTTTCGATGGATTGTTTGGAATTGAATTATTCTCTTACTTGTTAAAAGAAAACCGTGAAGAATAATTTTTGTTGTTGTCAAGCACTTTAACTGGTACACTCGCCAGCTTCTTAGTTGATTATAAGAGTTCCACTTCACTCGTGACTTATAGCTGATAATTTGGGTATTTTTACTGGCTACTTAGAAGCTTGTAAAGGGTGATTTTTTAGCTATTATCTTTTTGGCAGCACTGGTTTAAACAGCTCACGCACGTTTCGTGTTTTGTTTCACTGTCAAACATCTTCAGTTTGGTCTATAATTTAACCATGAATCGTCTTACAAACGAACAACGCTTGCAAATCATTGAATTTGGCATCATTGGGCCGTACTTCTTCAAAGATGCTGCGAATCGTAACGTAACTGTGAATGGTGAGCGCTACCGTGAGATCCAAATTTTTTTTGGCCAAAATGCAAGAGCTTGATTTGCATGACATGTGGTTTCAACAAGACGGTACCACATGCCACACAGCACGCGTAACAATAGACTTATTGAGAGGCGAGTTCGGTGAACATTTTATTTCACGTTCGGGACCGGTCAATTGGCCGCCTAGATCGTGCGATTTAACGCCTTTAGACTATTTTTTGTGGGGCTATGTTAAAGCTCAGGTCTATAAAGACAAGCCCGCTTCAATTGACGCATTGGAAGACAATATTGAAGCATTTATTCGTCAGATACCGGCCGAAATGTTGGAAAGTGTATGCCAAAATTGGACTAAGCGGATGGACTATCTGAGGCGTAGTCGCGGTCAACATTTGCATGAAATAATCTTCAAACATTAAATTATATGGACCGTACTATCGATTCAAATAAAGATTTCATGCATTTTTCTGAATTTCATGTGTTTTTTTTTTGAAAAATAGACAAAAGTCTGTGGTTCCAATCTCAAGTCAAACATCTCGTACAAAACGAAATATGAAAAAATATTTTTATGGGCGACTTCCTCTCGGTAGTTTTTTAAAATTGTCATGAAAAGTTTTTCAAAAATCTGCTGTTCGAGGTTGACGTTAAACTGTAGCCCCCTCCCAAATCGTGGCTCAAATTGAGATACACTACTTGGATTGTGTGAAAAGCTTGGAAAAGCAAGTACTTAGAAGCTTTGTTTTGTTGTTAGGGGAGTTGGAATATAATGAGCGGATAGCAGTTCTACTCCTTTTAAATCATTCTTATGGATAACGACATTACCAAACATTTCGCTTTGACTCTTGAATGTGAATATCATAAGTAATGGATCTTTCACATGGATCTTTTCATCAGAAATAGTTAAGAAGACCACTGTCACTGTCTTGCTTTATTGCAGAAAATGTTTTTTTACTCATCAATCTACAGGTTTGTGTAATTTTTAAGTTAAAAACCGATATCTAACCTAATGACGCTATTATAAAATTATTTCATGTGAACCTTACTATGGAATGAATGGTGCATATGAATTAAATACAAAACTTTTAACCTCGCTAAGCAATGGTTTGAGACTTACAAGTCTCCGCTCTGTTAGCCTGCTTAATCGTACATCTAATAAATGCTTTTTCTTCTTCTTCGTAGAGAACATCTCAGACTACTAAGTTATAAGTGCCGTACAAGTGTCAAGTGTTAAATGTCATTTAAAGACTTACTAAAATTGACATTAAAAATTCAAAATATTTCTATTTATTAAACAGTTATTACAGTCTTAAGATTCTTGTCTTATGCCTACACTCACTCACTCATCTGCTGTATTCTAACCAGCCTAATTCATCGTTAAGCACACACTTATTTTTTTTCAAAAAAGTCCTTAAAATGTCAATGACTTTTAACCTCATTAAGTATTAGAAATAGGAAAAAGAAAATATCGAAAATTCCTACGGAATTTAAATTTAATTTCAATTATTGCCATAGTACTGCTGCTCTTCACCTTCTCTCTTTAACCATCTCTGACACCCTAAGCTTTTAACAGTTTGTTTGTGTTTTTTTTTTATCGTTATCCTTTAAAGGCAAGTTTCGAACATTAAACACTGAGAGCGAGAGATATGAGAGAAGACTGAGGGAGAGAATTACATACACAAGTATGCATGTATGTGTACCGTGTATTCGTGTTATAATTGTAAACAAATAAAAAGAAATTGAAATTGATTAAATTCTTATGCAAATACAAAAACAAGTATTCGATTGCAAAGAGAAATTCCAACAAAAAAAAATAACACAATGTTAACGGCAGGAAATAAATACAAATTTTTACTCTCACTCACTCTCTCTCTCTTTCTGCCTGTCGCTCTGCCTCTTAGTTGATTCTCTTTTTGTGTTTTATAAAACCAGTGTGGCAAACAGAAATTTTCGTGTTGAAAATATGCCTCTAAAGCAGACGTCGGCACAAAGAGAACATGATAAAAATGTGAGTGTATTTGTGAGAAACATGTCTCAACCAGCGTTGCCATTTTTTTTATTTTAAAAAACTTTATTTCTGGAAAAAAACTTTTTTTTACAAAAAAAAACTTGTTTTCTACAAAAATCCCAACATTTTTAAAGGAAATTCCGGGGCCCGATGCCCTCTGTTTTTGTTTCCTTGCTTCTTTAGCCCGGGGCTAATAAAATACACAATATTTTATTCAAAAATGTAAATATTTCGTGTTATTATTATTGAATTTATTGCAAAAAATTTTAAATTTAATTTTGTCGAAAAAACTTGTTTTGTTAGAAAACAAATTTAATGAAAACTTTTTCGCATCTCAAAAAACTTTGAAAAAAAAGGGAAAACTTGGCAAATGGCAACGCTGGTCTCAACCCAGAGGAAAATTGTTAGTAATAATTTCAAGTGTAACCTAATAACATGTTTATGTAGTGGAAAATATAGAAAAAATGTACAGCTCCAAAACCCTAAAGACTGTGTATTTAACTTGACAAATATTCTTCCAAAAATGGAGATCATTTCTCATTGTTATTAGTGAAACTCATTGGAAAATAGTGAATCCTACTGTAATATTTTTTTGGGTGTATTATTGAAACCTGAAAAAAAGCGACATTAACCTTTTTGTTTAGAAGCTGACGTGCAACTGAATGCAATTTTACGCTCTTTTTAAAGAACATTGTCGATGTTCGTGTCCTATGTGTGTAAAAAGCCGAAGAAGTACGGCCCCTGGGGGAATATCTAAAGATATTTCCTTTATTAATTCACTAGAGGTGTTGAGAATGAAAAATCGTGGAAGTCCATAGATTAAAGGACTATTACTAGTCCATACAATGATTGAAATAATCTACTTTTGAAATTGTATGCTATCTAGTGCAGATCAGAAGCTGTTGTTATTGCCGTACTTGGCAAGATTTTGATTTACTGCTGGCAAATGATTTTCATGTTAAACTGGCTGAAACTTTCTTACTCTTTCTTATTTTCTTTACTGGAAAAATTTCCGATCCTTTCAGGCTTAGTGCTTGAACTCTGTAAATATCAGTAAATGGCAGAGGTGTTGAGATCAGCTACTATCATTATCTTGGGCACGATTAACACCATTCCTGCGGAATTTTGATGAGACTTAAAGGGATGTTAATTAGCAGATTAACATCTCAATAATTTCTATTCTTTTCTGCAGAATTCACTGTTTCAAATTCATTACGATTGGACACAACTCCCCGCCTGTTACTTACTCATTTAATTGGTCACTACAATCCTTGTTCTCACACAACCATCTTGAGTGTTTTAATTTTATTCATTATTGGCGGCACCTGCAGTATAAAGTCAACTCCGAACGATAGATTTTTGAGAAACTTTTCATATTTAATTTCAACTACCTACTAGGCTACAGTGTCTTCACTCCATATAGGATCCGATAAATTAGATTAGGTGTAGTCGCCGTAGTCTAGTAGGTAGTGTGTTGGCTTATTAGACTTAAAGCCAGGGTTCGAGCCCCACTCCAGACATTAAAACAAAATACAAAAAGTATTTCTTCGGCGATTTCCTCTCAGCAGATTTCTGGCAAAAACTCTGAGAGTAAATAAAATTGCCATGAAAAGTTTCTCAAAAAATCTGTCGTTCGGAATCGACTTCCAACTGTAGGTCCCGCCACTTATGTATAAAATTAACACACACAACATAAGTGGTGTCAGAAACTAGGTCAATAATTCTGACTGAAGGGTTGTAATGACCAATTATGTATGTATGTAAATTAGATTAGGTATTTGGCGTTTCAATTACACAATTGGAGATAGAGTAGATTTACAGGGTACTTCCAACCGAATTATATTGTTCGTAGGTTTTGAATGGAGGCTATCGAACATTATGTATTCAATCTGAATACGGCATGCCACATAAGTTTAAACAATACAGTGAACAAACCCTTTCCCATTTTCTTGGAACTTGTGGGAAATTAATGCGTCCCAGACAGAAATGAATGGTTGCATATGAAGTGCCATTATTGGCACTGAGCAACATCCTGCAAATTATCAGGGCAATAGTCTTGGAAGAGACATTATAGAGGTACCATATAAAGACTACAATTAGGGTTGCCAGATTCCGATTCGCAAAAAGCTGGACATTGGGTTTTAAAAAGCTGGACATAAAAATTATACAATTTTTGTCTCTGTTGGGACTACAAAATTCGAAATAGTTTGAGACAATTTCTGCGACATCTCCATTTTATTATGTTTTTTTGTTTTTATGTGCTTATCAAGCGAGCGGCTGCCTTCTTATTTGATTATAATGTCTGTTTGGCATAATTTACACTCTGCCGTGTAATTATCTTTTTTTCTTATCCAATTAGCATATTTTGCAAACTCTTTCCATCTATCACAGAAAATTGTGAGTCTTTTTTTTGATGAACCAGCTTCTTCATCAATATCCATTTCAAGATTTTCTGCAAATTATTTTTATTATTTTCATGTACAAAAAAATAAAAACTGTACGTAAAGAAATTGACTATCGCTTGCAATAATATTTATTATGACATCAGCTGTTCAAGAGTTGAAACATGTTGTCAGTGATGATAGAAGAGGGAAATCATAACTTAGTTGTATAACAAATGTACAATAGTGTTGGCTAACATGATTTGACAAAGGTAACATGAAAATTATTGCCCAAGTTGTTGCAGTGTACCAAAAAAATTTCTATTTAGCTGGACAAATTAAATTATAGCTTGAAACTGGACAAGCATCAAAAAAGCTGGACAATCCAGCCAAGTCCAGCCAGGCTGGCAGCACTAACTACAATAGAGAGTATGGTCGCAGTGCTAAGGCAGCTCTTTACAACCATAATATATCATGATCCTTACCCAAATACACACTAAATTGGCATATTTTATGCAAAAATACATATTTCCTTAAAGTAAATTTGTTGTAAGGCTTTCTAGCATGGTTAGAATTTAGAATTGATAGGAATTTGATTAATTCAGACATCTGTAACAAAACAAAATATGAAAAAATATTTATTCGGCGTCTTCCTCTCAAGAGATTTCTGGCAAAAACTCTAAGAGCGAAATAAAAATTGCCATGTACAGTTTCTTAAACAAAATCGTTGTTTTGCTAAGGGCTATTGATATTATTCACTAAGCAAGATGATCTGGAGAGAGAGGAAGAAAAGAAGTTTCTTCGCTTTGTATAAGAAACCTCTTTAAGTAGCTTTCGAAATCAGTTAAATATATTAAAATCGTAAAGTAATTACAAAAGTTATGCCACTTTTCATTTTAATTTATTGCATGCACGCTAATTTCAAGTAATTCCTTCATTTTGCGTTATTTATTATTTTACTAAAGTGGCAACACTTACTTTTAACGTTAGCAAAATCAAAATAAAAACAAACATGCACAGTTTTCTCTCTTCCACTTTGTGTGTGTATGTGTGTAAAACTCTCCCATTTTGTTTTTTTGGGTTTTTGTGTTTTTATTTTTGCGTTTTTTAAGAGAGCAAGAAACAAAAACAATGAGAACTACTTCAATTGTAATGTAATTCTGCTGTATTATCGGTAAATCTAGCATATAAACGGTAGATATTGTTACGTGTTGTTGTGCCATTTGTTGTTATTATTATTCTTTGTTTTGTTTTGTTTTTTTGTTTTCCCTTTTTGATTTAATGGTATTTGATTTGTTCTCTCTCGTTCTTATATTTACCGTTATATGAGAGTTAAATGTAACAAAACTTTTGCTAGAAACAAAAGCAAAACATATATAGAAAGAGAGAAAATAAAACGAATTTTGTTTTTGTTTTCTTGTTATTTGAAATTTCAACAAGAGAAAGCGAGGGGCAGGAAAAAAAGGGTTGAGGAAGATAGTAAGTAAATAAAACGTTTTTTTTTTTGGTTTGTGAATTTTGGTTACATTTGGAAAGATTTAAAAAAAGGAAAACACATTGTATATCAGTGTATAATCATTGATTTTTTTTCTGTTGCTTTTTCTTTTTTCGTTTCTTTTTTTTTTTTTTGTTGTTTGGCTAGGCTTTAATTTAGTTCATGAATATTTAAAGAGACGGGCATTATTTTTTTATTTAAAAAAAAGGCAACCTAATTTTTTTGTGTGTGAGAGAGTAAGTGAGTGTTTGCGATAACAAAATTTAATTCTGCTTATGCTCTACCCTTATATCACAGTCAGTGAAAAAAAAAGGAAGTGATTTGGCTATGATATGGTGGTTTGTTGATTTTGTTGCTTTTAACCGTTAAACATAAATATTGTTGCCAAGTCTAGATAAAAATATTAACAGTTAGTTTAAACTTTATAAAAGCGATTCAAGCAGAAGTTTTTTTTTTTGATTTCTGGTAGCCGCATGGTATCCTACAGCCACCCCTTATGTTTAAATAATGTTTTTACTCTAATTTTTATGAGATTCTTTTGATATCTTTTGTTTGTTTTTCCTTTGTAATTGTTTGCATAAAGTATGTGATAGCTGTCGTTTTTTATCTTTTTTGTTTTTGGACAATCATGGTCTTATCTCTTACAGCCTGTATATTTGGAAATGTGTTTCTTTACTTTGTTTGGCACTAAGTTTTCATTTGTTTGTTGAGAATTTTATAAAAAAATTTAAAATTTTAAGAATTTTAAGAGCTTAAGACGAGATTAAAATATTTTTAGTGGATGTAAAACTTGAAATTGTAGACGTTAAAATGGTCGACTATATCCCAGTCTTGAATATAGTCAAATACAAAAAATTAAGGCTTAATTTACTCTCTAAATAATGAACCCAGGAAGCCCTTTGACCACCCCAGAAAGGATAACATCAACATTGGACTTCGTAGGTAGATCAGGCGGTTACTTCTCTTGAGAAAGAGTTGAACTCATTAAGAAAAGTTGTTTAACACAACACCCAATCAAACAATTCATTATTTTAACACAGATTACATTATTTCTAGGTAATAATGGCAACTCTAACCTTCTAGAAATTGTTACAGTCACTCGCCTAGCTGGAAACACTTGATTAATGAAACTGATATTAATTAAGAAGATGAAAGAAATGATTTAGAATAACTGTATGCCTCTTTAAGGAACAATGCAGTGGCAGTTAACAACTATGTGATCGAATTTGGGCACTTGTTGTAAAATACCAGTATAATATAAATTTATTTGGAGTATTGACCATTGTTAGCTACGACATTTTCAATCTTTTTGGCCGGCATATGAATAATGTGCCAAAAGAAATGGTTATAATTGATTCCAAGAACGAATCAGGCCAATTTCAAATACACTTTGCTGAAGAAAAATTTTTAAAAGCATAAATTAAAATAAATAGTATTCAGGACAATCAGGATTACGATCTAGCTTCTCACATCAGTTATATAGTGTGTTTTAATTTTATACATGGGCGGCGGGACCTACAGCTTAAAGTCTACTCCGAACGACAGATTTTTGAAAAACTTGAGTGGCGGGGCCTACAGCTTAAAATCTACTCCGAACGACAGATTTTTGAAAAACTTGAGTGGCAGGACCTACAGCTTAAAATCTACTCCGAACGACAGATTTTTGAAAAACTTTTCTTAGCAATTTTGTTAACTCTCAGAGTTTTTGGCAGAAATCTGCTGAGAGGAGGTCACCGAAGAAATATTTTTTCATATCTGATATTTTGAACCGTGGCCCTACGTGTAATAAGCCAACACACTACTTACTAAACTACGGCAACTTCAACAATCACATTTGTCTGTGAGTATGACGTTTGTGGAATATGATCTCTGTGATCGTCTGTTTTAATTTTGGGTTTTCATGAGAGTTAGGACGCGTCAAACTACTCTTCCCAATACAAAGTATTAACAGACTGCCTTGAATAAGGACTTTGAGATTGACTTGGTTTACATACCATTGACATATGTATGTATGCTCTTTATACGATTCGTTGTAAAAGGGTTACTTTTCATTCCCAGTAATGATACGTTCAAACGTCATAACGGACATGTTGTTTTATCTCCTTGGATAAGAAAATTTTCTTGCTTTTGTCTGAATCCTACTGCTTGTAAATGCTTTAAAATTACTGAGTTTTAATACCTTCCAAAGTTTTAACAAGTTCTTCTAGTTCTTTCCTTTTTCCATACAAAATATTGTCAATTAACATTTAATATTTAGAGAAACAATTTTTTTAATTCATTTCAAAATTGTATGAAATACGCGAGCTTTTGTAAAAACAAAATCATTTAAAAATCACTCCTTAGGCGTATAAGCAATATTTAATAAATATTTCAATACTCATACGCCATATGGTGTTTAAATTTTAAAGTCCTTGTGCAAGATGTGTGCGTAAAATATGTTAAACTGACACGTCTATACTGCAAGAAAACATTATTTATAACGTATACAAGCACACGCACACACACACACATTCACATACACTTAAATATCATTATTTATAGGGAAATAAAAGAAAAAAAAAATTTAAAAGCAAAAACTTGCAATACAAAAACTGTAAACACCATGAATAATGGTAGCATAGAGAGAGAGAGAGAGAGAGAGAGAGTAAGAGGCAGCAGAGAGTAAGTAAAAATATAACAGAGATTACATATAAACATTAAATTACACGCTGCTGTTGTTGTTGTTGTTGTTGCTGTTGACGTTATTTAGTTTCTGTTTTATTTTTTTCCCAAACACATAAAATATTGCGTGCAACTTTAGAATTGATAATGTAGGTAACAAAGAGACTTGTTCATAAAAAAAAAAGAAATAAAGAGAGTGAGAGTAAGAGCGAGAGTAAGCAAAAAATCAATATTGAAAACATTTTTCTTTTCTTTTTAAAAGTTTTTTTTCTGTGTTGTTTTTTACTGGCAGTTACGAGCTATCTCACTGTGTGTGTGTGTTTTGTTTTTCTTTTCGATGCGAATAAAAACAAATTTTTAAGTGTGTTCGTGTAAAAGCAAGTTTTTGTTTACTTTACTTGTTTTTTTTTTTACTTTTTCGCATGTTTTCTATGTTGTTGTCTGTTTGTTGTAAAAAATGATATGTTAATAGGAAACACATCTGTGTGTGTACATTGTTATTAAGGCTCTGTCTATATATGCATGCATGGTACCTTTAAGAGTATGAGCAAGCCTAAACGGGTTCTCTTCTCTTTGACAGGCTAATTTATTTTTGCAGGGTATGAAAAACATGTGTTTCTATTGTAGGAAATAATTTTCTTCCAAGTGTTGTAAAGCGTATGCGTAATATTTCATTGTAAATTTGTAAGTAGATATCACGCATACGTTAAGATTTTTTTTGTTAATAAAAAATGAATTCAGATTCAATTTTTGTGATATTTTGTTAAATTTTTTTTTAATAAATTTTAAAGCATTTTGTAAAGGCTACCAACCTTTTAAGAGCAAGAAATAGCCACAGGTCCATATAATTCCTATAAAACAAATTAATGAATGTATGAATAAATGAACATGTTTAAGGATCTGTGTAAATCAGTCTTTTTCTCTAATTGAACTAAAATTTTCCGAATTGAAAGTCAATTTTTTGTTGTTATTATCTGTTAAGATTAAATCCTTTTCTGAAGTAGTTTTAGTAGCCAAGTATTTTATTGCAGGAGCCAATTTTTTTTTAGAAATAAAATAGTTTGCAGACACCGAAACAAATGGTAGAAAGACTTTAAAGCCAATCCAAGAAAATTTCTAGTGTGTCACTAAACATACTAGCCAAACTCTCTAGCCAAATAAAGAATATTTCTAGTGGGCTACTAAACAAGTGTATTACCTTGCCTTGTTTTTGATTGATTGATTGTTTACAGTTCAAAAGCCCAAGTTGAGATGAGTTTTGTTCTCTTCCCCAGGTTGTAGAAGTTCATAAGGAATAATTGCCTTTAAATCCTAATAAAGGATTAAGTTTTGAAGCCGCCTTAGTCTAGTAATTAACGTGCTGGTTTATTAGACGAGAGCTCTCAAATCAAAGCTCAGCACAGACATCTAGAAAAACCAAATGTGAAATCCTACTTTTCCTAAAGAGACGGCACTGTCTGCTGTTGCGTCATGTTTATTTTTGAATGAGAATATAATCACGATTTCTTCTCAACTGTAGTTGAATGTCATGCATTTGATGCTTGTTTTACAGTTTATGGAATATAATCGAAAAAAAACTCTACCTGCATAGCCACTTGTCTCACACGGTTCTTCTTGTTGCTATATTTTTATCAAATTTTTTGTTTTTGGTGTGTTTTGACAATGTCTTTTCCCCATTTTATAATGGAAATGTTACGTTACGAATGTTTCTTTAGATATTCCATATTCTAAAACCATACAGTTTTTAAAACGATCGGGGAATGACACTTTTGAGGCGATCGGAACCTACATGCCTATCACTAAATGTTAACATACATACAGTAGCGAGAAAAAAAATGCAACGCTATGTTGTATGGTATTTAATGTATGATGTCACTAATTATGCAAACGACCAATTAGGGGTTTCTATTGGCGTCCACACAGCCAGAAACAGATTTAGAGAGAAAAATTTGTTAGCTAGAAGACCAACCAAGAAGTCACTCATAAGTAAAGTTAATAAGAAGAAACGGCTTGACTTTGCTAGACGGTGTCTGCATTGGTCAAAAGAGCAGTGGCCCAAAGTTTTGTGGAGCGAAGAATCAAAGTTTAACTTATTTGGCTCTGATGGTACAGAATGTTGTTTATTTACAGAATTTTGTGAATATCTTTGTTTTAGGGGCCAACGAATGTTATTTAACCCATCAGAGCCAAATAAGTTAAACTTTGATTCTTCGCTCCACAAAACTTTGGTCGTTTGCATAATTAGTGACATCTACTACCGTTTTCTGATGGTTCGCTTTTATTATTTTTACTTGGTCTTGGCGGGCAGTAGATTTACGAAGTCGACCACTTCCTCTTTCTTTCCACTATATTTGTTTGACGATATCACGATGAAATCGGACAAACTATTGATTTGTTGATATTAAATTGATGAGCAACTTCATTCATTGATTGATGGCAAATTTGCTATCTGCTGACAGCTGTTTCTATTTTAAAATTCACAATTTGCAAAGTTTTCATTAAACTTTTATTTTAATACCTCTAGTTGATCTCCTTTTACCTTTAACACATTGCTTTGCATTTTTTTTTCTCGCAAAATTTTTTCACTTTTTTTTATAAATCGAAAAAAATTAAGTAGAAAGAGAAGCAAACAACGCTTAATGATACCTTTTATTAAAATTTAGAAATCAATGAATAAAAAAACAAAAGTGGAGTGGAATTGGATAACGTTATAAGTTTCGAGCCTCGATTAAATATCATACAACATAGCATTGCATTTTTTTTTCTCGCTACAGTATGTACATATATAATGGGCTCATGAACATGATAGAAGTCTTAGGCCTTTGAACAGCTGTGACACCATTAAACATAATTGGAAGATAACTTTTTAAAACCAGAACTACTCGTCTGTTACCATGAGAAACTTTGATTTGAGATTTGTTTCGATTCGCTTTTGAATTCACTGTGAACTTTAAGAATTCTCCCTTAAAAGCTGTCCGTTTTTAAATGCCTTAAAAAATAAAGCCGTTTTTTGTTAAGCAACTCACATCTATTCGTACCTCTACCAATTCTAAACAAATAGCAACACATACTTGCATAGGAACTCTGCTATAGAAATATGTGGGAGTTGTTATTTTTCTTGATTGAAATATTAATTAGAAGTGGGTGTTATTTGTTCGCCACACACTGTGTATGATTGCATTGTTACGCTATTATTTCAATACAATTTTTGTTTGTTTTGATTTCGCTTCGCTTTCTTTTCAACTTATTGAGTAACGAACATAATAAAAATATGTATTGTGTTTTTATTATCATTGTTGTTGTTGTTGTTGCTGTTTTGCATTTTATTATTTTAAATATGAAAAGAATAATAACAACATTTACAATAACGGTTCATAAATGCAAAATAAATTCTTTGAAAACAAACGGAAGAAAACAGGGGAGACAAAAAAAAAACAGATTTAGAGTGGGCAAGAGCAACTCTATTTGATGAGTATGCTTGTGTGTATTTACTGTGCTTATTGTTTATTTCTATTAAAAATATTCTCTCTCTCTCTCTTGTCTCTTTAAAAAAAAAAAATATTTCCTTTAAAAATTCTCTTCTCCTGCTCCTCTCTATGAATGTATTTGTAGTGGTATTTGTTGCCAGTCTGCCTAGTGTGCTGCCATTGTAGTTTCTTTTTTTTTTTGCTTTGATTCACTGAAGCAGAAATAACCAGAAGCAACAGTTTCTATCAAAGAGGCGTTAAAATAATAACAAACAACAGCAACAACAACAACAACTACAATGACAACAAAACAAATATAAATTATAACAAAACAAAAACAAAAACAAAAACAAAGAAACAACAGACAAAAATTATAATAACGGCAGACATTTGAAAGGCAACCATTTAAACACATACACACACACCCCTACATGTACAATATAAAGAATGAGAATAGAAGAGAAAGAGAAAAAAATCCCTTAACGGGTAAATATGCATTGAAAACCACTTGTCATGTTGTTGAGGTTCACCACAAATTAAGGGGAGAGAGAGAGATAAACGTTACTACAACAGCAGCATAATTGAAGAGGCAAAAAAAAAAATATTGAATACTTTACACCGATACTGCACTGTATTATCATAAAGTTTTTACTAACTAAACAGCATAAATTCATATGAATTTTATAAAAAACAATTATTTCAGGCTTTAAGAAAATTAATAAAAAAGAAATCTGTTCAATCTCAGCTTAATATGAACAAGATTTGCAGCGAAAAAAATATAAAGTTTTTTAATATCTTCGGCCATAAATTATGCTTCAGAAAAAAAAATGGAAAATTATTAAAAAATAATAAAAAGAGTAGGGTGTGTGCCTTAGACCAAGGCACTCTGTTGAAATTGTAAGATTTCGCATTTTAATTAAAAAACTTTTCAAAAGTAATAAAAAAAAAAAATTATGAAGACTACTTTTAGGCGTTTAACCTGAGGTTGTTAAGAAATTGACAATAAAAAAGTATTTCATCAGTAATTAAGAAATTTAATTCAGATTTAATTAAGTACAAAGAAAAGTCATTAGCGGTAGAAGACAATAAATGAGATATTTTTACCTGTATTCTGTATTTCAATAAGGAGAAACTTTACTTGAGTGTAAACACTGCTTTTCCTGATCGGCATTAGATTCAAAACTAAAGCAGTTTTTCAATTTTAATTGCGTCTGAAGGGGTTTGCTTGCCGATATGATTTTCTTTAGAAGCAGCAACTTCTGTTCGTATGGTCGTAAAGCTGACCATTCTTCTGTGGAACACTGATAAGGTTACTGAAGCTTATGGCTGCAATGAATTCGAGATCTTAGAAAAAGAGAAATTCTAAGTAACTGCTTATTAAAAATGGTTGGTGTGAGAACTAGGTCATAATCCTAGCTAAAGGGTTGTAATGGCCAATAATGTTTGTATTGACTAATATGGCGTCTACCCCTTATTTTAAAGGTGCCTTTAGAAGTTCTGCATGTGTGTGAAGATAAATTCGAATTTGAAAATCCAAGACGCAATCCATAAATTTTAGCAGCGCCACATATGGCGTTAACAGAGAAAAATTTCTTCTTAACAGAACAAAATTTGCCTTTAACAGAGCACTGTTAGCTGTTTAACAGTATCCATCTGAACAAGCCCACTTGTTTAGAAGCTAATTTTAGGATAAATACTGGGTCTATGAGTACCGTATCATACTCAAAGGAAGGTTTTAAGGCCTCTTAATATAATCAGCAAAAAAGTCCCATATAAAGTGATATAGTATTGAGAAAATTGGCTTTGAAAACATAAATTTTTGTTTGGAAAATTCTCTAGAAGATCAGTGGCCATTTTGGAACATATAAGAAACAGTACATCATGCAGACTATATTTAAATGGTAGTCCAGAGGGTCCTCTTTTGAACCGTGGTGGTGGCATAGCTGGAATAATTTTGAGAGTTGAGAAAATTTCCGTTCTCCATCCACCATCAACTATCCTTTACATTTCAATACTTTTGTTCACAAACACAAATGAGAATTATATTTTATGTTATTAGTTTGAAATAATTGTAAAGTAGAACAATAATCTACTATTGCCACTGTTAAACCGTTAACAGTGCTCTGTTAAAGCAAGAGGCAAGAAGTGGCGCTGCTAAAAGTGTGGGTTTGCGTCTTTGGTTAAATTCGAATATATCTTCACACACATAAGTTCTGCTTATTTTAAATTTTTACAAGACATTATAAAAGGTGGGAGGGGGGGGGGAGACGGGGGGGGGGGGTGTAATGCCTAATGAACTGATATTTATACAGTCTCACACCTCTAACTTTTGGTGTTGAGGTCTTAAGCATTGTTTCCAGAATATTCTGTGGTAAGACTTTCCATAGATTCATAACTTCTTCTTTATGATAGTACGAGTCTAACAGCCACAGTCTTACAACTAGCAAAAATGCCTGTGAAATATTGCCGAAATGCCGAAATATTTTGTTTCATTTGTCTTTAAAGTCTTCGTAACACTGTTTCCATCAGATGACTATTATTCATGCTCTTACTGTTCAGCCAGCAACAGTGGTGATAGGACACCACCCTGTAAATTGCTCCTTAGGACTGCCTTATCATTTCATCGTCTGGATTAGAATTTATTTGGCTTAATTCAAGAACAATTCAAATTCATTAAACAAAAAAAGAGAAAAAACACTCTCTTTTAATCAATTTTCTTAATCTTAAGTAACCTTACAATAACATCTTTTGTGTTACTCTCCAAACCTTCCATCTTTCATTTCCCCCATTTCACTTGATAAAAGCAATTGAATTGAAATCTTGCCACGCACCACAATAAAAAATACAAAAGAGAACAATTAATAGAGAAAAAAAAAAACATTTATTTTTGTTTCGCAATAACAACGTAAAACATAATCAAGTTAATCAACCGCATTTTCCCCCACATTTTCAATTTGTTTAATAACAACCCTCGTATTGCCACCACAAACCAGCACGAAGACACAACAGCATCAGCCAACAGTCATGACAGTTGACAGACAAACAATGCAATAAAATTTAACAACAACAATAGCAACAACAATAAATGAAAGAAATGAAATGAAAATGTCAAAACCATAAATTTAACTTTCTTTCCCCATCCCAGCTCTCCCTTCATTTTCAATAAATGCTCAGCAACAGTTTTGTTTGTTAAAGGATTTCTTTGCCAAAAGAAATTAAGACCATCATGATGTGTATTAAATATTTAAAGAATAGTTTTTTTTTTCTGGGGAAGCTCAATTGTAAGGATTTTTTCTTAGGAAAAGGGAAGAAAGGAAGCCTTAGAAATGTGCTTAAAAAATAGGTACCAAATTGAACACAATAGAGTACTTTATTATTACGTATAGAAGATTATTTAAAGGTATTTAATTTTAAAATTAATTCCAATGTCATTGGAGATTAAATTAAAAAAAGAAAGAGTATAAAAAAGTACCAGGAAAAAAGTACCAGGAAAAAAGTACCAAAAAAAGTACCAAAAAAGTACTGAAAAAAGTACTTAATTAATTTTAGCCTCAAATGTTGTTGGTTTAACAAAATAAATATAATAATTCTCAAAGCTTTTTAACCTATTTACGCAATTGGTACCAAAGTAACACTATTTTAGTGTCCTTACAGAGAGTATGATAAGGTACCAAGAGAATTAAAAATGTTTTCCACTGAAAAAAGAAAATCACAATTCGTAACTAAGTCGTAACATGAATTTTTTTTAACAAGAATTTAATTCTAAAACTTATTCTACAAAATAGTACTAAATTTGTGAAAAAAAAGTACCAAAAAAAGTACCAAAAAAGTACTGAAAAAAGTACAAAAAAAAGTACTTAATTAATTTCAGCCTCAAATGTTGTTGGTTTAACAAAATAAATATAATGATTTTCAAAGTTTTTTAACCTATTTACGCAATTGGTACCAAAGTAACCCCATTTTAATATCCTTACAGAGAGTATGAAAAGGTACCAAGAGAATTAAAAATGTTTTCCCCTGAAAAAAGAAAATCACAATTTGTAACTAAGTCGTAACATGAATTTTTTTTAAACAAGAATTTGATTCTAAAACTTATTCTACAAAATAGTACTAAATTTGTGAAAAAAAGTACCAAAAAAAAGTACCAAAAAAGTACTGAAAAAAGTACAAAAAAAAATACTTAATTAATTTCAGCCTCAAATGTTGTTGGTTTAACAAAATAAATATAATGATTCTCAAATGTTTTTAACCTATTTACGCAATTGGTACCAAAGTAACACTATTTTAGTGTCCTTACAGAGAGTATAAAAAGGTACCAAGAGAATTAAAAATGTTTTCCACTGAAAAAAGAAAATCACACTTCGTAACTAAGTCGTAACATGAATATTTTTAACAAGAATTTGATTCTAAAACTTGTTCAATAAAATAGTACCAAATTTTTTTTAATAAAATGTACCATAAAAGTACCTTTTGTTTTTAAAAATTTCTTATAAAGTGGATGTAGTGAATGGAATTATAACACAACAATTATGCTAGCTTAAGCGGGTTTAGAGTTAAAAAACAACATAGTTTTACAATGCAGAAAAGCTTGGGTCAAAAAAAGTACCAAAAATAGTACTCAATTTACTTTTATCGTTACTAGAACTTCGGACTTTCTAAGGCGTAAACTACTTTCTAACATTTAATTACCTTATAATACATAATCACGAAGTGCTATGACGTCAGATATAAGTCTGAACGAAAAATGTCTTGACCAGAGAAGGGAAGAACAATTTGGTAGACTCTAGTATAAATGCAGCGTCTGCTCTAGAGCATTGCATAGACATAATAAGCTAAATAATTAAAACACTCTGGGCTGATCCATAGAGGCAGTGCGCCTTGATGAAGTATTTAACTTTATAGATTCGCTTTAAACTGCATAGTTACAGTGAAAAGCAACGTTTGGAGGGCATGCAAAAGGCATATTGGAGTGATGGAACACTTTGTATGGCATTGCCTAGTTTTAAAGGCATAAGATCCCAATATTTAAATCTAAGAAGAGTATTTTTGCAATGGTCATTATTTACATGATAGTAGTGGATTGGAAGAAATTAAGGGAATATATCCTCGATTTGGAATTTTGATGAGCTTACAACCTACAGAATTAGCAAAGCAGGCTTAGTAACAGAGAGTAAGGAAAGTTAAGCTTCTTTCTAAGCCAAGTTTTACTTACTTAATTGGTCATTACAGCCCTTTAGTTAGGATTCCAACCTAGCTGCTCACATCACACATGTTGTGTGTGTTAATTTTTATTCATGAGTAGCGGTACCTACAGTTTAAAGATGACTCCGAACGAGAGATTTTGTGAGAAACTTTTCATGGCAATTTTTATTTACTCTCAGAGATTGCTGAGAGGAAGTTACCGAAGAAATAAGTTTAAGAAAAAAATTACAATTAATAACACTATCATTCTAGAATTTGTTTACTGAGTAATAAAACTGAAATAATATTATGTATGTGAAGATAAATCCGAATTTAAAAACCAAAGACGCAAACCCATACTGTTAGCAGTGCCACTTCTTGCCTCTAACAGGGGAAACTTTGCTATTAACAGAGCACTGTTAACTGTTTAACAGTGGTAATAGTAGATAGTCTTCTACTTTGCAATTATTGCAGATTATTGACATAAAATTTAATTCTCATTGTGATCATTATTTTTTGTGAACAAAAGTGTTGAAATGTAAAGGATGGTTGGTGGGGGATGAGGGACGGAAATTTTCTCGAATCTCAAAATTATTCCAGCTATCCCACTACCACGGTTCGGAAGAGGACGATCTGGACTTACTTACTTACTTACTTAATTGGCCATTAACAACCCGATTAACGGATTTTGGCCTGCCGCAACACATCCTCTGCTTCTTGCGCGCCTACGCCAGTTGGTCACACTAATCGATGACAGGGCTTCCTCGATTTGGTCCTTCCAACGGATACAAGGTCGTCCTCTTCGCCGACTTCCGTAGATCCCCGCATCAAATACCCGTCTCGCCGGATGAAAGTTAGACGATCTGGACTACCATTTGCATATAGTCGGTATGGTGTACTATTTTTTATATGTTCCAAAATGGCCATTGATCTTCTAGAGAATTTTCAATTAAAAAATTGCTATTTTCAAAGCCAATTTTCACAATACCATATCACTTTATATGGGACTATATTGCTGATTATATTAAAAGGCCTTGGAACCTTCCTTTGCATATAGTATGGTACCCATAGACCTAGAGTATTCCCAAAATTAGCTCCTAAACAAATGGATACTGTTAAACAGCAATTTTTGTTCTGTTAAGAGGAAATTTTGCTCTATTAACGCCATATGTGGCGCTGCTAAAATTTATGGATTGTGTCCCGGATTTTCAAAATTATCTTGACACACAACGAATAAAATTATAATGAATAAGACAACACTATCATTCTAGAACTTGTTTACTGAGTAATAAAATTGAAATAATTTTTTATTAACTCAATTGACACATTTTAGACCGCTCCCCTTAACTGACATTTTAACATGTCTTTGGTACTTAATAATTTAAATGCAAATTATCCGCCACTAAAATGTTCATTTTCATTTCAAATTTGCAAAAGAAAATTTCCATTTTAAATGCTCAAGTTTAAGTTTTCAATGAGTTTTCAAAGAAAGAAAAAAAAACAGAGTCACACATACACAATATCATGCATGCAGGCTGAACAGGAAATTAAAAGGCAGGAAAAACTTTTTCTTTTATGCACTTGCAAATGACACCAAAAAAAAAGGTACTTTTGAAAACGGGCTTTACTAATAACAATAAATACAACAACAACACAACCAGAATGGCTGTTGTCATAATAAAATTTGCATTTTTGACTGAGCAAGTTTTGTGGAAGAGGAGAGGAGGTGGTGGGGCAGTGGATGGCAGTGAATAGGAGATAGTGGCTTGAAAAGCCATAAAATTTTGTGTTAAAAAATGTTCTTGTCAACTGTGATAGGCAACTTTGGCACGCTGTAGTGTTTTTATTAAATTTTATTGAAAGCATGTGAGTTTTTTAGGCTTGAATACCTGTAATCCAACATATTTTAATGACCGTTTAACTTGCTAAGTCCTGTCTAAAGCAGTTAAAATGCTCGTTGTGTAGTGACACAATAGAGAAGCGACCACTAAAGACTCTGAGGATATAAAACTTTGAAGTAAAAAATCATAAAAATGTCACATTAAAAACTAAAAACATTAAAAGGACATTAACATGGAAGGATATTTAATATTTATAGCAGCTGTTAAACAAATACCGTGTTACAATAACAGCTATTAACGTAAGTGGGCATAAAATACAAAAATAAACGAAAATAAAATCTCCCACACTACTTAGATGGATAGAAACGGCATTTAAAGGTTAATTAGATTGGCATTAGAGACTTACCAAAGAAATAATCGAGAGCAACTCTGTATTACGGGTGTAACGAACGCGCTAATAAAAGTTCATACGCCTGGTGTAATATGTGTGTGAAGATAAATTCGAATTTGAAAATCCAACATGCAATTCATAAATTTTAGCAGCGCCACATTTGGCATTAACAGAGCAAAATTTCCACTTAACAGAACAAAGTTTATCCTTAACAGAGCACTGTTAGCTATTTAACAGTATTCCTCTGAACAAGCCCACTTGTTTAGGAGCTAATTTTGGGAAATACTCTAGTTCTATGAGTAGCATACTATATGCAAAGGAAGATGCCAAAGCCTCTTAATATAATCAGCAATAAAGTCACATATAAAGTGATATGGTATTGAGAAAATTGGCTTTGATAATACCAATATTTTTGCTTCAAAATTCTCTAGAAGATCAGTGGCCATTTGGGAAGACACAAGAAATAGTACACCATACAGACTATATGCAAATGATAGTCCAGAGGGTACTCTTTCCAATCGTGGTAGTGGGATAGCTGGAATAATTTTGAGAGTTGAGAAAATTTCCGTCCTTCATCCCCCACAAACCAGCCTTTATGTTTCAACACTTTTGTTCACAGGTAATAAGGATCATTATGAGAATTATGTTTTATATCAATAGTCCTCAATAATTTGACAGTCGCCGTAGTCTAGTAGGTAGTGTGTTGGCTTATTAGACGTAAAGCCCGGGTTCGTATCCCAGGTCAGGCATCAAAACGAAATATGAAAAAAAATATTTCTTCGGCGATTGCCTCTCAGCAGATTTCTGGCAAAAACTCTGAGAGTAAATAAAATTGCCATGAAGAGCTTCTCAAAAATCTGTCGTTCGGAGTCGACTTTAAACTGTAGGTCCCGCCACTCATGTATAAAATTAACGCACACAACATAAGTGGTGTGAGAAGCTAGATCGAAATCCTGACTGAAGGGTTGTAATGACCAATTATGTATGTATGTATGTCTGCAATAATTGCAAATTAGAAGAATAATCTACATCATGCCACTGTTAAACAGTTAACAGTGCTCTGTTAATAGCAAAGTTTACTCTGTTAGAGGCAAGAAGTGGCGCTGCTAAAAGTGTGGGTTTGTGTCTTTGGTTTTTAAATTTCGAATTTATCTTCACACACATTGGTGTTATTGATATGTATGTCGAAAGCATAACAGTTCAACAAACATCATGGCATACAACTCCACAGTATTCAAACGTCGGGCCCATTGTGAAGTGCATTGTTATGCAGTCATCATTTCATTTCCTCTCGTAGTCGTGTTAATGTCACCACAGTCTAGTAGGTAGTGTTTTTGCTAATTAGACATGACGTTGCGGTTCAATTCCTAGCTCAGAGAAAAGCAGAAAAAGAAAAATGTAAAGGACATTCCTCTTTCAGGAATATTCTATCAGCATTTTTTGGAAACCTAGTCGCCGTAGTCTAGTAGGTAGTCCGTCGGCTTATTAGATACAATCCTGTGGTTCAAACAAACCGAAATTTGGGAAAACATTTCTTCAGCTTCCTCTCACCAAATTTGTTGAAAAAACTCTGAGTGTGAAATAAAATTCCCATGAAAAGTGTCTCAAAAATCTGTTGTTCGGAGTTGGCGGTAAACTGTAGGTCCCGACACTCATGTTTAAAATTAACCCATACAACATAAGTGGTGTGAGAAGCTAGGTTGTAATCCTTCCAGACATCAACCCGTCTTAAAATGCCTTACAACCATAATATATGAGTCGTTGCATTCAATTAGATTCAAAACGAATCCCAAGGTATTTCAATCTGTTGAATCAATATCGTCACCATTTTGCATGTGTTTTCATAATAAAATGGAGTGTGTCCCCCACTAAAATAATATTTTACGTTTGTGGTAGAAAAGTCAGTAGAGCGTAGAGGCATTACAGGGTAAATGCGTTCAACAGCTGAACTATTCGATCAGTAGCCCGTAAAAGCATTACAGAGTAAATACGGTCCATAGCTGAACTATTCGTTTGTAGAAAACTTCCTTGAGAAGTAATATTGAACATCAACATGAAAAAAATTCTGTCTTGTCACAGGCAAACAATTGTTTATTGGGTTACCATTCGTTTGCAGAGTTTTACCCTCCGAAAACGTTTAAATTTTTCTTCTCTTCTTTGCTTTAGTTCTGTCTGTCAGTTTATTTTGCTGTGTATGGGGAGAAGCAAATCCACTTTTTGTCTGTCAGTTTAAATTTTTATTGTGAAAATAATGTGAGAAATTGAAAAACATTGCAATTGCTCTCTAAACAAATGCAGCAAGCAATTGTTTCTAGCAATTGTTTCTAGCAATTGTTTTTCCCCGTTTTTCTGTTTTCCTTGTATTGATTTAGAAAGTTTTTTTTTTCTGCAAAAAGAAACAATCGAATAATGAACACACAGACTACATTATGTCACGACACAAGAGGTTTTTTTTTTTTTTTTTTTTTTTTTTTTTTTTTTTTCGTGAAACCAGCACTCAGGGGATGGCCCCTACTCATGCAGTGCATTGTGCAGGTTTTAGGAAAATAGGTTATAGGAAGGTGGAAGAGAGGGAGTAGTGTTTGTGGACATCTCAAGATGCGAACGGCAAGAAAACGAGTTGCTGCTAGGTGACTATAAAATGGCCAGTGCTATACCTTCACCATTAGACAGTCTACAGCAATCGTCCCCAAGAAGCCCGCACCCTTCAGTCCTAGCTTCTCACACTACTCATGTTGTGTGTGCTAATTTTATACATGAGTTTTCCACAACTTATGTGAATTCTATATTCGGCGAGTGTCTTTAGCTCTGCTTTGATATGGGCTCTAGGTTGCTTGTGAAGGCACTCTGTCGTCCTTGCTGCTACTGTCCTAAGGACAATGCCAATCGAGGCATTTAATAACACGCTGAACAACCAATGTGAACACAATGGGCAACCAATGTGCTTCTCCCGGAGCAGCAGGCAAATCTTGAGGTAAACTGCTGCCCTAAGCAGCTTCATTGTGATAACATAACAAACTGAATAGATGCTTAGACGTTGTTATTATGACTGGAACACGAATTTGAATAGGAAACCGGGTTGTGGTGCTTGTATAGAGAACTTGTGTATCAGACAGTTATGCAGACTCTTGGATCCCTGCAGTTTAATCCAGACGGCGACTATATGGCTGTTCAGTAGCAGAGAATTCCTTGATATCGTACTGATATACTCTAGCAGGTAGGCTGCCATAAAGAAGAGTGCCCGTAAAAATTTGACAATATTTCGAAATTTTTTTGTAATTTTGTTTGTTTCAGTTTTAAAAACTGGCGATGAAACAATTTTATAAAATAAAAATAACGGTAATTTTTTTAATGTACATATATTTTTTCTTAAAGTACAGTTACTTTTGGCGCTCGCTGTATGTATGGGTATTACACAATCGATTGTAATGTGATGTTGATATGAAATGTTTTAGTTACAGAAGCATTTTCTAATTGTATTTCTAACTTAAAGTGAACTTTAACTCTTGTACTCATACTAATAAGCTTTTGATTTTTCTATTTTCAGGTAAATATCGAGACAATTTCCAATCTAATAATAATTAATCACCTGGTAAGTTTATAATAAAATTAATTTCTCAAGAAGCAATTAAAAAAACTAAATAAGGCAGGCCCTTAAAGAGAAGCAGTAACTTTCTTCCTTCTTAACATCATTGAAACTGTAATAAGTGTAGCGTACTCTGTTTGCAAAAGCATTGCAATCAGCTTTAACTTTATTTTTTTTTATTTATTTTATATTCTCCTCTGAATGCAACGATAAATATATACACTAACTGAATGCACGTTTAATGGTGAAATTTAATTTTAGAAAAATCGTTAAAAATCAACAAAAAAACATGATTTTTTTTTATTGGAAAAATAGAAGTGAAAAAACGCAGATTAAGAAACGTTTTGTAATCGTTGTCTACGCAAATTTAAAATAAAATAAATATGAGTGTACAGTGTGCCGTAGTCTAGTAGGTAGTGTGTTGGCTTATTAGACGTAAAGCCAGAGTTCGAGCCCCAGGCCAGACATCAAAACAGAATACAAAAAGTATTTCTTCGGCGATTTCCTCTCAGCAGATTTCTGGCAAAAACTCTGAGAGTAAATAAAATTGCCATGAAAAGTTTTTCAAAAAATCTGTCGTTCGGAGTCGACTTTAAACTGTAGGTCCCGCCACTTATGTATAAAATTAACACACACAACATAAGTGGTGTGGGAAACTAGGTCAATAATCCTGACTGAAGGGTTGTAATGACCAATTATGTGTGTATGTATGTATAGTGTGCAGCTGACACTTTTCACTCAACGCCGCACAAGGGGAGCGATTCGGAGAATGTATGTAAAGGGTCCGCCAAATATTTTTTTTTTTTTTTTTTGAAAATGCTTCAAAAAAAAAACTACTGAATATTTTCTCAAATTTCTTTTTTTATTTGAATGTACAATCTTTCCGGTTAATAATGGAAAATAATTGCATTCAAATGGCTGCCTCGGCTGGCCATGCAGTAGCCTACACGATCGGTCCAATTTTTAAGCACATTATCGATTGTGTGCAGCTGTATTTCACCAATGGCTTCACGAATATTGTCCTTTAAAGCGTCAATTGTCTCTGGCTTGTCGGCGTAACACTTATCTTTGACGGCACCCCACAAATAATAGTCCAACGGTGTCAAATCGCAGCTCCGAGGTGGTAAAACGACATCAGCTCTGCGGCTGATAATGCGATCTTCAAAAACAGGGCGCAAAACATCGAGTGTAGCTTCGGCTGTGTAGCACGTAGCGCCGTCCTGTTGAAACCAAATGTTGCCAATATCCTCCTCTTCAATTTTTGTGAACAAAAATTCGTTAAACATGGACTGATAACGATCGCCATTGACTATGTTTTGCAATGTTTTGTATTCTGAAACATTACCATGATTTTCAAAGTAATGTCGCAATATTTCCCAACGTTGTTCAAGCGTATACACAACCATATTCGTTCAGCGGAAGGATAAAACTAATTATCTGTCAAATCAGACATGAGCTAAGTGTTACCATTCACGAAATAAGCACTAGTTAAAAAAAACGTTAGATGGCGGACCCTATATATAATAGAGATGGATCTACTCTGCATATTCTTGAAGTAAAGGCCTAATGATCTTACCAATTGCAGAACACTCTCTAACTTAAAAGAAGATCAACATGTTTTAAGTTTACATGGTAGTCCCTTAAGATCTTCAGCTTATTTTCTTTAGAAAATAAATACGAAACCTTGAGTGACATTAATAATATCACGAATATTCATTCATTGAAATTGATATTCTTTATTTCCTTCAGCACAGGCTTCCATATGTAATGTGTTCATGTGTAACTTAATCCCGTACATGTTGCATCAGCACAGCACAGCACAGCAGGCAGGAGACTTTCAGTTGACATTTTTTTTTCATATTTTTTCAATACCAGAAAAGGAAAGAAAAAATGGAATTCTTTGTGGAATGAATTTATATTACTTACACACACAGAAACATTATCCTTTGAAAATATACATAGAAGGGGTAGTGTTTATGGCTTTTTTTATATATGTATAGAGGTACACCTGTGTGCTCTTTATAAGGGGTGATTTTTTAAGAGCTATCGGAAAATTTTTCAAATAAAACACATAAAATTCAGAAAAATGCATGAAATGTTTAATAATTTAATGTTTGAAGATTATTTCATGCAAATGTTGACCGCGACTGCGCCTCAAATGGTCCATCCGCTTAGTCCAATTTTGGCATACTCTTTCCAACATTTCGGCCGGTATCTGACGAATATATGCTTCAATATTGTCTTCCAATGCGTCAATTGAAGCGGGTTTTGTCTGTATAGACATGAGCTTTAACATAGCCCCACAAAAAATAGTTTAAAGGCGTTAAATCGCACGATCTAGGCGGCTAATTTACCGGTCCCGAACGTGAAATAAAATGTTCACCGAACTCGGCTCTCAATAAGTCCATTGTTACGCGTGCTGTGTGGCATGTGGCACCGTCTTGTTGAAACCACATGTCATGCAAGTCAAGCTCTTGGATTTTGGGCAAAAAAAAGTTGGATATCATCTCACGGTAGCGCTCACCATTCACAGTTACGTTACGATTCGCAGCATCTTTGAAGAAGTACGGTCCAATGATGCCAAATTCAATGATTTGCAAGCGTTGTTCGTTTGTAAGACGATTCATGGTTAAATTATAGACCAAACTGAAGATGTTTGACAGTGAAACAAAACACGAAACGTGCGTGAGCTGTTTAAACCAGTTTTGCCAAAAAGATAATAGCTAAAAAATCACCCTTTATGATGCTTACAATACATAATACTTTTATTATATTGAAGAAAAAAAGAAAAAAAATTTAATTTTTCTTCTACTTCAGCTTCTTTCTTCCTGCTCCAATATTTGAACATTCGTTTTCAATATGTGAGTGTGTGTGTGGAGTAAAATAAATTGCGGTTTTAAATTCTCTGCAAAATGTATGTATTTATCAGTGTGTGTGAGTGTCAAAGAGAAAAAGAACAAGAACGAAAGAAGGTGTCGAACACACTGTCACACTGTGGTGGTTTATAAATCCTTAACACACTGTCATTCACACACGTTTACTTACTGCGACCATATGAGTGTCACATACAGTTTATATGTTTCGTTCTCTGTCTCTCTCTCTCTGTTTTTTGCCTTAAACATGTATAAATATGTTATAAAATCCTTTTGGAAACAAATTTCATTTTAGAGCGTATAGAAAAGGCACCTCTACCATGTAATCTGCACCCGGTATCCTTTTTCCTTCGATAATAATCGAGTTGTTTTAATTAAAATAAATTAATTGCTGTCATTAAGTTTAGAGAGACGACAAAAAAATTGATATCCTTGAAGCTAAAGGAAGCATTATTATTTTAAATTGGTGCTGGTCTGCAGTTTCATTTAATTTTACTGTACCCCACACTACATTTTTGTAAACTAAGGTTTAAATAGGATACGGTAACATTAAAAACAAATCAGCTCAACGCCACAATTGAGTACAATGCTTGCATGATTATCCAGAATTGGGTTACTTCTCACACCACCCATGTAGTGTGTTAAGTTGAGAATTCACCGGAGAGTTCGATGGCCAGTTCGTCTGCTCTCCATTTACCTGGAATGTCAGTGTGTTCTAGTATCCATATGATATGGACATCATATCGTTCTGCTACCTTATGTACCTGTTACTGTTGTACTACCTATTGAAGTTTATCACGTTGGCAAGAGGAAAGCCTGGGAATATATGGATTCTAATAATTTTTGTCGCACCCTGAATTGCAATTACTTCCGCGTGAAAGACGGTACAGTGATTCAGCAGCCTTATAGACTGGACTGGGAGAATAGTGAGTTGGATAGTTCTGAAATCAAGGATTCCAAAACAGTTTTCGTTACGGTCGGAAATTACTTAGGAACAGAGATATCGATCATGATATAATAATGAAAAATGCACGTCATTGACCAAAAAAGTGTAAACCATCGACCGTAAAATGCAAGTAATCGACCAAAAAATGCAAGTTATCGATCAAAAAATGTAATTCATCGACTAAAAATTGCTAGCCATCGACCGAAAAATAAAAGTTATGGACCGAAAAATGCAAATCATCGACAAAAAAATGCATGTAATCGACACAAAAATGGAAGTCGTCGATAGGAAGAAAGTTATCGTTTGAAAAATGCATGTCATAGACAAAAGAATACAAGTCATAGACAAAGGAATTCAAGTTATCGACTAAAAAATTTCTAGCCATCGAACGAGAAATGCAAGATATCGATTAAAACTGCATGTTATCGACCAAAAAAATGCATGTTATCGAAGAAAAAATGCAAGTCATCAAAAAAAAAAAAATCAATGCAACAAGAAAGCGGGCAATTTCTGTAGAGTATTTATTTTATCCACATGTAGCAATTTGTCGTGTAAGGCAAACACAATACTGCTAACAGCGGTCGAGGTGACGCTCCAAATCATTTACATGATCTGATTTTAGATTGCTTTTCAATCATTAACATCAATAACAAATACAATTATTGACACGTTTTCACAGAGGATTTTGTTTCTAAGCGAAGACAGATGGCAACCCTATTATTCTAGTACCGGCTATAAGTAGGCCAGTTAGCTTTCTAGTTGGAAAAATTTGATTGATGAAATTGAAACAAGGCAAATAATAAAAAATCTAATAAGAAAAATACAAATCTTTGTGCAGATCAGAGATCAGCAATGAATCGTATTTTCGCTACTCATAGGTACTTATGAAATTTTGAGTATGAGTGAGTCAAGAGTATTAAAATTCAACTACTCTGATTCATTCGTACTCGCTACAACATTGATTTATAAGTATAGGTTGCAATTAGTATGAGTACAACGTTGACATCAAACTCACAACATTCGATTCATTGTTTGATTCATACGCCTACTCATTCAGATTCATAAATTTAGAAAAATACTTATAATACTTACGAATGATTCGAGTCATTCGAATCGTTCATCAAAATTTACAGTAGTAGTTATTGTTGCATTTACAAAAGAAGAGAAAAGAAAAGACAAAGACAGCAAGCAAAGCACACACACAACCTCCTAGCGAGTATTGTGGTGTTCGTACTCGAATCATACTTATTTTGTGCTTCGTGTATATGTTGAATCATGGAGAGTCGAAATCAACAACATCGTGCGTATTGTTAAGTATGAGTACTATGAGTATTTCTAACTTTGAATATGAGTAGTATGAGTATGATATTAAAATAAGTATGAATGCGTATAAGTAGTTGAAATTATAAGTATGACTCGAATCTACTCATCGTTTTGAATACTCGTTGCTGATCTCTGGTGCAGATGTATGCACCTTCATTGCTGTTCATAAGACCTCGTTCGGAGGTAGCCTTTAGGTTAGAAGTGAATGTACCAATCATACAACCTGTACAGAATGGCTGTGTAAAGCAGATTCAGAGCTACTGACAGCTTACGTGAATGGTACTCAAAATACGTTTTATTTTCTGCTAAAATTTTTTAAAATTTATGACCTTTTTAATTGGTATCACTTGGAACACCCAAGTGACCTAAATTATAATTTTTCTTTTAAATTGAAATAAAAAATTTATGACAATAAATAATCATTTGTCATGCATTTTATATTCCAATTAAGTTTTGTTGTTTAAACATCCCAAAAAACATGTTGTAGAGAAAATAAAATTTTAATTAATGATCGCGTAATCGTTAACTAAAAAAAATTATTAAAAAAGAAAAATTCATTTTAAAACTTAGAAAATATGTTTGAAATAAATTGTTGCCTTTACGACATAAACGCCCAGAAAAAAAAAATAAAGAAAACGATGAGACAAATGACATTAAAAAATAAAAAAAAAGAATTGGCGAAAACAAATCATAAAAATATGAACATTTTTTTGTATTTCAAAGATTCGTTTAAAAGATACAAAAAGAAAAGCAAATTTTTGTTACAGAATGAATGTTTTTGTGTTTTTCTTGTGTCAAAAGTTTATTTAATTTTATTTTTCGTTTGGTGTCTGTTCACACTGTTAATTTATTACAATTTTCCATTAGTGAAAAACAACATGTATACACTCACACACACACATGCATACATACACAGAAGAAAAATTTTCATAATGAGTGTGTTCCAAAATTTTTAATTTTTTATAAAAAAAAAAAAATCCAAAAATAATTTTTAAGAAATCCAAAAAAACAATTTAATTTTAATGAATTAATGCGTCATTAGTTTAGCGAAACAGACGAATGAGACTCCCTCCCTTTGCTAGGATTGTTTTCCCTGCAATTCAACGACCACTATAGGCGTCATCATTATCGAGTTGGCTTGAAGCTGGTAAACAACAAAATTTTATAAAAAAATTTCTTTTTTCTTCGGATGAAAATTTATTTTTAAAATTTTTTATTTATTCCATGTTAAAATGTTTGCGTGTATATTTTCTTTAATTGCCTTAGAGTAGGCCACCTTCATATTCAAGGCACACAAATTAAGAGGCACACATCGAAATTTTATATAAAAAAAAAGATCAAAAATTATATTTTCTTCGCAGCATATTTCAATTCTAAAAATATTTAAATTTTTTTTTTATTCTGAAAATATCGAACGTAGATGTATATTCAGAACGTAGCATTCTACTTGTATCTCCTATCTCGTATTTGTATGAGTAGAGACCATAAATCAAAAGGCCATTCAAAATGAAGAGGCAAGAGAATATATTTGAAAATGTCAAATTATTTGTTTATTAACGTTTTTCATATGCCACTTATATGATCGCATAGATTATGAATGTTGACACCTCACAAAACAGTGTACTACAAAATTGTTCGCCTTAAAGAGTTAATTGCCCACAACATACTTGTTGTTCGCCTGATGTTCAAAGAAATAAGCCAAGGACTGCAGTTTTTAGACTTACTAATACCTCATTGTGGTCTAGAACAGAGATCAGCAACGAGTATTCAAAACGATGAGTAGATTCGAGTCATACTTATTATTTCTGATACTTATACGCATTCATACTTATTTTAATATGATACTCATACTACTCATACTCAAAGTTGGAAGTACTCGTCGTATTCATACTTAACAATACGCATGATGTTATTGACTTCGACTCGTCTCTACTTAGCATTTACACGTAGCACAAAATAAGTATGATTCGCGTACGAACACTACTATACTCACAAGAAGATTGTGTGTATGCTTTGCTTGTTGTCTTTGTCTTTCCTTTCTTTTTTGTTTGTATATGCAACAATAACAAAGGCTGTAAATTTTGATGAATGATTCGAGCCACTCGAATCACTTATAAGTATTTTTCTAAATTTATGAATCAGAATGAGTAGGTGTATGAATCAAACACATTTCGAATGTTGTGAGTTTGATGTCAACGTTGTACTCATACTCATTGTAACCTATACTTATAAATCAATGCTGTAGCGAGTACGAATGAATCAGAGTAGTTGAATTTCAATTCTGTTGATTCACTCATACTCAAAATTGCATGAGTGCTTATGAGTAGCGGAAAAACGATTCATTGCTGATCTCTGGTCTAGAAGCACTAGCCATCATTCTCTTAGTCAGACTCCAAACCACAGCTCAGACATTTAAACAAAAACGAAATATGATAAAACATTATGTGTGTGAAGATAAATTCGAATTTGAAAAACCAAGACGCAAACCATAAATTTGTAGCAGCGCCACATTTGGCGTTAAGAAAGCAAAATTTGCTTTTAACAGAACAAAATTTGCCCTTAACATAGCACTGTGGGCTATTTAACAGTATCCATCTGGACAAGCCCACTTGTTTAGGAGCTAATTTTAGGCTACTAACAAGGTCTAAGAGTACCACACCGTATTTAAAGGTAGGTTCCAAGGCCTCTTAATATAATCAGCAATATAGTCACATGCAAAGTAATATGATATTGAGAAAATTGGATTTGAAAATATTTTGATTGCTTTTTTTTTTTGCTTTTTTTGCTTTAAAGTTCTCTAGAAGATCAGTGGCCATTTTGGAACATGTAAGAAATAGTACACCTACCCGACTATATGCAAATGGTAGTGCAGAGGGCCCTCTTTCTAACCTTGGTATTCTGCAATAGTTGCAAAGCAAAAGATTAATCTACTTACTGCTACTGTTAAACAGTTAACAGTCCTCTGTTAAAAGCAAATTTTGTTCTGTTATATGTAAAAAGTGGCTCTGCTAAAGCTTGTGTTTACATCTTTGGTTTTTAAATTCGAATTTATCTTCACACATATTAAAATATTTCATCAGCGACTTTGTCTCAACATTCCTATGGCAAAAACTCTGAGAGTATATAAAATTATCATAAAACGTTTCTTAAAAATCTGTCATTCGGAGTCAACTGTTAACTGTAGGTCTCACCACTCATCTATAAAATTAATACACACAACATGGGTAGTGTGAGAAGCTAGGTTGTAATCCTGGCTGAAGCGTTGTAACGGCCAATTATGTATGTATGCAACGCTTGTATGGCTCGACTATGTCATTGGTGTCATTAAGAACCTGTTGTTCAATTTTATTAGCTACCAAAATCTTTTAAATATGAATCTGAGACGTGATTAAGTCATTTGCTATGATAACATCTTAGGAATCTAAGTCCTGGATGCTGTGGTTACTGTTTGCTACAGTTAAGGAATCGTGTCGTAAGCAAAATACTAAGCAAACTGTTAAAACACCGTTAATTGTCAGTGGAAGCACGGTTTATTGATGCTACTCAAATTTATAATGAAAAAGAAATACGGAAAACAATATGCCGAAGAAACTTTGCCCCTATAAATTGTGTTCTAACGTCGAATGTCTTTAACCTTTCAAAATACTATGAATGTTAGCCATTAGCCTTGTGAAGGCCGGGGGCCAGACTAGCTTCTTAGTTTAGCTGACATAACAGGTGAAAGGTGCTACTACTGGATAGTTCCATTGAAAGTTAAATTTTCAAGTTATCGTATAGTAAACTTATCTCTGCCTACTAGACTACGCCGACCACTGAAGTATTTTGGGATTTCAGTTGCTAAAGACATTTGATTTGCTACTACTGGATAGTTCCATTGAAAGTTAAATTTTCAAGTTTTCGTCTAGTAAGCCTATATCTATCTGCCTATTAGAATACGCCGACCACTGAAGTATTTTGGGATTTCAGTTGCTAAAGACATTTGATTTGCTACTACTGGATAGTTCCATTGAAAGTTAAATTTTCAAGTTTTCGTCTAGTAAGCCTATATCTATCTGCCTATTAGAATACGCCGACCACTGAAGTATTTTGGGATTTCAGTTGCTAAAGACATTTGATTTGCTACTACTGGATAGTTCCATTGAAAGTTAAATTTTCAAGTTTTCGTCTAGTAAGCCTATCTCTCTGCCTATTAGAATATGCCGACCACTGAAGTATTTTGGGATTTCAGTTGCTAAAGACATTTGATTTGCTACTACTGGATAGTTCTATTGAAAGTTAAATTTCCAAGTTTTCGTTTAGTAAACCTATCTCTGCCTATTAGAATAAGCCGACCACTGAAGTATTTTGGGATTTCAGTTGCTAAAGACATTTGATTTGCTACTACTGGGTAGTTCCATTGAAAGTTAAATTTTCAAGTTATCGTTTAGTAAACCTATCTCTGCCTATTAGAATACGCCGACCACTGGCGTATTTGGGATTTCATTTGCTAAAGCAATTTGATAGCCAATGTGGCCTTTAAACGTTTCCTCATTTGTTAATATGCATTCCTATCTTTTGTTACTCACTGTATATGGCACACCTTAAGATCTTACATTCACAATGTGTCTATGCTGTGACAGAATAGCGTATCGATGATAATTTAATTATGAATTCCATTTCATATGAACATGTGCAACGAATAATAAAAAAAATCTTGAATCTTGAAGAAAATAAAATTCGTTCTAAGAATTATTAACAGAAATTAAAAAGTTTCTATACCCTACGGCTGTGTTATCGAGACAGTATGTTGAATGTGCAACATTTTCGTTGCAGTTCAATGGGGAATTGTTAAATTAACGTCAATAAATCCGTGTCACATCCAGTGGTGTTGTCGAGCCGGAACGCTCCGGAACGTCGTTCCGGTACTTCCTTTTTGGACAGGAACGCGTTCCGGAACTAAAGATGATTTCTGATAACGAGAATTGGCTGACGTTTTGAAAAAAAAAAAAATTAAAAAGAATTGCTGATTTTTTTTTTCTAATTTTTGATGAATTTTTATATGTATTTTTATAAACAAGGGTTTGAACCGAACCCGAACCTGAACAAAAACCGGAACGAACCGGCTTGTTTTTCCGAACCGTGAACCGGAGGATTATCATTATCACCCCCGTCGTTAAATTTGGGACATGAGACCGCACAGAGCGGCCGCCTACCCAGGATCGGCCCTGTCTGTATAATTACATATACGCGTTGCGGTAAAAAAAATTAGCACAACACCACTGGTCATATCCGTGTCAGAGTTCACGTAACGCCAGTGCATGTTATGTCCATAAGGCTTCTTGATACAATATTAGGTGGAGTAAGGCATCCAGATGTTCAATTTTACCGATTGACAATCATATTTTTGTATTCGTTTTATGGTTCGTATAATTTTGTCTTTTTATTTCTGTTGAACGCTGCTGACAAATTTCTAGTGGGCGTCACTTACAATATGAACATTTAATTGGTTTTTGAATATTTTCACAAAATTATTATTATATTTTTTTTAAATTTGTTTTTCTTTTTCTTTTAGTTTTTGTTTTTATTAATTAAATGAACTGATAGGAGGAAATGAAATTATCAAGTTTTTTGGAAAAATTTTTTTTGGTTCCTGCTCTTATAATCGAATTAGAATTCGACTGAATAATTTGAAAAGTTTTTTTATTCGTTTTTTAATTTAAATTTTAACACATTTTAGTTACGAAATTAATTTTTTTTGTTTTAAATTCATTTGATGGCAAATGTCCGCTCGAAGAATGTGTGTCAGCATGGGGACATGGAATTCTTAAGATTTTTTTCAGTTTTTTTTTTTAGAAACGGCAATACATTTTTGTAAAGAAAAATTTTTTAAGTGGAACACTGAAGAATGTAATTTTAAATAAATTTTCAATTTTAATTTCCAGTTTTTTTTTTTAATTCTAACCTTAATTTACGATACTCCCTGTAGAAACCCCGTACATGGCAACTAGTCCATATTGAAACTATAATTTTCTTTAACAAAACCATGTTATTTTATAAATTATAGATGTCAGGAGTTAAGCAATCATATACTGCAACCATATATTTATAACTATACAAACGTTTCCATAATTATTGCTGTTGTACGGTGTAGAAAATATTTTCAGTTGTTCAAGGAAAATTTTAAAAATCCAATTAAATTTTATTTATAAATTCAAAGCGTACTAACTTAAGGAATTAAATCGATTACCAAGAAAGACAGGAAACACTTGCATTGGAAAAATATTGGATTGTATTGAAAGTAACAGCGGTTTTTCATAGGTGTGTAAAGATAAATTCGAATTTAAAAACCAAACACTCAAATCCACACTTTTAGCAGAGCCACTTTTCGCCTTTAACAGGTCAAAATGTGCTATTAACAGAGCACTGTTAACTGTTTAACAGTGGCAATAAGTAGATTAGTCTTCTACTTTATAGTTATTGCAGACTATTGACATGCATTTTAATTCTCATTATGGCCACTCTTATTTCTTAATAATAGTGTAGAAATGTATAGGATGGTTGGTGGGGTATGGAGGGGGCCAAATTTCTCGAATCTCAGAATTATTCCAGCTATCCCACTACCCTGGTTCGACAGAAGACCTTCTGGTCTACCATTTGCATGTAGTCGGGTAGGTGTACTATTTCTTATATGATCCCAAATGGCCACTGATATTCTATTGAATTTTCGTATGTTTTTGGCCAGATATCGATTTTTTCAATGCTCAAAATCTCAACTCTCAAAATTATTCCAGCTATACCACTACCATGGTTCGAAAGAGGACCCATTTGCATACAGTCGGGTAGGTGTACTATTTTTTATGTGTTCACAACTGGCCACTGATCTTCTAGAGAATTTTCAATCAAAAACTTGATAGTTCTAGAGCCAATTTTCACAATATCATGTCACTTTATATGGGACTATTTCACTGGTTATATTAAGAGGCCTTGGAACCTTCCTTTAAGTATGATATCGAACTCCTAGACCTAGTATATGTCCTAAAATTGTCTCCTAAACAAGTTGGCTTGTTCAGACGGGTACTGTTAATCAGCTAACAGTGCTCTGTTAAGGGTAAACTTTGTTCTGTTAAGAGGAAATTTTGCTCTGTTAACGCCAAATGTGGCGCTGCTAAAATTTATGGATTGCGTCTTGGATATTCAAATACGAATTTATCTTCACACACATGTTTTGTATTGATTTTTTTATAATCAATTTTATTGATATACGTATTTGGGTTTGCATCGTTGCATTGTTTCTGTTTCATAAATCAAGTTTCTTTAACTAGAGCGCTAATTGGTCTACTCATAGCAGGTTCTTGAATAATAGGGTTGCCATCTATATATTGTCTTAAAAAAACATTAAAATGTGTGAATAGCAGTTTTCTTTATTTATTGAACAACTTTTACACTTTAACCTTTTTTATTTTATTTATTTTTCTCGGATGATTTAAGGAATGATTAAGGAATTGTTTAAAAATTAAAAAAAAAAAAAAATTGTGTTTTAAATCTTTTTCTATTTAATTATTTGCAAAGACATTTGTTGTTTGTCTTTTCTCTGTTATCAGCACCTCATCGATTTCAATTTCTCTGCAACTGACAGTTTGTCCCTATAAATCATAAGAAAAACATGAACTTTTTTTTTTATTATCTTGTATCACATCAACACAATAAATCGCTCAACATGTGACCTCTGCAAGCAAAACACGGTAGACAATAAATTTTCAAAAAATATTTTCTTTATCTTAAAAGCAACAGAATGAAATTAAAAAAGAGTAAGAAATAAGAAAAAGAATAAATTAAATACACTTATTTAACTCTATACATACATACATACATACGTACATAGGTTTGGGAATATATATTTGTAATATACGTTTACAAAATCAATTGTTTGTTTGTTTGTTTGTAAGCTGGTGCTGTTTACCCTACAGTTTATACAATTTTTACTTTTCCAAATCTTACAATATCTCTGAGCCTTCGACTTGGTAGGACGAAAATGTAATCCTAACCTTAAAAAAACTACAGCGAGTAACTTAGCAAAGTATCGCACTAAGCATTACAATATCTTGTGTATTTTCTAAGTCCATGGATAGTTTGGTTAATTTCTATCGGGAAGTGAAATGATATTTTCGATATCTTTAGGATGCTCACGTAATGATTCACAAGTTTTTCTTTTTCTTTATTTGATATTGTTATCATATAATCTCATATACTCAGTAGTTTGCTCAATGGCATACTTTATAAACTAAAAAAAGTTTTGTGACGTACACTGATCAAGAATCACCAATCACATGAGCACTCCCATATCATTACTATTGCAACCCCAACAGCAGATGATGCCCAGTTAATCGCAATCAGTCACAGGTACCATACCACACAAATGTTCCTCCGTAGAGGAAACACCTCTAATTTCTTCCGGATCTGGTTGAAAACGTAAATTGGGTCTAAGTAGGCACAATACAACTGCATAAAGTGCGACCTGTCCTAGTTCAGACTGAAGCTGCATTCTTTTCATTCAGAGGACATACCTTAAAGGAATGTTATCTCAGCCAAAAGTGTCCCGATAGAAAATCGATTCTATTAATTTTCGTCTTCCGCAATTTATACAGTCCTTGTCCAGAAAGTATTGCCAACGGTATACTTTCGACTTGATTTCTGTCCAGTTAATAACAATAAAGCCTGTTATGTGCCCATCTTTCCCGGATCCCAGTAAAGTACAAATTTGTTCGCTGCTCCGAGTTGATTCTCAGACATATCTGGAGCAGCACAAGCCTGTGCTTACGAATACGCTCTAAGTAAAGCTTCTGTCCAGTTAATCCTGCAGCATGAATTTGGACCAATAAAGCCTGTTATGTATCCATCTCTCCCGGATCCCTCTAAAGCACAAATTTGTTCGTTGCACCGAGTTGTTGAAGATGATTCCCAAGCTTACGTGAAGCAATCTTTGTAGGCGGAAATACTTTTACGAAAGCTCTCCAACTAAAGCTTTATTCTCTAGCAATGTTTATGAATTTCATTTCTACTTCTGAGATCCTTAGATTCTTTTTGGCGTTTTCCTTTTCTTTCGATAACTCAACTTCAATGTTGCCATATTTTCTTTTTTGTTCGAACGTCCCCGGCCACACACAGAGTTTTTCAAAGCGGTAAAGCTGCATCATTTCTAGTCATGCCACGTATTTCTAGGGGAGGGTTTCTGAATGCCATGTACAGCTCTGAATGTGTGCGAAGATAAATTCAAATTTAATTAGCAAAGACAAAAACCAAAAATTTTAACAGGGTTAATGTTAAATTTAATAGATCACTGTTAAGTGGTTAACAGAAAATTCGAAAAATAATCAAGGAAGAAATCACCCAAATATACGATATCAGAGAATGGAATACCTATTCTATTCCTTTAAAATTGTTCTCCACACGTTCCTGAATCAAACAGCTGCTCTGGTAATTTGGTAATTCTTTTAAAAATTGAAAAAATTTAGACAAAAAGTTGTATTTGTTTTAAAAACGTCTGGATAGAATAATCGATACAAAGCCTAAGGTGCTCCTAATAAAACCTAATAAGTGGTATATCCCAAATAATTATGGAACTTGAGATATCGGGCTTGAAAAATTCACTATGTTAACATAGTAGTACAGTGTCTAGGTAGGATGATGAATATTGTGGAAAAATGGGACTTGCTGCAGATATCCCACTATATACAAGGCCTATTATTCCACAACATCCATCAACCTATATTTAACATTAGCTCTGTTAAAATGTTTGGTTTTTGTCTTTGCTAATTAAATTTGAATTTATCTTTACACACATCAGCTCTGGCAGACGTATACTCTCTTCTAACTGTAGAGTTAGAGATTTAAGCGATGGCAGTTTCATGTAGGCGCGACTTTTCTGAAACTACTAAGATCCTCTACAAACAGTTGTTAGTTTTCTAGTGAGATTTATACGTTAGCGAACCCAATACAAAGAAGTCGCTGTAGTGTAGTAGATAATAAGCCGGTGGTTCAGCCACTGGCTCGGACATCTCGAATAAAATGAAATACGAAAAAACTCTGAGAGTAAAATGAAATTGTAATGAAAAGTTTCTCAAACGTGTGGTTCGGAAACGACATTAAGCAGTAGGTTTCACCCCTTATGGTTAAATTTAACACACACAACATGAATGGTGGGAGAAACTAGGTTGTGATCCTGACCAAAGGGTTGTAATGATCGGTTAAGTAAGTGTAAGTAAGTATTTAATGCATAACTAAGGATCTTAAAACTTTTTTAAAGTTCGTAACTTAACGAAAATAATTAAATTTATGGATGTGCTTATGCCAATAAAGGTTTTGCGAAGCATACCGGGCTTTGGTTAGTTTATTATAAAGAAACTATGGAAACAGAAAAGGAAAAAACAATTTTTTTAAAAGTCCATTTATAACGAACAAATTCACACCAATTGAGAAAAAAAACATTTTTTTTTCACAATAAATAAATGAAAAAAATAAAAAAAAAAACTTAATTGTTCTGTGTGAAAATACTACAAAACTTTGTTTAAATAATAAATAACAACAACATCAAGTAGAAATACTTGAAAAACAATTTGAACATGAGAAAAAAAAACTATGAAATAGATTGAAAGGAAAAAATTTTTTGTGAAAAAAAGAGAATTAAGGCAACCAAGAATTAAGTGGTTCATGCAAACAAATCGGTCACATTTTGCATTTCTAAATAACACTGATAGGAAAAATTCTGTGAAAGATATTGATTTTTTTTCCCCCATTAGGGCCATTGTCCATTAGGAAAGTTATTTATTGGGGCGCTTCACTTTTTTTCAACAGATTGTTGCTTAATTTATGGATTTTTTTGTTATTTAATTGACTGATGTCTGTTGACAGGAGTAGTGTTTGTTAACTTTTGTCATCCATTGTATTGTGTGCATAATTTTTAGGGCGAATAGTTTGTTTTCATTTCTTTTTCCGGGTTTTTAGCTAAACAACCATTATAACAACAACAATAACAAGTAAGAACTATAAAATAAAAATGATGCCCTGTAGTTTTGAATGAAATTAATTTTATTAATGGTCCCTCTACCCCCCCTTTGTTGTCGTTGTTGTTGTAGTATTACCTCCTGTACGAATTCCCCAAACACCACTGTATTACAACAACTACTTTGCTCACCAGTTTAGAAAACATGCTCTACAGACCTGTTGTTGTTAAACCAAATAAAAGCCCAAGTGATACAACGAATAGAAAACCAAAAGACAGAGAGAGAAGAGGAGGAGGAGGAGGAGGAGGAGGAGGTAAGGGCAAATGTTGTGCAGTGATGGGATTTAAATTTGTAGGCAAATTGGCTGCCAGGCAGGCTGCCATGTAGAAGCAGGCACGATGGCAGAGACAGAGGCAGCCAGATTAGCCGTTTGAGGAGTCAGCCAGACAATTTAATTTAAAAACACAAATTTTGTAGTGAATAAATCGCATTAAAGTGAATAAAATGAAAATAAAAACCCACTTGAAAATTGAAATTGAATTAAAATAAATACAGAAATATTGGCCTCTATGGGCATTTTAACTGTTTGGGTATTTATTTCATGTTTTTCGAAAGGGGAGAAAAAATATTTTTTGAGTTTAAAACTAAAATGAATAGAATTTTTAATTTCGTATGCAACTATGGTATACAAAGCAAACCAACGAACAGGTTTTCCTTTAAGTACTTGAAATTTATAGAAAAGGATTTAAGCTTTTCCAAAATGTTATATTTTTTGTTGTTGCTTCTAGATAAAAATGATTTTAAAAAGTGTATGAATCAATTCGTAATTCCATAAATTGTGGATACATTTTTCTATCCTTTATATGGACAATACAAATGAAAGTCAGTTTCCGCAGTTTCGCCAGTTTCGCATCTATTCATTTCAAAAGAAGTCGCCGTGGTCTAGTAGGTAGTGTGTTGGCTTATTAGACTGAAGGCCCGAGTTCGAATCCCAGGTCAGACATCAAAAACGAAAATATTTCTTCGGCGACTTCCTCTCAGCAGATTTCTGGCAAAAACTCTGAGAGTAAATAAAATTGCCATGAAAAGCTTCTCAATAAATTTGTCGTTCGGAATCGACTTTAAACTGTAGGTCCCGCCACTCATGTAAAAATTAACACACACAACATGAGTAGTGTCAGAAGCTAGGACTGAAGGGTGCGGTCTTCTTGGGGACGATTGCTGTAGACTGTCTAATGGTGAAGGTATAGCACTGGCCATTTTATAGTCACCTAGCAGCAACTCGTTTCCTTGCCGTTCGCATCTTGAGATGTCCACAAACACTACTCCCTCTCTCCCACCTTCCTATACCCCATTTTCCTAAAAACCTGCACAATGCACTGCATGAGTAGGGGCCATCCCCTGAGTGCTGGTTTCACCAAAAAAAAAAAAAAAAAAAGAATTTACATCCGCTTATTTTCTAAATTCCTTGACGACTGTTCTGGGCTTGGACTCTTCTTTCTTCCACAGTTTTGTTGGTCGTATCTTGTCAGGCTACACCTCTTTTCTCTCTACTTTTTATATATCTTCCGATCCCTTTTCTTTTCTCTCCTACAGATGGTCAACAGGTCTTGTAGCAACATGTCCATACCACCTCAGTTATTGCGTGCAATCTTGTTATTGGAAGGTTGTATTACTAGATTCTGTTGCTGTACAATTATTTAGTAAGCTTGGTCTTAGAATACTGGAAGAGGCAGCCATCATGGATTACGCCGTGGGCACTTATTAGGAAAACAATTAGAAGATTTACAAACGAACTTACCATTACTTACTTACCATAAGTGATCATTACAACCCTTTAGTCAGGACTACAACCTGGTTTCTCACACCACCCATGTTGAGGGCGTTAATTTTATACATGAATGAACGAACGTCAGATTTTTGCAAAAACTTTTCATGGCAATTTTATTTATTCCCAGAGCTTTTATTAGAAGAGTACGGAGAGAAAGTCGAAATATCAAAGCTCGGGATCGAACCACGAGCTGTTGTCTAATAAACTAACGAACTAGCTGCTAGACTACGGTGATTGAAATATCATTGAATACTTAAATTTCACTGGCATAGGACAGAAAATTATGACTTCGTAAATGGAAACTTTAACGCTTGGACTTGTAATAATCTCTTCCTTCAAGTCTATGAAGATTTTGGGCACAATGACTAACTGCGCCTGCCAAGAAAAGCGTAACATTTTCCAGTAGTAATAGCTTAATTGTATTGCAGACAATATTCCCATAGTCCAAGCAACATCCACAAGTAAAGAAGATAGAGAAACACTGCTGGTGGTTGGTGCACCCGTAAACTGATGCCAATTACTTGGATAAAACGAAGACCCATCTTAATAGCATAGGACGGTCAGCTCAAAATGTCCCACTAAACACTAAGCAATGGAAAAATATGAAGAGAAGGCTGCAGAAAGTGTTGTGTTCAATAGCTCAAAAAAAATAAAGAAAATTTGCAATGGGCTCCGTGTTTACTACTGCAGTCCACCTATGATCAGTGTTGACAATAGAGATTTCCCATTTCCCCAAGCCTTAAATAAAAGATGATGGCATTAATGATTTTTTTTTTTGTGAAACCAGCACTCAGGGGATGGCCCCTACTTATGCAGTGCATTGTGCAGGTTTTTAGGAAAATGGGTTATAGGAAGGTGGAAGAGAGGGAGTAGTGTTTGTGGACATCTCAAGATGCGAACGGCAAGGAAACGAGTTGCTGCTAGGTGACTATAAAATGGCCAGTGCTATACCTTCACCATTAGACAGTCTACAGCAATCGTCCCCAAGAAGCCCGCACCCTTTAGTCCTAGCTTCTCACACTACTCATGTTGTGTGTGTTAATTTTTATACACGAGTGGCGGGACCTACAGTTTAAAGTCGACTCCGAACGACAAATTTTATTGAGAAGCTTTTCATAGCAAATTTTATTTACTCTCGGGGAGTTTTTGCCAGAAATCTTCTGAGAGGAAGTCGCCGAAGAAATATTTCCGTTTTGATGTCTGACCTGGGATTCGAACTCGGGCCTTCAGTCTAATAAGCCAACACACTACCTACTAGACCACGGCGACTTCAAAGACTTTAGAATTTGGACGCAATGTTTCTTATATTTCACGGCATAACAACCGAATATGTTTCAAAAAAGGGAGGTGAAATTGTTTTTACCACAAGTAGTGCCCATGTTTATTTTCGAACTCATCGATTGTGATCGCATGAATACAAGGGATTACAGGGAGAATTCTTTTTGTCGCTCCGCTCATCGTAAGCCGAAATCTTTACGGACAATAGAAATCAATGCAATTCGAATGTCCTTAAGGAGTACTTTCTACTCCTACCCTTGTAGGATCTACTTCTTTAGTTACAACATCAAGAGTTGTTCGAATAGAGGTCATTCCCCGAATTTTAATCACGGCAATCTGGGAGACAAGTTTTCGCTTAAGATAGAGAAATTTTAAATGAAAAACTTTAGGCATACATTTGGTGAAATGTCCAATTTTACCACATAAAAAGAGGGCTTCCTGTAGCCATCCAACTGCCTATTGCTGCTGTAAGAAACACTCAAAAAAAAAAAAAAAAAAAAAAAATAAAAAAAATTTAATTTTAGAATGTATTCATCAGTGTTTGTGAATTTTTGTTTTTTTTTTTTTTGTTGCAAAGAAATCTACTGCATATCGTTAATAGATTTAATTGAGCATTTTATATGCTTTTGTGTATGAAGATCCACTTTCCTTAGTGAAGAATGTCTAACAAGCTCAAGTCAATTATATGCATACGCTGCCAGCCACTAAATCATAATTTGGCAACAGTTGTTGAGGTGATAATGACATGTGCTTGGTATCTTTCAAAAATTTTTAAATTGTGTAGGGAAAGGCTTTTTTTTTCTCAAAAAATGAAAATGATTTCTGTCTATCAAAATGAACAAGATTTAAAAGGGAAAGAAATATAAAAATATTGAAGAATTTATGTGTGTGAAGATAAATCGGAATTTGAATATCCAAGACACAAACCATACATTTTAGCAGCGACACATTTTGCGCTAACAGAACAAAAATTACCCTTAACAGAGCACTGTTAGCTGTTTAACAGTATCCATCTGAACAAGCCAACTTGTTTAGAAGCCAATTTTAGGCTATAAACTAGGTTTATGAGTACCATATCATATTCAAAGGAAAGTTGGAAGGCCTCTTAATATAATCAGCAACATAGACACATGTAAAGTAATGTGGTATTGAGGAAATTGACTTTGAAAATATCAATTTTTTGCTTGACGATCCGTGGCCATTTTGGAACATATAAGAAATAGTACGCCACACCGACTGTATGCATATAAATATGGTAGTCCAGAGGGCACTCTTTCGAACCGTGGTAGTGGGTTAGCTGAAATAATTTTGAAAGTTGAGATTTTGAATTTTGAAAAAATCGATTTTTGGCAAAAAAAAATATGAAAATTCTATAGAAGATCAGGGGGCATTTTGGAACATATAAGAAATAGTACACCATACCGACAAATGGGACTCCAGAAGGTCCTCTTTCGAATCGTGGTAGTGGGTTAGCTGAAATAATTTTGAGAGTTGAGATTTTGAATTTTGAAAAAATCGATTTTTGGCAAAAAAAAATATGAAAATTCTGTAGAAGATCAGGGGCCATTTTGGAACATATAAGAAGGTCCTCTTTCGAATCGTGGTAGTGGGTTAGCTGAAATAATTTTGAGAGTTGAGATTTTGAATTTTGAAAAAAATCGATGTTTGGCCAAAAACATATGAAAATTTTCTAGAAGATCAGTGGCCATTCTGGAGCATATAAGAAGTCGCCGTAGTTGGCTTATTAGATGTGAGACCACAGTTCAACCCACAGGTCAGACATAAAAACGAAATATGAAAAAATATTTCTTCGGCAACTTCCTCTCAGCAGCTTTCTGGCAAAAACTCTCGGAGAGTAAATAAAATAAAATCTGTTGTTCGGAGTCGACTTTAAACTGTAGGTCCCGCCACGTATGTATAAAATTAACACACACAGCATAAGTGGTTTGAGAAGCTAGGTCGTAATCCTAACTGAAGGATTGTAATGACCAATTATGCATGTAAGATGTGAATCTGTTAACGTCAAATGTGGCGCTGCTAAAATTTTTGGATTGCGTCTTGGATTTTTAAATTCGAAATTTATCTTCACACACATGAAGAATTTTGTAGAGGAGAAATCAAGAGAAAATGAAGTTGATAACTCAATAAGCGAGTAGAATGCTACTCTTTTACTTGTTGATATTGATAAAATTTTCTTTAAACCACATCCGGTTTTTGCTGTCCCTTAAATTCTTTCTGCTACTGTCTGTATACATTATGGCTTCGCATTAAAGCCTTTATAAGAAACTGTTTGTCTGTGTGTATTTGTTTAAGACTGTGTTCTCTTTTCTTCCTTTCATTTCTGTTCTCCTTTCAATTTTTTTTTTATTTTTTTCTTTGTGTTTGTAAAAGGTGATTCAACTTTTATGATACCAGCCATCTATTGAGATGGTGCCTGCCTGTATGCTTTTATATGCTATTTTTATATAAATTTTGTTTGGTTTATATACACTGGCATTTAAGAGTAAAACTTTATATTCCTTATAATGGGCACTCATAAGCTCCTGCATAAGTCTTTCAGTAGGTACCCAATTTGTTATGTTCGTAATGCTGCTGCCAATGCTGCTACTCCTGTGGCATGTTGTCTTTATACAATAAATTCAGAGCAAAAAAAAAATAACAATGCCACAAAATACCTATACAGAGATAATATTGTAATATATGTATATAGTAAGTAACATGTACAGTATTTATATAGTCTAACATACAGTGTAAGATAAAAGTATTCGGAAGGTTTTTTTAAATCAATTTGAAAGTAGAGAAGTTTGTTATGAAATAAAAGAGAGAAGAGTTGTTTTATTAAAAAAAGTAAGGATTACAACCTAGCCAGGATTACAACCTAGCTTCTCATACCACCCATGTTGTATGTGTGTTAATTTTTTTTATGAGTGGCGGGATCTACAGTTTACAGTCGAAACTTTTCATGGCAATTTTATTTATTGTCACGGCCATTGCCAGAAATCTGTTGAGAGGAAGTTGTTGAAGAAATATTCAAATTTAGTTTTGTTGGCGGTTGATGTCTGAGCTGGGGTTTAAACTACAGTCTCATGTCTAATAAGACAACGGCTTCAAATGCCATTTGAAAAGTGAAAATAGATTGATAAGAGGTTTTCAGAAGTTTCTGTAGCCTTGCAAATACCTTTTTGGATTCATCTGTGAATTTGTAGAGCCAGAGTAGGATTTTTAGGGCCTTCGTATACCCAGCACATTTTTGATTACAGGTGGATAAGGCCGAATTGAATTTAATTAGAAATGAAGTGATATGATTTAAAAAGCAATTAAAATACTCTCATACCACCCTTCTTGTATGTGTGTTAATTTTTTTCCATGAGTGTCGGAACCTACAGTTTACAGTCGAAATTTTTATGGCAAATTTGTTTATTCTCGCGGCCTTTGCCAGAAATCTGTTAAGAGGAAGTCACCGAAGAAATATTCGAATTTCTTTTTGTTGGTGGTTGATGTCTGAGCTGGGGCCAACGGCTTCAAATGTGAAAATAGAATGACGAGGGATTTTCTGAAGGTGCGGTATCCTTGCGAATACCTTTTTGGATTCATGTGTGAATATGTACAGCCAGAATCTGTAGGATTTTTAAGGCCTTCGTATACCCAGAAGATTCTTGATTACTGGTGGATAAGGTAGATCTCAATTCCATTAGAAATGAAGTGATATGATTTAAATTGCCATCAACACAGCTCGGTATTATCAGCTTGATTGGTTTTGTTTGAGATGTCTGTGCTGGTATTTGAACCATATCCTCGCGTTTAATAAGCCAACACACTACCTACTAATCTACGAAACGCACTTTATTTCTATGAAAATTGTTTTGGCTTTTTTTCTTTGCTTTGAATCGATTATTTTCGGTAAACTTTTGTGTTTCACTGTAATATTCCCTTATATTGTGTAAAAAAAAAGCACACCTGGTGGCTTATAATACAATTTATTCCAGAATATTTCGTTTATTTTTTTTTCACAATTATTTTCCTTTATGAGTTCACTACTCTTCCAACAATTAAGATTTATGACCAGAACCATAAAAACCATAAAAAAATGTTGGCAAAATGGTTTCTAATTTTTTTTATTCCGTTTTTAGAATTTCTTTTCTTCTATTCCAACCCAATGAATTAGAAAAACGTGCGGTTACACGTTTGTGGTTAAAGATTAAACATTAAACACGTTTAAAAGGGAGCGTTTCGTTGGTGTTCTATTGTTGTCTGTAAAGAAAATAAATTTTAATTTTTTCATTTTTAACTGATTATCCATTTGTTTAATGTTTTTCGTAATGGGAATTTTTTTTTTTAAATTGAAAAGTACTAAACGTACTTAAAGAAGGTCGGTTATCAACAGCACGAGATAGGGATGCTTAGAAAGTATTTTTTTTAAGTAAAAAGTTGTGTTTCATTGTTTCAGTTTTCTTTTTATTTTTTTGTATTTGTTTTTGTTTTTTGGGAAAACATTCTGATTAGAAAGTTTTCTTCCATTTTCAAGTAATTTTTTTCCCTCACACTCTGCAGGCGTTCAATTTCTTTTAAAATAATTTTTAATTTAAATAAATTGATTTTATATTTTCATCTTAGAGATGTTTGTGAAGATGAATTCGAATTTGAAAACCCAAGACGCAATCCATAAATCTTAGCAGCGCCACTTTTAGCGTTAACAAAGCAAAGAAAAAAATTTGCCCTTAACAGAGCACTGTTAGCTATTTAACACTATCCATCTGAACAAGCCCACTTGCTTAGGAGCTAATTTTAGGGCACACACTAGGTCTATCAGTATCTTGCTATACTCAAAGCAAGGTTCCAAAGCCTCTTAATATAATCAGCAACATAGTCACATATAAAGTGATGTGGTTTTAAGAAAATTGGCTTTGAAAATATAAATTTTTTAATTGAAAATTCTCTAGAAGATCAGTCACCATTTTGGAATATATAAGAAATAGTACACCAACCCGACTATATGGCAATGGTAGTCCAAAGGGTCCTCTTTCAAACCGTGGTAGTGGCATAGCTGTACTAATTTTGAGAGTTGAGAAATTTCGTCCCCTTCATCCACCACCAACCATCCTTTACATATCAACACTCTTATTCACAAATAATAAAGATCATAATGAGAATTAAGTTTTATGTCAATAGTCTGCAAAGTAGAAGATTAATCTACTTATTGTTACTGTTAAACCGTTAACAGTGCTCTGTGAATAGCAAATTTTGCTCTGTTAACGCTAAATGTGGCCCTGCTAAAATTTATGGATTGCGTCTTGGATTTTCAAATTCGAATTTATCTTTACACACATATCTTAAAGCCGTTTATATGGTTCATATTATTTTAATTGTTGTTAATTTTTTCTTCCCAACAACATGTGTGCTAAGGTTAGGTTAGGTTAGGTAAGGTGGCGCACCCCCTTAAAGGAAAAGGTCGCACTTAGGTCAGCATTTAAGATACAGTAGTAATACCACAATCAATTCTACCCGGGACAAACAAACATTCACTAGAGGAAACCAACTCAAGATCAAAATAACTTTTGCTATTGCTGCAATCCTTATACTAGAGAGTTTGGTTAAAGATGTCATCATGCGGGAGGTTAAAAACCTCCGTGTCTTTACAACAAGAGCAAGGCACTAACATATAAGATCCACAGATCCATAGCTCCTGCAGCAGTCATTTGTCATTCCCTAGATTATACCAACTCAAGTTCAAAATAAATCTTGCTATTGCAGCAGTCCTTATACTAGAGGTTAAAAACCTCCATCTCTTTACAACAACAGCAAGGCACTAACATATGAGGTCTACAGATCCACAGATCCTGCAATAGTCATTTGCTGGAATGTCAAGTCTTTCGGAATGCCTACCAAAAGGATAATGGCTGGTAATAATCGCCATTATGCGATAGATGGCCAAGCGACTTAAGGACGGAAGTGAATCGGTCCTTTCTTGTCCATACGTGTCCAGCAGAATCTAGCAATAGTGCGCGTACTCTCTTGCTGCCAAAGGTATTGAGCTTCCCTATACATTACAACGCTTTAGTCAGGTTTACGTCTTAGCCTCTGACACCACTTATGTTGTGTGTGTTAGTTTTATACATGAGCGGCGGGACCTACAGTTTAAAGTCAACTTCGAACGACAGATTTTTGAGTAACTTTTCATGGCAATTTATTTACTCTCAGAGTTCTTACCAGAAATCTGATGAGGGGAAGTCGCCGCGGAATATTTTTCATATCTTCGTTATTGTGTCTGACCTGGGGTTTGGACCGAGGCTTCACGTCGAGGTCTAGTAGGTAGTGTGCTGGCTTATTAGACGTAAAAGCCAGGGTTCGAGTCCCAGGCCAGACATCAAAAAATAAAAAAAAAATACAAAAAGTATTTTTTCAGCGATTTCTTCTCAGTTTCTCAAAAAATCTGTCGTTCGGAGTCGACTTTAAACTGTAGGTCCCGCCACTTATGTATAAAATTAACACACACAACATAAGTGGTGTGAGAAACTGCGGGCTTCTTGGGGACGATTGCCTGTAGGCTGTCTAATGGTGAAGGTATAGCACTGGTCATTTTATAGTCACCTAGCAGAGCTCCATACCAGCTCTGGCCAGCTCATCGGCAACCGTGCGGTTCTTAAACATGACTGGTTTAACGAATAGGGCCGTTGTTATTGATGGTCATGGCCACTTGGTTGGACGCTTGGCTTCTGTTGTTGCCAAATACCTGTTACAAGGTGTCAAAGTTGATGTTGTCCGTTGCGAAGAATTGAACCTTTCTGGTCATTTCTACAGAAACAAGATCAAGTATTTGGCTTACTTGCGCAAACGTTGCAATGTCAATCCTGCCCGTGGCCCATTCCACTTCCGTGCCCCTTCCAGAATCTTCTACAAAGCTGTTAGAGGTATGATTCCACACAAAACCAAGCGCGGTCAAGCCGCTTTGGCTCGTCTCCGCGTCTTCGATGGTACCCCATCGCCCTATGATAAGCGCCGTCGAGTCTGTGTACCTATTGCTATGCGCATCTTGACCTTGCGTTCAGACCGCAAATACTGTCAATTGGGCCGTTTGTCCAACGAAGTTGGCTGGCATCACGGTGATGTTGTCAAGAGCTTGGAACGCAAACGTAAGGCTAAATTGCAAGTCACTTTGAAACACAACAGACTCATGAAGAAGTTGACCGTCAAGGCTCGCGAAAATATTGCCAAGCAAGCAGAACCCTTCAACAAGATTATCAAGTCCTATGGCTACGAATGTTAAATTTCGTATACTTTTTCTCTATAATTAGTTGTGTGAAGATATTTTTTACATAAGAACATGTATTTTTTGAAGGAAAAAAGGGACGGTTGAAAAAGCCCATCTTTTTAATAATAAAAAAAAAAAATACAATTTCCAATGAAACCCCTATATCCCGAAACCCATATAAGAGTTACGTTTGAATGATCCAAAATTTCTCTCAGAAATTCTCGGCACTGTCTGAGTAAATCGAGAGATTATCAGGGGAAATCCCGCCACTCAACTGGCATTACATTGATTTATACAGCGGCTGTCATTTTTAAGGCAATCACAGTACCCGCCGCTGTCATCTTAGAACCTACTATAGTACATCAATCACCTGCTTAATTGCGGAACTTGATTAATGAAATTGAAGAAAAGCAAAAAAATTAATAGGGGAAGATGGGAAAGAGTTGCTTTAAGAAAAAGAAAATTTTATTAAAATCTTTCAAATTTTTGTTTTCCTTTTAAAATGAATTGAAATGCTCATAAGCCAGTCGCAGATATTCATTGCATTGACATCAAATTACTTATGAAAACTGCTTTAATGTGACCCTCAACTTGACTTGAGCCGCAAGAAAATAACAAATCACTGGCAACCTCAATATGTCAACACAGTTAAAACATCTTCATTAGCCTGCTGCAACAGCATTTCAACGGCAGCCGCCAATTCAAAATGCCATCTCAAGTGGAATGCACGCATATGAACAGCGCATTTCATGATTCATGATTCAATTGGATTTCATGAGATGACATTCAACAACAAAAACGATAACAACAACTGTGGTTTTACAATTCAAACGACTAATTGAACTTTAATTACCAGCATATGGACGGACGTATGGTCTGTTTGACGTAAAGGCCTACAAATCAGTCATCATATCTTTAAACCATCACTTGAGTATTAAGTTATGGTGGTAAGTGAGTGTACTTGAAGGAGAATAAAAAAAAAAGAGTTTGAATGAAGGTATTGATGCTTGAAGCACGGGGAAATAACGTTAGGATTAGGAATTGCTTCAAATTGAGTTGTTTGTAGCACTTAGTCTTTCAAATAGCGAAGTTGCGAAGTGGCTAAGGCAAGTATTTTAGTGTAGGTATTTAGGTGGAGATAAATTCGAATTTTAAAACCAAAGACTCAAACCCACACTTTTAGCAGCTCAACTTCTTGCCTCTAACAAGGTAAACTTTGCTATTAACAGAGCACTGTTAACTGTTTAACAGTGGCAATAAGTAGAATAGACTTCTGCTTTGCAATTATTGCAGACTATTGACATAGAATTTAATTCTTTTTACGATCATTATTTATTTGTGAATAAAAGTGTTGGTGGGGGATGGAGGACGGAAATTTTCTGAACTCTCAAAATTATTCCAGCTATCCCACTACAACGGTTCGAAAGAGGACTCTCTGGAATAACTTTTGCATATATAGTCTGTATGGTGTACTATTTCTTATATTTTGCCAAATGGCCACTGATCTTCTAGAGAATTGCAATAAAAAAATTGATATTTTCAAAGGCATTTTTCACAATAAAATATCACTTTATATAGGACTATATTGCTGATTATATTGTTACGAAAATGGAAATGGTGTTGTTAAAATAATAAGCAAAAGATCCAAAAACAACACAATGGACTTGATCACACATAAAATGATAAACAAAAGCTCCAAAAACAAAAACAATGCAGTTGTTCACGTGATCAACGAATGAGTAAACATATAGCAACAAAAACAACAGGCTTGTTTACAAGATCGATGAATAAACAAAAATATAGCAACAACGTCCGTGTATAAAAAAATATAGCGGAAAGACAAACAAACAAAACAACAACAATTCTGCCTGGACGAAAGTAAACAAGATACACGAACAACACAAAAATGGAAACAAGTTGTTTACATTTTTGGATTGTTCCCGAAGGTCGTCATCATCCTTCAAGGGCATTCATCACACTGTTGATCCAGTGATATAAAAGGCAAGATAAAGCGACCAACGATGATTCAGTTAGAATTCAGTCAGTCGTGTATGAAGACACGTGATTCTCGGAGATCGAGTTAAGTTAGTCGTGTGACGACGTCGCGTTGAATTGAGTGAGAATTCAACCAGTGGTGTGTGAAGATACGAGATCGAGTTATAATCCAGTCAGACTTGTGTGCAGACAAGTTGCGTGAAGAAAACAGTTGTTAGTGTTGTGCTTACAAAAAAAAAAAAGGTTGTGAGCAAAGAAGAATAACTAACAAGTGTTGTTGTTGCTTACAAAAAAGGTTGTAAGTAGAGAAATATCATGAATAAGCACATATTGGGAAAGTTATCATTGTATACGTGGAATAAGTTCGAACAGTGGCACAAAAGTTGTGCAGATAATAAAGAATTGACTTAAAATTAAACACAAATTTATTTTTATTTTATTTGCAATCTACGAACTCATATTTTTAACGTTTTTAAAAGGTAAAAACGTAACAATATTAAGAGGCTTTGGAACCTGCTTTTGAATTCGATATGGTGCTCATAGACTTAGAATTTGTTCTGAAATTAGCTCCTAAACAAGCGGGCTTGTTCAGATGGATACTGTTAAACAGCTAACAGTGCTCTGTTAAGGGCGAATTTTGTTCTGTTAAGAGGAAATTTTGCTCTGTTAATGCTAAGTGTGGCCCTGCTAAAATTATGGATTGCGTCTGGGATTTTAAAATTCGAATTTATCTTCACACACATAGTGTAGGTTCTTAAATAGTCGTGCTTGACTGAGCATAGCTCGGATACCCTGGCTTTTTTTAATAATTTAATCTGTTGTTCTCATTGCTGATGCTTTGTTTTTGGTTATGCAATATTATTAATTAATTAAATAATAACAATAACAACTACAATGCTGAAATGCTTGTATTAATAGTTTTAGATTTTTAATCTCTTTTAAATATTCAATACACTGTGTTTATATTCGATTTGTTGTTGTTGTTATTTTGATAATTGAAATTTAAAACCAATATTTTGTGGCATAATACTCGTATATGAGTAGGGAGTGGAGGCTGGGGCCGGATTAAATATTTAATTACTTTGAAAACTATTCGGTCTATTCGGTTTGAGGTCTAAAACGTAAAGGTAAACGTGTTTATGAATGTATGCAAAGGCATAATAGTTTATTAATTAAATATTTATGAATCGAAAAAAAAACCGCATTTTAATAAAATAAAATCATATACGAGAGTAGAATTTTATATACAGTGAGCGTCAAAAGAAAGTGTACATACATATACAATAAAAATTACAAAAAATTTCGAAATATTGTGAAATTTTTTTGGGCACGCTCCTTAAGTGGTAAAAGTTGAGTTTGGTAATTATTTGAATTTTATCCTTAGTGTAAAGTTTCTTTTGACGCTTACTGCATTAAAAAAAAAAACGGTTGAGATATTTGCTAGTAAAACAGTCTATTCCATGTTATATTCCCATGAAAGTTTATGGCCATAAGTCATATTTTAAGCATTTTGTTATGCAAAAGGTGCAACGTATATAAACAATTTTCCTAGTAATTGGCAGAAAAAGACCTCTAACTTATTAAAGATCAGTTTATCATATTCCTCGTTGGCTGGTGATTCCATTGGTGATTGAAATGCAAACCCGAAAAACATTTTCTACATTAAATTCCGGCCGTACTACGGAAGCATTTGAGAAAAAGCTGGAGGCAACATTGTGTTTCTGAAGTCCCTGTAGTCTAGTACAATATAGTACAAAAATATTTCTTTCGGCCACTTTCTTTCAACAGTCTTCAGGTTAAAACTTTGAGAGTAAAATAAAATTGACAGGAAAAGTTTCACAAAAATTCTGTCGTTCGATGTCGTCTGGAACGCTCACTGTTCCAGCTTGAACGACATCATGTAGAACTGCTATGAATCTCTAATTATTCGACCATGCGAGGGTATGATACTTAATTGGTCATTATAACTCGTCGTGATGACCAATTAAGTATCATACCCTCGCATGGTCGAATAATTAGAGATTCATAGCAGTTCTACATGATGTCGTTCAAGCTGGAACAGTGAGCGTAACCAGCTAAGATAACACATTGATTTTACTACGGAGGAGTCACAATCTTATTAGTGATGTAAATATCCTTTTGGAATACAGTGAAGTCTTAAGGTAATCTAAAAGCGGTTGAACGATCCAGTACATCATATAACATACGCATTACTTGCCTCTTGTTTACCACTTCGAATCATCAGCATATTTTATTTTTTTTTGGTGAAACCAGCACTCAGGGGATGGCCCCTACTCATGCAGTGCATTGTGCAGGTTTTAGGAAAATGGGTTATAGGAAGGTGGAAGAGAGGGAGTAGTGTTTGTGGACATCTCAAGATGCCAACGGCAAGGAAACGAGTTACTGCTAGGTGACTATAAAATGGCCAGTGCTATACCTTCACCATTAGACAGTCTACAGCAATCGTCCCCAAGAAGCCCGCACCCTTCAGTCCTAGCTTCTCACACTACTCATGTTGTGTGTGTTAATTTTATACATGAGTGGCGGGACCTACAGGTTTAAAGTCGATTCCGAGCGACAAATTTTATTGAGAAGCTTTTCATGGCAATTTTATTTACTCTCAGAGTTTTTGCCAGAAATCTGCTGAGAGGAAGTCGCCGAAGAAATATTTTTCGTTTTGATGTCTGACCTGGGATTCGAACTCGGGCCTTCAGTCTAATAAGCCAACACACTGCCTACTAGACCACGGCCACTTCATACTGCATATATGTACATATGTTCCTTAAACACCACGAAATTACAAGCCTCCACTTAAACATGCGTTATAATGGTCGTTCTAATCTCGACTTAAACTTCCAAGAGGCGTTTACAAATATATTTCAGCGAATTTATCATATCTTTGTTATGCACACAAATCAATCTGCGTTGTCGACATACTGACACAATCGAAATTGCAACACAAACACTTGACTTGAACGACTTCGCGAGTTCAAAGAGAAACCGATTAGCATCGAAATATGTGGATCAGAATACCACAGAACTAATGTGCATCTCATAATATGGCCTGGAACTGAGTAAAGATCTCAGCTAACTATTCACCTCGCCTTATAGAAATCTTTTCCATATTTTACTAAGGAAACTTTTTCAAATCGAATGTTTACTGGCATTTAGCACTCTTTTTCTCCCTATGGTGCAGAAACGAATAATCTTCATGTAAATACAGCTGAGGTTTGATATGATTTTCACCATCTTGAGTTGAATTAACGGCCGATATTTTGCGACCAATTTTTTTTTAACCAACATTTGTTCCTATTTAAAGCCTCCTGACATAAAAAATGTCATCAACATTCTCAGGTGAGTGTTGTAAAGCTTCTTGTTCAATTAAAACGCTTTAGTTTTTGTATAACTGCCATTATGAAACTGTATTCCGTAAAATGCCAATTAAAAAGATTTTCTGGTAATTTTTTTTCGGTTGTCGTAGCTCAAACATACAATCCAAACTGAAAATAATCTGCTCTCTGTCTCCCTCTCTCTCTGTCTCCCTCTCTCTCTGTCTCCCTTTTAATAGCACACACAATCACGTGGATAGTTTGATAATGCTATTGTAAGTGTATCAATGTGACGACAATACAACAATGCATCACACATTTTGTGTTCGGAACATTAAAGGCGGTTTTTGAGAGGGTGTGTTAAAGCATTGTTGTGTGCACTCTACTGTGGCACGGTAATTGTGGCATGTCGTATGATTAAAAACATACACTCAAACACACAGCCACACTGGAAAGTTTGTATATACACACACATGAATACCTAATAACGTTTACGTTCATTTAAATGCTTTTAAATAACAGCATATCTGCCTGTCTGGGTGTGTGTGTGTTTCTATGAAAACATGTGTTTTTATTACCAGACCGACCCATTATAAATGCAAATGCCAGGATAATATTTTTTCTATCTGCTTTCCCCCCTCTCTCTCTCTGTCTCTCTCTGTGTGTGTAAGTATAATAAAATTACAACAAAAGTACATTTAACTTTTACCTGTCGTTATAATTTTCTTTTATTTTTTTTCTATCTCTCTCTCTCTCCCCCTCTCTTTAGCTTTTATTATCAAATGTTGTCTCTATGTGCGTTAGTTGATGTATGTATGTATGTGTGTTTGTCAACTGTATTATATTACACCGTAATTACATAATAATTTACACCATTTATTAGGATTTATATGTGCGTTTTGGATAAGACTGTGCTAATGTTTCTAGGCTTTAGTTACACCCCACCCTCAATTGACAGTGTGTTTAAGACCCAGACCAGACCTTTATAAAGATTTAATTGTTCTTAAACTGTTGCTAAATTGAGTAAATACTTACACTACCGTCATTGCTACCGCCATTACCATCACCATCATCCCAACCACCCACCACTAACACAACCGTTGCCATCACTACCAGCATTATTACATCAGGTAATCACTGATGAAAACGCATTAACTCGGATTGTTATTTATGAGTGAAAAAAGACTTTGGAATTGTAATGTACAAAGAGGGTTAGAGGGTATTAAGAATACGGTATGAAAGTATACGTAAACAGAATATCGAAATCTAATTAATCTTTAGATTAATTTTGACTTATCCGTTGAAAAATGAAAAAAATATTATGTGTGTGAAGATAAATTCTAATTTGAAAATCCAAGACGCAATCCATAAATTTTAGCAGCGCCACATTTGGCGTTAACTTCAGAAGACGTCAAACAAACATTTTATGGCATTCGAACCTTTTTAGGGTGGGTTGTAGGTTCGATACTGGTCTTATGCAAAAATTTAAATTACCCTCATAGTTATTAGCTTTAGTTAAGCGATTTTAAATAAAATTTTTGGAATTATTTTTCAACAATATTTTCCAAAAACAAAGAAAAAGGACAACAAAAAATTTAAATAAAATAAAATTGAAAAAGGGTCCTGCTTTTAATTTAAAAACGTTGCCCTTTATGAACTTTAGTCAAATAAAACTGCTAAGCGTAGAATGAAAAAAAAAAATTAATTTTTTATTTATTTTGTAAACAAGAGGACCAAAAAGTGTACACTAGAGCCCCGACTTGCGTCGATCCGATTTGCGTCGTTTCGATTTGCGTCGCTTTTTAAAAATTGACAAAACTCAGCTTGCGTTGTTGCAATTTCAACTCGCGTCGATTAAATTTGCGTCGTTTCGTCCCCGATTGGCGTCGATTCGATTTGCGTCGTTTGAAACCCAACTTGCGTCGTTTAAATTTCGATTTGTGACGGTACATACGTTTAATTTTTTTCTTCCAGCATTGAGTACTACCATTTTAGTATTTGTATTGTGGAACATATTTAGAATTTTTTTTGTATTTTAAAATTCTTGCAACTTCTGTTTATTGTTTTGTTATTTCTTTATAATAATTAAAAAACATTTGTTGAACTAAATAAAATAATGAAAAATGTTTTCATTATTCATTCATTTTGCTTTCCTTTGAATTCTTGGTCCCAATAAATTAAATTTCGATGCATTTCTATAGAAAAAGTTGATTCGATTTGCGTCGCAATTCTCCGGTCCCCATTAACGACGCATGTCGGGGCTCTAGTGTATTTTTAATACCCTACAGCACAAGCATCTTCCCTTGTTTCTGCTTAACACACTGTACAGCAAAGGAACTGTACAAAATTTCGCCTCTATCGTTGACTAGCGATTTTATTTCATTCAAGTTTAGTTGGCTGCTCTTTGTAGTTCCATTAGACTTCCTGTTCATGTGGTGTTTCTCTTGCTTTTCGGAGTATACCAACCTGAGGTTTGTCAGCAAATATCCCCTGTGCCGTAGTCTAGTAGGTAGTGTGTTGGCTTATTAGACATGAGGCCTCGGTTCAAAGACCAGATTTCTTCAGCGACTTCCTCCCAGTAGATTTCTGGCAAAAATTCCCAGAGTAAATACAATTGCCATGAAAAGTTTCTCAAAAATCAGTTGTTCGAAGTCGACTTTAAACTCTAGGTCCCGCCACTCATGTATTAAAATTAGAACATATAACATAAGTGGGGTGAGAAGCTACATAGGTCGTAAACCTGACTGAAGGGTTGTAATTATTAATTATGTATGTAATCGTGTATCCCATCCTTTAGCATTTTGTCTCTCTTGAAAAGTGGACTCTATGTTCGCTTTATAGAATCGACTCTGAATCATTTTCTAGGTTGGCTCTGTACGTTTAATCAGAAAAACCAAAAATTTTATAAAAAACTTCATTTTATTGTTCGTTCACAATTGTCCTTATAATATAGAAGGGGGATATGGGTCCTTCGGATCGTTGGGTATTGTTGCATGTGATAGGCGATAATTTCACTAAAAACTTATCTGCTTCTAACTAGGATCATCTAGGATCGTATGAACATTATGTCGGTTATAGGTTCTTGGTGTTCTACCCACGCCTGCATTTAGGTGGCTTCCAACCTGATAAGCCTTCTTCATTCTCAGGTCATATTCTGTGCATTTCGTCACTCTTGTCTAATTTTCCTTACCGTGTAGCATTTCGTCTACGATAGTTACAGAACCATTTTACTCTTCATACTTAATTTAATTTTTTTTCATCTACATTTATATGTGTTCTGCATTGACTAGTTCTTTGTATGCCGCTATGAACAACTTGGGTTTCAACTTTTCTGTCCCTAAAGGAAATTTTCGGAAATAGCTATGCCTGGACAGTATTTGAGTAATGCTACCTCTATTCTACTTTACAATATATATATTGATACTAGCAGATTGTACCCGGCGTTGCGCGGGTTATGTAGTTTGGATTAGTTTAAAAATTTAAAAAAAATATTATTAGGTAATTTTTGCATTAAAAATAACAATAAATAAAAAACCGGTTTATCAGTTTCGAAACCGGTTTTGAAACCGGTTTCTTAAAAAATGCAATTTTTCAAATTATTCGGAAACCGATTTAACAAACAACCCAGTTCTTTGAATACTCTAAGTCCTAAATATAAATGCACTCAATTCGCCCGTTTTTCGCCCCTTTCATCCATTTTGGACCCCTTTTGGTCCAACTTTATAAACGGAACACCTCCAATAGCTATTTGGGAAACTTAATCAAGCTAAATCGTAAAAAATTACCTATAAAACAGATAAAATACAGCATTTATGCATAAAAGTAAAGGGCTATCCATTTCGTGGTTTCAAAAGTATGGGACTGGAATTCGACATCTGTCAAACTAAGTTGTGAAACCAATTTTTTTCTTTTCAGTTGAAAGTCGGACATTGACGTAAATGGATCGCTTAACTATCACACAACGCACAAAAATTATCAAAACCTACTACAAAAATGGTGATTCTGCCACAGTCACGTATCGAACAAAATTTTCTTCAGCGATGAAGCACATTTCACACTCGGTGGGTATGTTAATAAACAAAATTGTCGTATTTGGGGTTCTGAGAATCCTCAAGTAATTGAAGAGAGGCCATTACATCCAGAAAAAGTCACTGTTTGGTGCGCTCTTTGGTCCGAAGGTGTGATTGGACCTTACTTCTTCGAAAACGACGATGGAACGACTGTCACCGTCAATTCGGAACGTTATGGTCATATGATAATCGACTTTTTTTTGCCTGCTATTGAAGAATACGACTTGGAGAATATGTGGTTTCAACAAGACGGTGCCACATGCCACACAACTCGAGCGAATATGGCTTTATTGCAAGAGACATTTGCTGGCCGCGTAATTTCTCGTCGTGGCGATATCAACTGGCCACCAAACTCATGCGATTTGACACCATTAGACTTTTTTTTTGTGGGGCTACGCGAAAGACTGTGTTTATGCAGATAAGCCTTCAACTCTTGAGCACTTAAAAACCAACATTCGTCAAGTTATGGCTGAGATACCGCCCAATATGTGTCGAAAAGTGGTCGAAAATGACCTCAAAAGAATCAATGCTTGCAACACTTCGCGTAGAGGTCATTTAAATTATGTAGTGTTTCACACAATAAAAAATAAATATCATGAAAAAAATATTTTATATGTGTTTTATTTACGTTTACTTTTGAAACCACGAAATGGATAACCCTATACTAATTTTTGACCATTTTTTCTCCCTTTGTCCCATTTTTTCTCCCCTTTTGGTCAAAATTTATAGCCTATAACCTGCACCGACAAAAGCTCGATATATATCCCAAATTTCAAGAAAATCGGTCCAGGCGTTCAGGCGTGATTGGCTAAAAAAACAAACCAACAATCAAACATAAAAACAGACTTACAGAAAGATTAATAATATATATTAGGATTAAGGATGCCATTTTTCTCCTACAGTACCCTTAAAAATTTCATTCGTAACAGCCTTTTATCCAATCGGTAAAGTTGCATTCCTTTAGCTCATATTTTAACGCTGTCCTCTATTAAAAGATTTGTAGGGCTAGTGTTATACTCTATAAAAACAACTTCACCGTGACACTATTCTGTATGCAAATGATCTTTGTACAGTCAGTCACTACAATGTTGCTGTAGGGTATACAATAGTCGTGTTCCATGGTCTGTTGCTCCCTCTCTCTCTCTCTCTGTATTTGCTTACATTTTTATAATTATTATTTGTTTAATTACATCCTCACTGTTAATTGGAGTAGAAATAAAAAAGTAAAAATAAATGCAAATAGAAAAATTAAAATAAATAAAAAAATTTAATACAATATTGCAATTCAAATAAAATAATAAAATAATGAAATAAAAATTGTAAATGAAAATAGAAAACTTTGAAAGCTCCTCTGAAATGTATTGTGAACAGAGTGAGGGTAAGGCAGGCACCATCACAATGCTGCTGAATGTCGTTACTAAATGATGCAACAATTTCTGTTACTGTGACAAGCATTGGCTTTAAATAATTGAAATAAAATTTTAAAATTTATTCTGTTTTTTTTTTCTTCAGAACACATGAACGAATATGGTTGTGTATACTCTTGAACAATGCTGGGAAATATTGCGACATTACTTTGAAAATCATGGTAATGTTGCAGAATGATTTTGGCAAAAAAATTATCTTTTCAGATGAAGCTCATTTTGATCTTGGCGGGTATGTAAACAAGCAAAATTGTCGCATTTGGAGCACAGAAAACCCGCACGCATACATTGAAAAGTCGACGCACCCAAAACGAGTCACTGTTTGGTGCGGATTTTGGTCCAGAGGCATAATTGGGCAATTTTTCTACGAAAATGAGCAAGGAGTGGCCGTTACAGTCAATGGCGATCGTTATCGGGCCATGTTGAACGAACTTTTGTTCACAAAAATTGAAGAAGAGGATATTGGCAACATTTGGTTTCAACAGGACGGCGCTACGTGCCACACAGCCGAAGCTACACTCGATGTTTTGCGCCCTGTTTTTGAAGATCGCATTATCAGCCGCAGAACTGATGTCGTTTGGCCACCTCAGAGCTGCGATTTGACACCGTTGGACTATTATTTGTGGGGTGCCGTCAAAGATAAGTGATACGCCGACAAGCCAGAGACAATTGACGCTTTAAAGGACAATATTCGTGAAGCCATTGGTGAAATAAAGCTGCACACAATCGATAATGTGCTTAAAAATTGGACCGATCGTGTAGGCTACTGCATGGCCAGCCGAGGCAGCCGTTTGAATGATTATTTTCCATTATTAACCGGAAGGATTGTACTTTCAAATAAAAAAAGAAATTTGAGAAAATATTCAGAAGTTTTTTTTTAAAGCATTTTCAAAAAAAAAAAAGTTATTTGGCGGACCCTTTAGTTTTGTATAAAGTTCTGGGGGAAAGGGTTTTTGCAAAATATTCATTACATAAGTCTCACATTAATAATTTTAGCTGTTATTCAATTTTATTCAGGCTTTACACACATTTTATGTAAAATCATTGAATTTCTTGACTGATATGTGCTGTGAAATTCTAAGAAATTCGTAAACATACGTATGAAGTCGTTCAAGAGATGCGGCACCTTTTTTTTTCCCATTCCTCTCTATTCGAAGTGATGTTCTAAACTTCCTCGAGAAATTGTAGCGTGGTATTAGGTACTCTATACTATACTACTTCCGTCGTAGTTATTTAGAAACATACATACGTATATACCTAATTGGTCATTACAACCCTTTAGTCAGGATTACGATCTAGTTTCTCACACCACTTAAGTTGAGTGCGTTAATTTTTATACATGAGTGGAGGGACCTACAGTTTAAAATCGATTCCGAACAATAGATTTTTGAGAAACTTTTCATGGACATTTTTATTTACCCTCACAGTTTTTGCCAGAAATCTACTGAGAGGAAGTCGCCGAAGAAATATTTTTCCTTATTTAGTTTTAGACCTGGGGTTTGAACTGAGGCCTCACGTCTAATAAGCCAACACACTACCTATAAGACTAAGGCGACTTCCGCCAAGGAATCCCCACAGTACCAAGCATCCGTGGGTTAAGATAGGCCTGATTACTAGTATAGTATATAATTCATAAATCAACGAGTATATTCGTCTTCTTGGACAGTTTCCTGTGCAAAATATACTGCAGAAAATATGCTTTATTCCTGAGCTCAAGCTTCGCTGCATATAAATGGGACAAAATTTGGTGACTTGTGTCTTCTTGGTGAAAAGTATCACCTATGTTTTTCTGAGTTTTTCACCCAGGCCGCATCCTGTACCAGCCATCCATCATTATACTTGTCAATGTAGGTACTAAGTATGTTTTAGGAAAAATATAACACCCTGTACTGCCATATACATACCATTTAGAGTAAAAATAATTCATTTATTAATAAAATTTTGTGAGTGTGTGTGTGTTTGTTTAACATTTTTTATATGAAAATAACACACACGTACATAGTACTATACGTGCAAACGTATAGTATACCCACCATGTTCAACCCCTTGAGTTAGAAAATGTATTTTTTTTTTGTATAACAATTTTGCTTTTTTTGTTGTTGCTTGTTTTGATAGTTGAATGTTTATTTAGTTAATTAAATATTTAACATGTAGAATCCCCCATATGAACGTTTGTTGTTATTACAGTAGTTCAGTTCAGTTCGGTTGAGTTGAGTTCAGTCGACGTATGCAATTCTATTATGCGAACGTTTCACTATTTACCTCCCAGCAACAAAAAAGTAACAGCAGCACAGATTTAGTGGATTCCATGAGAAAATAACAGAAAAATTTTAAAAAATAAAAAAAAATGTAGGGGTACACTGAATAAAATCATCGGATTTACAACGAATTTTTTATTCTCTTTCATTTCGCGCGATTCCATGAAAACCAAATTGCGCACAGCCAACCATCGTATGACAAGCAAATTGTATTCTAATTACAAATGGTTTCTCTAAATAAAAAAAAGAATAAAAATCTGTTTTGAATTCGAGATGTTTATTTAGCTGAGATTCAATTTATGATAAAAAAAGAAAAAAAAAAATAAAAATTTTTGCCTTTTTATTTCGCTTTTAAAGGGGACGAAAATTGCTTGCATGTGACACACTCGTTGAATATCAATAACATGAGCCGCCATTCGCATTTAGATCATCAGCGTTAGTGTTTGACTTAAGGCAATCAGAGTGGCATAATTGTATGTGGACTATTTTGTTTTCAAAATACCCTACAACAACACAACCACCCTGTTTTCAGATGTAGGTTAAGTAATACGAAGCCTTTATGAATCATTTGTGTCCTCTAAAGGAATAAATCTTGTAATCAAATTACGGCTTGTAAATCGAAAAATAATTCCATGATACTGTTACGAAAATGAAGAATCTAGATCCTGGTGTTTTGCTTTTACATCGCTTAACATTAAAATTATAAACAAAAGCTACAAAAACAGAACAATGCAGTAGACCTGTTTAAATTATCGTACTTACAAATTATCGTACTGCTTAATATAACAACAAACACCAGCATAAAAAATGGTAAACAAGTAAACAAAAATACAAAAACAGCACTACAAGAATAAATTTAAACAAAATACACAAATAACACTACAATAATAAATGTAAATAACGATGTTTACATTTATAGAGATTTGGAGAAGGCGAAGTCACGAACATTCGCCTTCAAGAACATTCATCAGACTGTTTACTCTGCCATTTAAAAGGCAATGCAAAGCAGGCGACTGAGTTGGTGAAGTTCAGTCAGTCTTGTGTGAAGACGTGGTGTGTTTGAAGGGAGTAATCGTTTGTTTGAAGATCACCGTTACAAAGATCTGTCGATTAATTGTCTAGTAATTGTTATTGTTTATGCAAAGGCTAGAAACAGAGGAATAATAAAGAAAAACAATTGTTGTTGTTTATATCAAGCTGTGAACAGTGGCACACAGAATTATGTAAATAATAAAGAATTTCAATTAAAACTAAACACAAATTAATTTTTACTTTATTTGCAATCTACGAGCTCATATTTCAATCGTTTTTAAAAGGTAAAAACGTAACAATACTTTTTTTCTTATGGCCCATATGGCCATACTGCCTTTAAAGAGAATCGTTCCAAAATTTCGTATTTTTATTTCCTTTTGTTTCTTTAGTGAAAAAAGGTTTCAAAAAGCATCTTCCTTGTCTTATTTTTAGAGCCGTGTTATAGTTCTTCAAGCCAAGCAGTTCATTTCTCCACAATAAAAGATTCTAGAATGATAGGGTTGCCAAGTCGCTTTGTTTACAACCAATGTCCTCTGTTAAAATGTACTGCTTGCTGTGTTGAAGTCGCCGTAGTCTAGTAGGTAGTCTGTTGGCTTATTAGACGTAAGGCCACGGTTCAAACCCGAGGACAGACATCAAAACGAAAATAAAAAAAAATATATTTCTATTCCAAATCCTTACCAGTGATCTAATCTCGCAGTACGCTGTATTGAAATCAGTTACTAACCTCATACTAGTCTTATTCAAGCCCACCAGTAAATCTGTTCCTTCATTGTCTACAACAGGCCATAGACATCATAACATCGCGATCCATTCTCCCACCTCCTCTGCTCTTCCCCCCGACTCATCCAGTAATGTGGCCGTAGTGATGGCAGATTGGGGGATCAGGAACACCTATCAAATGGTCCTCAGACCCTACCTTTCCCATATTCTTAGTAGCATGATAGTAGACTTCAACTAGTCATAATTTTTTCCTTGTAAATTTTTCTTGTAAATTTTTTTTTTTTTTTTCAAATTGAAATTTATTTCCCCAGAACACAGATGTTTTTATTTTACAACAAAAAATTTGTTTTTCGAAAGAATTTTTCATTGTAAATAATATTGTTTATTTATAATGTTGTTGTTAATGTTGTTGTTTTTGTAAATATTTTATTCGTAATTGTTACAAATAACAACTAATTATCGGGAGGAGGGGGGTGTATATTTATTTAATAAATTCTTGTATTCCATTTAAACAACAAAACAAATTGTTTGTTTAACTAAAAATGTTAACAACATGAACGTGTGAAAATGAAAAACAAAAAGAAAAATTATGTGTGTGTGAATTTTAAGAAAATATGCCCAGTTTTTGCCCACGACACAGTGGGAAATTTTTGCTTTTCAGTGGCATCTTTTTGAAATTATGCCCCTTCTTGGTGGGGATTATTTTTCATGTGTGTGAAGATAAATTCGAATTTAAAAACCAAAGACGCAATCCATAAATTTTAGCAGCGCCACATTTGGCGTTAACAGAGTAAAGTTTCCTCTTAACAGAAGAAAATTTGCTCTTAACAGAGCACTGTTAGCTATCTGTCTATCAGTATCCATCTGAACAAGCCCAAGCAATCAAATCGTTCGTACAGAATATGCACAACCTACTTAAGAAAATCTTACAAGAGAAAGCCTAACGAAGTCAAATCGCATGATTTTTTTGCCCATTTAACATTATTCCTATGTGAGATGACCATGCCGTGCGGAATATACTACGTGCCATGACGTGTGTGGCACATAGCGCCATTCTGTTGAAACCGCATGTCTTTGGTAGCCAGATCAATCAATTCATGAGAAAAGAAGTTTGTAATCATCGATCTTTAGTGCTCATAGGTAACAGTCAAGAATGATAAACTAAAGATTACGCCTTGCGCATGTTTTCCCGTTAGATGACGTAGTTGCGCTATTTTAAAGGTTACTAAGTCTTTTTTATATGTGAAAATTAATATTTCTCTGAAAAATGTGTGCAATACGTGAAAGTAGTTGGCAGCCCTGCAATATAACTTACATTATCATTAGCCAATAGAAACAATAGCTGCGTGACGTCATTGATTCAAAATGCGCAGAAAGTTTTAATTTTGTGTGCGCGATGGCGTAATCTTTAGTTTATCATTCTTGGGTAACAGTCAAGGCCTGGTTAGCGTTATACTCAAAGGAATATGGATCGATGACGTTGCCAGATCGAAAGAAGAAGTGGCGAGACCTATAGTTTTAAGTCGACTCCGAACGATTTTGAGAAACTTTTCATAGTAATTTTATTTACTCCCAGAGAGTTTTTACCAGAAATCTGCTGAGAGGAAGTCTCCGAAGAAATATTTGTTCATATTTTCGTTTTGATGTCCGACCTGCGGTTTGCAGCGTGACCTTACGTCCAATAAGACAACACACTACTTACTAGACTACAGCGACTTCATGAATGCTATTGTATTTGAAAATTTCATAAATTTCTTAGCATTGTAGCGGCAAATGCTGCTCACTTTGAAATTGTTTTTTCCAATGCTGCTAATTATAGTGTGTGAAATCTGAACAGCAAGCGGCAAAATCATTTTTCATACAAAATTTTTATTTTTGGTTTTCGCTTTTTGCCGGCTGCCTTTCGCCAATTATGGATTTCACACTTGTTGTCTGTTCAAATAGAACAGAGAGAGAGAGAGAGACGAGACCCACACGAAACTGTCACATTTAAGTGATATTAAACGAAATACAAATGAAAACATAAAAAAACAAACATTAGCACTTTAGTTAAATTGAATGTTTAACTGTGAATATAACTGTGAATATAACTGTAAATTTAAATAGATTTATCTGATTAGTATGTAATTACATACGAAATGTTTTATTTGAGTATCACAACAGAGGTTTAATTGTTTAATTGCCATTATTGTGACAATAAATGTAGAAAAATTTCTAGAAAATTAAAAAAAAATGATGGGAGGGGAGGGTATCTGTCAGATGTTACAGAATAGATTATTTTGTTATTATTTTCCATCTGTCTAAGTTAATAATTTTTTTTCTTATCTTTTCAGGTAAATATTGTGTATTTTGAACGCCTACAAATAATTGTTTTAAGTAAGTACGAATATCACTTGTATATTCTACGCCAAGTTTAATTGGTGGATTGAATTTTTTTTTTTTTAAATATTGTCATGCCTCAGCTTCCTAGCTTTACATGCTGGATTTATTGATTCTTTTTTGTTTTTTTTTTTTGCAAATTTTTATGCGTGGAAATCCAATAAATCATATGACTGCCCCCACAGCCATAATTCTATGTGTCTGCACTCAAATGCGATTTCGTTAATAAGAAAGAAAATGCCTCGCGACAAAATTTATTAATCGATAAAAATTACGCCATTTTTCATTTACATGGCGATTAAACACGGCACAAACAAAGAAACAAATCGACATTACAGTCTTTTTCCTATTAAGGCAGGGAAATTTAATGAAACGTTTAACGTTTCATAAGGAGATTAAACTGTGAAAATGAAACTCATTTTATTGAAAAGAAATTTTTTTTTTTAAATTTAAATTGTAAGTAGGACGATAGCAGGGTTTAATTTTGTTTGATGGCAACAACGTTTAAAATATGAGCTCGTAGATTACAAATAAAATAAAAATAAATTTTTGTGTAGTTTTAATTAAAATTCTTTATTATTTACATAATTCTGTTTATCAACGTTCACAACTTTATGTAAACAACAACAATTGCATTGTTTGTTATTCCTCTGTTTATACCCTTTGCATAAACAATAACAATTACTAGACAACTATTCGACATATCTCTGTTACGGATATCTTCAAACAAACGATTACTCTCTTCAAACACACCGCGTCTCCACACAAGACTGACTGAACTTCTCTAACTCACTCGCCTGCTTTGCCTTGCCTTGTATATGGCAGAGTAAACAGTCTAATGAATGTTCTTGAAGGCGAATGTTCGTGGCTTCGCTCCTCGAAATTTCTATAAATGTAAACATTGTTGTTTACATTCATTATTGTTGTTTATGTGTTTTGTTTACATTTATTCTTGTAGTGCTTGTTGTTGTGTTTTTGTTTACTTGTTTACCATTTTTTTATGCTGGTATTTATTGCTATATTAAGCATTACGATAATTTGTAAAGCTGCAGTATGGTAGTATTGTTTATTTTGGCAACGTCATTACATTACAATCCTTCAGTCAGGATTACAACCTAGCTTCTCACACCACTTATGTTGTGTGTGTTAAGTATAAATATTGTTACGTTTTTGCCTTTTAAAAACGTTAAAAATATGAGTTCGTAGATTGCAAATAAAATAAAAATAAATTTGTGTTTAATTTTAAGTCAATTCTTTATTATCTGCACAACTTTTGTGCCACTGTTCGAACTTATTCCACGTATACAATGATAACTTTCCCAATATGTGCTTATTCATGATATTTCTCTGCTTACAACCTTTTTTGTAAGCAACAACAACACTTGTTAGTTATTCTTCTTTGCTCACAACCTTTTTTTGTAAGCACAATACTAACAACTGTTTTCTCCACGCAACTTGTCTGCACACCAGTCTGACTGAATTATAACTCGATCTCGTATCTTCACACACCACTGGTTGAATTCTCACTCAATTCAACGCGACGTCGTCACACGACTAACTTAACTCGAACTCCGAGAATCACGTGTCTTCATACACGACTGACTGAATTCTAACTGAATCCTCGTTGCTCGCTTTATCTTGCCTTTTATATCACTGGATCAACAGTGTGATGAATGCCCTTGAAGGATGATGACGACCTTCGGGAACAATCCAAAAATGTAAACAACTTGTTTCCATTTTTGTGTTGCTCGTGTATCTTGTTTACTTTCGTCCAGGAAGAGTTGTTGTTGTTTTGTTTGTTTGTCTTTCCACTATATTTTTTTTATACACGGACGTTGTTGCTATATTTTTGTTTATTCATCGATCTTGTAAACAAGCCTGTTGTTTTTGTTGGTATATGTTTACACATTCGTTGATCACAATGAACAACTTCATTGTTTTGTTTTTGGAGCTTTTGTTTATCATTTTATGTGTGATCAAGTCCATTGTGTTGTTTTTGGAGCTTTTGCTTATTATTTTAACAACACCATTTCCATTTTCGTAACAATATGATGATTACTTCAAACTTTGAATGTGAGTAGAGGTTCCATGATTTTAAAATAATTATGAATGCGTATAAGTATCAGAAATTATGAGTATGATTCGATTCTACTCATCTTTTTGAATACTCATTGCTGATCTCTGGTGTGTATGTATGTCTTGGATAAGCTTGGTCATTTATAGACCTTTTGTCACTCAATATCAAAAACATTTTAGAGTCTCTAGTTCATTTTTTTTGTGTATATTGCCGGGACAAATGCTACAACAATTGAACAAGCTTGCTATTCGCCTTAAAATTTTTTTTGAGTTAAAACCTTGAAATTATGATGTTATTACTTAAGCTTTCCAATAAAAATCCCAACAAAATATTTCAATATCTTGTAACATTCATACGCAATGGTATGACTTCAAATTAAGGGAAAAAAAACCAACAACAATAATAACAATTGCAATTGTAATTCGTAATTGTTAAAACCAAAAATATGCATTTTAATGTTGCGGTCTACCAAAGCCAGTCAAATGGAAAAATGAGCAAAAAAAAAAATGTGGAGAAATTTTTTTTTTGCTATTTAAGTGTCATGGTCAAAGTCATGAATTAAATAAAAAATTTAAAGAGTTTTTCCTTATTTCAAATATATTTTAAATTGTTATTGTTGTTGTTGCTGTCACTGCTGCTGTTGTTATTGTTATTGCCGATTTAACAAGCTGTGTTCATTTTGTCAGCGTTTTCTCTTGTTTTATTATACAATTGTGGGTCACTTGAAATCTGAATTCTTCTTACATAATCACAGCCGGTTTTGCACAAAAAATGTGGAAGAAGAAGATGAAGAGGAAAAAAACACACACACTTACACTATCAAGTGTGGCTTGTGTAATTTGACACAATTTCGTTGTGACGTTGTCTGCATTTGAGTCAGACTCACACTTGCTTACTTACATCCATAAACAGTCAGACATGCATGAAGTAACACTATAACCAACGATTGCAATGTCAATGCCTTGCAGAGACTGCACACACACGCACATGCATAGATAAAAAACTCACCACAATAACACCATGAGAATGCATATACTCTCCACTTCTGCCATAAGCATACCAACACGGCTACACTTTGTGTACTATGTTTGACTGTAACTGTATGCATACATGTGTACCTATACGATAAATACAGCACATGTAACGGGAATTGTATAATAAGAGTCTAGTCTTGAATACAATTTTATTGAAAAGAGTAATGAAATGCCTAGAAGCACTACTGCACAGTGAGTTGAATTTCTAAGAAGAAAAAGTTGTTTTTTCTCTTGTTTCTTTTCTCTTTTTATTCTTCCTTTGCATTGCTGTATTTTTACCGCGCATGTTTCTTAAATATTTTGTTGTTCTTCTTTGGTTGTTCACCCATAAGCTCTTAATACTGCTCTTTAAACACTCTTTTCTGTTGTGTCTGAATAAAACCACACTCTTTCACTCAATTTTTAAATAATTTTTGAGTTTTTTTCTTTTTTTCAAATTTAATTCTCCTGTTTTTTCGGTTGTGTTTTTTTTTATCAAATTTTCATTTGAAACGTATTTTAGAAAATATTGTTGGTAGCAAAACTTTTCCTTGTATTTGAATTGTTTCCCAATAGAATTAAGGAGCTCGCTAACAAAAAATGTTACAAAACATCCTTTGGGGCAATTGTTGTGGTACAAAACTTTTCCTTGTTCTTTTCCTTTGTGTTTCATTCACTGTTGCATATACTTTTAGAAAAATTTGTGAAAAACATTCCCTAAAATTAAGAATTCTTTTAAAATGAAGAGAAAAATAATTCTTGATTCATGGTAACATTTTCATTTTGTTGTTTTGACCTTTAAGATCATCAATCTTGGGAATTTTTTTTTATTATTTGGAACAACAAATTAAAATTGAAATTAATTGTGCTCTGGCACATTAGGACATCAGATGTGTGAAGATAAATACGAATTTGACTAGCAAAGACAAAAACCAAACATTTTAACAATGTGTTTGACAGGAAATGTTTACAAGAAATAGTCCCCCACACGTTCCTGAGTGGAAGAGTGTCACTGATACTCCTCAAATGCTATAAGAAACTGAGAAACTTAGGCAGAAAAGTGGACTTCATTTCAATAATGTCTGTTTTATCGATATTGTGAAAAAAACGGACCTTGCTAAAGGTATTCCCACTATACATATACAAATTGCAGCCTAAGGTGTCCTTAACAAAAGGCCATTAATTTTGAAACTTTAGAAATCGGGTTTGAAAAATTTACTCTGTTAACAATGAAGGATTGAAATAAAAATAATTACAATAACAAATCCACAATAAGGTTCTAGAACTTGTCATATAAAAAGTAAAATAAAGTAGAGAGCGAATAAAATATATAAAGGGCAATGAATAAGCACTTGCATTATACAATAATAAGTTTTATCTCCATAGTAATAGGACCATATAATAAAATTGTATGCGTTGTCTGAGTTACAACTTTTGTGACATTTGATTACTTACTTATTTAATTGGTCATTACCTTTAGTAAGGATTACAACCTAGCTTTTTACATCACCCAAAAAAAATAACAAAATGGCGGCATTTTGAAATTTTTTCCTGTTTTCGAATATGTTTTCTACCTTAAATTCTAAATAAAATTATTAATTAATGACGGATAATATTAAATATGTTAGTTTGTGCTAAAACTACCCGTCTTAGGTACATTGTCCCAAAATTTTAGTAAAATCGATCAAGGAGTTTTTGCTAAATCGTGGTCGCCAAGTCGAAAAAAGTGATTTTGAGAAAAAAGCGTTCAAGTTGTGCGCCCCCAGACGGGTGGTACTATTCTTTTCGCATTGTTTGAGCGAGAAGAAGATTTCTACCTTCATTCTATGGCTCTAAAGTAACTAAAACCTTGGAAAATAAAATTGATTTTTTGAAAATTACGAAGTGAAGTGATTAATACACTTACATACAGTTTGAAGTCTATTCGGAACCACAGTTTTTTGAGAAACTTTTAATGGCAATTTTATTTCACTCTCAGCGTTTTTCTCAGAAATCTGCTGAGATGAAGTCGCCAAAGAAATATTTTTCTATATTTCGTTTTGTTGGGGATTCCGATTCCCATTCCCCCCCTTACCTACATGCCCTCCTTTCATCCTATTCCCTCTATTTCCTTCCCTCTCTAAGGACGTTGTACAATGGGTCAATTTCGACCTCCGGGTACTGTACTTGTCTTAACTGACAAGTACACGTCCTCTAACCTAACCTAACCTTTGTTGGGGATGTCTGACCTGGGTTTTGAACAGAGGCCTCATGACTAATACTGCCTGCTAGACTACGGCGACTTTAACCTTTAAGACCTTCTATATTCATGACAGAAAGGTTTTTTTTTTGCTTTTGGCCAGTTACGAAAAATCGCAAAGAAGCGTTCTCCAAACGCTCATTGAAATGCATATCACTCTTATGATCTGTAATACATTCCACAATTATGTAGTGCCAAGTTTGTTGTTCTATTATGCATGTGTGAGGATCAAAACGATTTGGTGATGAATGAAATCCATCACGGCTATTTAGTGACCGCATTTATAAATCGGAAGTCGCCGTAGTCTAGTAGGTAGTGTGTTGGCTTATTAGACGTAAATCCAGCGTTCGTGCCCCAGGCCAGACATCAAAACAAAATACAAAAAGTATTTATTAGACGATTTTCTCTCAGCAGATTTCTGGCAAAAACTCTGAGAGTAAATAAAATTGCCATGAAAAGTTTATCAAAAAATCTGTCGTTCATAGTCGACTTTAAACTGTAGGTCCCGCCGCTTTGTATGTATAAAATTAACACACACAACATAAGTGGTGTGAGAAACTAGGTCAATAATCCTGACTGAAGGGTTGTAATGACCAATTATGTATGTGTGTATTTATAAATCGCATGTTCTTTATGTAACTGAGTGTCCTCTTCGAAATTTCTTCATATTTATTAACACACCCAAAGTTCTTAAATAAATTCTTAAATACTTAAGAATATAACATCGTAAAGAGTTTGGAAAATATTGCCTTATGAGGTGAAGGAAAACCACAGCCGTTCACCAACACACCCGCACAGCTCTAACAAAGTCTCAAATTTCATTTCAACACTTCCAAAAATGGATTGTACTTCCTTAGGCCTCTTCTAGCCTTCTGCTCCAAGTCGTAAAATAATTTTTATTTACAAATTAAATAACAACAACAGCATTAAAAAGAATAGCAATTGAGTGAAATAACGTGTAATTAAATATTTGAAGAGCGTCTAATTAAGATTGATTATGTCGACCGAAAATAGGCAAACACAACCAACACAACCATCCACAGCAGTGCCAAACGGAACGATAAAAGATCAACAAAGTAAAATATTCAATGAACAACAACAACAACCACAACAATACACAATAAGAAAAATAAATAAATTCGTCATTAAGTCAATGGAATCAAAGTAAAAGTGAAAAAAGAAAATGAAATTGAAATAAAAACGAATTTATTTATCATTGCAAAACAGAGGAAATTTGTTTTCTTTTTATTTCGTTTTTTGTTATTATTTTGCATTTAAAGTGTTGCATACTTTAAGGTAAATAAGAAAAGTATTTATAATTGAAAGCCATTAACATATCTTAAGGGTTTTAACACTGTTATTACTTAAAAGAATTTAAAATTCTTTCCTTAAAAAAAAAAACCGAAATTCCTTAGAAATGTAAATTTGCAGAATTGTTTTCGTTTCTCAAATTAAAACGAATTTTCTTTAAATGAAAACACAAAAACTAGAGTACAATTGATGAAATTATTTGTAAAATAATATTTTTAAAACTTGTTAACAAAAAGAAATTGTTTTAAATTATTTTTATGAGGACCATCTTCTATCTCATCATCTGAAGGAAGAAACAAAAAAAAAAGAAAAAAAATATTTGTTATATTGAAAGGTAATGAATCGGCATATTTGGTAGAATTTTGATATAGGTTAGGTTAGGTTAAAGGACGTGTACTTGTCAACTGTGACAAGTACAGTACCCGGAGGTCGAACTGACCCATTGTACAACGTCCTAGCTTCTCACACCACTCGTGCTGTGTGCGTTTATTTTATACATGAATGGCGGGACCTACAGTTTAAAGTCGACTCCGAACGACAGATTTTTTGAGAATCTTTTTCATGGCAATTTTTACTCTCAGAGTTTTTGCCAGAAATCTGCTGAGAGGAAGTCGCCGAAGAAATATTTTCATATTTTCGTTTTGATGTCTGACCTGGGATTCGAACTCGGGCCTTTCGTCTAATAAGCCAGCACACTACCTACTAGACCACGGCGACTTCAGAATCTTGATATAGCTGCTAGTATTTTTTTTTTTTGGCGTGTGAGGTAGGGTTCAAAATGCCTTCGCACTTACAGCGACCGTCGTCAACTGCGTCGAGTGGTGTTTCCACTAAAACAATCCCTCCTCCTCTTTTGGGGATACTCCCTTCCCGGGACGGCTATCTGCATTACTTCGGGAAGGGCCCAGAACGACGTCCCGTTAGTGACCGTTGTCTACTCTCCCACGTCTGGGTACGCCATATTTGAAGCCAGCTTCATGCTATTGGCTCGTCTTCTCATGTATCATTTCGTTGTATTGTATCAAGGTCGACCTTCTTCCTGCGGAGTACACATTCAACGTATCTTCTCACAGCGCTCCATTTCGTCTCGCTTTCGAGCATTGCATCCACAATGTTGTCGGGTGTAAATTCACCAATTTGCTCTATCAACATGTTCTTCTCGTCTTGCCATTTGGTACAATGGAAGAAAATGTGTTCAGCGTCGTCACTCATTTCCTCGCAATAAATGCAGCTAGGATCAATCACCTTGCCCATGCGGTATAGATATTTTCGGAAATAACCATGACCCGAAAGAAACTGGGTCAGAAAATAGTTAATTTCCCCAAAATTTCTCCGTATCCATGTCTCTATAGACGGAATAAGTCTATAAGTCTATCTTCCGCTTGTTTCCTCGCTCCATCTACTTTGCCATCGCCGTAGTGTTTGAGATCTGAGATCTGCGCTACTAATGGCGAGATTTTCTCTATTTGTTTTCCACGATCTTCTTCGCTCAAATGCCAGTAGGTCAATAGGTATCTCACCGACGATCACGAGGACCGCGGCGCCCGATACGGTGCGGTAGGCCGATGCAACTCTTAGTGCTGCTGTTCGTTGCACTGCTGCTAGTACTTTCCGCTTAGATTTAATCTCCAGCCCTTCTCCCCATATCTCGCTTCCATACAGTATTATCGAGTTTGTCGCCGCCATAATCACTTTTCGTTTGGCCTGTGTTGGTCCGCCAATATTTGCCATCAGTCTGCTTAACATGCCCGTTAGTTTCGCTGCCTTGGTAGCTGCATGCTGTATTTGGGCCCAATAATTAAGTCTACAGTCGAGTCTCAGGCCCAAATATCAGACTGCTCTTTTTGTGACCAGTGACACATCACCTATCTGCATACTTATCTCGAGTGGAATGCGAGCCATTGTCATCAGTATGACTTCAGTCTTGTTTTTTGCGAGCTCTAGACTGTGGTCCTCAAGCCATATCTGAGTATATAGCTACTAGTATACAGGGTAATACAACTTCTTAATGTAACTTGCGTGTTTATTATTATTATCGGTACCGTGCTTACCTTTTTAAAACTAGTTCAGACAAAGCTTGAGGATTGCCAATTTGAAATAAACAAATTTGTTTAACTCTATTTGTTGTTGTTGCTTGATATAAATAAACCGTTTTTTTTAATAGCACACGCATTTTTGCTATTTAAAACTTATAGTTGTATAATGCAAGTGCTTATTCGCCGCATTTTGTGTACTTTTTTCGCTCTATAATTCGTTTTACTTTTTATGTGACAAGTTCTAGAATCTCATTGTTGATTTGTTCTTGCAATTATGTATTTGTATGCAGTCGCCGTGGTCTAGTACGAGATGTGATCAAAAAATAACCGTTATCTTCAAATTTCGTGAGTTACGTATGTTCGATTTTCGCATTTTTTTCTGTTATGTTGGTACACATGTCTGTTATATATGTTGACAATATCAGCCATTTTGGATTATCATTTTGTTTTTGACAGATAAAAAGGTTAGTAGTGTTTTGGTGTGCTCTTCGATTTTTTACTATTCGAAAAAATGTATCAAAGAAACTGTATTAAGCTTTTTGTGTAAAAAATGAAATTAAATGTGCAAGGACATTTGAAATGTTGACTGTGGCATTTGGCGAGTCTACTATGAGCAGAACACAAGTTCAATTGTGGTATAACCGGCTTAAGGAAGGCCGAGAAGATGTCAATGACGATGCTCGTCTTGGTCGCCCGAGCACGTCAGCAACCGACGAAAACATTGAAACAGTGAAGAAAATGATTTTGGATAATCGTCGAATCGCTATTAGAGAGATTGCTGATGAAGTTGGCATATCGTTCGGCTCATGCCAAGCAATTTTTACAGATGTTTTGGGCATGAAACGTGCGGCAGCGAAGATTGTTCCAAAATTGCTAAATTTTGAGCAAAAACAACGTCGCATGGCTATCGCTCAGGAGATGCTGACGACGTTCAACGACGATCCAGAATTGCTTAAAAAGGTCATAACTGGTGACGAATCATGGCTGTATGGCATGAAACCAAAGCCCAATCATTCCAATGAAAGCGTCCAGAAGAGCCAAGACCGAAAAAAGCACGTCAAGTTCGGTCAAATGTAAAGGTTTTGCTCTCTGTTTTCTTCGATTGCAATGGCGTGGTGCATCATGAAGTCTTGCCACAAAGTCGTACGGTCAATAAGGAATACTACCTTGAAGTTATGCGCCGATTGCGCGAAGCAATTCGTCAGTAACGCACAGAGTTGTGGAAAAACCAATCATGGATTTTGCACCATGATAACGCACCAGCTCACACATCTATGCATGTGCTTGAGTTTTTGGCCAATCACCGTATTCACCGGACTTGGCCCCCGCTGACTTTTTCCTGTTCGCAAAACTGAAGACACCGATGAAAGGAAAGCGTTTTGCTACGATTGAGGAGATAAAAGAAAAATCGAAACAGGAGCTGTTGGCGATACCAAAAAGCGCGTTTCAGAAGTGTTTCGAGGATTGGAAAGTGTATTATGGCATAAGTGTATTATATCTGAGGGGGTTACTTTGAAGGGGACAAGATAACTATCTTATAAAGGGTGTTTTTTATAGAGGTATATAACTTTAAGTTGGCATTACTTTTCAAGATGGCGACCGATTTAATAGCTGTCAAGTGATTTATTCTCAGTTTGGTTTGGCAATTAATCATGAATAGACTCACGCCTGAACAACGCTTGCAAATAGTGCAATTTTATTTCGAAAATAATGGTTCTGTGCGGAAAAGGTATCGCGCACTACGTCCGTTTTTTCGTCGACAAAATCGTCCATCAGAGCAGTTAATTCGATTAACCATGGAACGTTTTCGCACCACGTTTACTCTTATTGATAACTCGCATCCCCAGAGACGCCGTACAGGAATTGGATCTGTGTCCATCCACTTTACGGAAGATTTTGCGGAAGGATCTTGGTTTGCGTGCTTACAAAATCCAACTCGTGCAAGATTTGAAGCCAAACGATCATCAAGTAAGGCGTAGATTCGTCGAATGGGCCCAAAACGAGATTACCGTTGTTCCCGATTTTCATTAGCGAATTTTGTTTAGCGATTAAGCGCACTTCTGGTTGAATGGCTACGTCAACAAACAAAACTGCCGCATTTGGAGTGAGGGTAATCCTCAAGTGTATGTGGAAACACCGTTACATCCAGAAAAACTGACTGTTTGGTGCGCTTTATGGGCTGGTGGAATCATTGGTCCGTACTTTTTCAAAAACGATGGTGGCCGGAACATTACAGTCAATGATGATCGGTATAGAGCCATGATTACTAACTTTTTCATTCCTGAATTGAATACCCATGATGTCCAGGAGATGTGGTTTCAACAAGACGGCACAACATGTCACACAGCTCGTGCCACAATAGATGATTTATTGAAAGACACATTTGGTGACCGCCTAATTTCACGTTTTGGACCTGTGAATTGGCCTCCAAGATCTTGTGATTTAACACCGCTAGACTACTTTCTGTTGGGCTATGTAAAGTCATTGGTCTATGCGGTAAAGCCACAAACGCTTGACCATTTGGAAGACAAAATAACGGTTATTTTTTGATCACACCTCGTAGGTAAATGTTGGCTTATTAGACGTGAGGTCTCGGTTCCAAACTCCAAGATAGGCATTAACACGAAAATATGAAAAATATTTCTTTTGTGACTTCCTTTCAGTAGATTTCTGGCAAAAACTCTGAGAGTATATAAAATCGACTTTAAACTGTAGGTCCCGCAACTCATGTAAAAAATTAACACGATGTGAGATGGTATAAGAAACTAGGTCCTAATGCTGTTCAAGGGTTTTAATGATCAATTATTTTATATACGTCTGAACAATCCACTCTCTTTGGCATGCTTTATCTCAATTAATGTTGTATTTCCTAATTCCCTGACATGCATAGATCGCTGGCATGCAATGAATTTACTTCCCCGAAAAGTTTCAATCTAATTGTCTTTTATCCTGTAATGATGCCATTACAATGCTTTGTTTGTTATCCTTTAAATATACAATTTATGTTTTCCTATATATTTCCAAGTATTCCTCTGTCATAGGATGCCAAACATTGTCTCATTATTTTTAATTATTTGACTGTCTTAACGTTTAAGATTTCCTTGAAATTAATTTACTTTTTCTTCTTGGATTTTTTTTTTCTCGGATTTCTTTTCTTCCATTCTATATGGGTGTCTGTCTATAGCTGCTGCTTCTTCTTCTTCTTTTTCTTTTATATTTAATAATAATAATAATATTTTAATTTTTGTTTTTGTTGTTTCTTTTAATTTTTAATAAAATTTTTTTACGATGTTCTAACTACATGGCATCTGCTGAACATCTGCCTTTGAAATGTGGCTGGCTGCTCTTGTTTATACGGATTTTCCCCGATGCAGGAAAATCGTAAAAAATTTTTTTTTTATTGTCGCAGACAACAAAAATGTTTTTCATTTTATAAGTCGTTCATAAACAAATTTATAAATTTTTGTTTAATTTTTATTTTCATTTTCTATTACAATAAAGTTTTTTAATGTTTCAGAATAATTAATCGTCATGGCCGTTAATAGCGTGAGGGGACAGGGACATTAACTTTGAATTGTACGTTACTGGGTACATTTCGTTTTTGTAACCCAGAGAATGAATGCAATTTCCAACAATGTTTTTAATTGTGAAACTATTATGATGAATAAATTTTATGATATTAAAATTTTATGATCGATTCGACCATATTGTTACGTTTTTACCTTTTAAAAACGTTAAAAATATGAGTTCGTAGATTGCAAATAAAATAAAAATAAATATGTGTTTAAATTTAAGTCAATTCTTTATTATCTGCACAACTTTTGTACCACTGTTCGAACTTATTCCACGTATGCAATGATAACTTTCACAATATGTGCTTGTTCGTAATATTTCTCTGCTTACAACCTTTTTTTGTAAGCAACAACACTTGTTAGTTATTCTTCTTTGCTCACAACCTTTTTGCAAGCACAACACTAACAACTGTTTTCTCCATGCAACTTGTCTGCACACCAGTCTGAATTATAACTCGATCTCGTATCTTCACACACCACTGATTGAATTCTCACTCAATTCAACGCGACGTCGTCACATGACTAACTTAACTCGAACTCCGAGAATCACGTGTCTTCATACACGGCTGACTGAATTCTAACTGAATCCTCTTTGCTCGCTTTATCTTGCCTTTTATATCACTGGATCAACAGTGTGATGAATGCCCTTGAAGGATAATGACGGCCTTCGGGAACAATCCAAAAATGTAAACATCTCGTCATCATTGTTGTTCGTGTATCTTGTTTACTTTCGTCCAGTCAGAATTGTTGTTGTTTTGTTTATTTGTCTTTCCGCTATATTTTTTTATACACGGACGTTGTTGCTATATTTTTGTTTATTCATCGATCTTGTAAACAAGCCCGTTGTTTTTGTTGCTATATGTTTACTTATTCGTTGATCACGTGATCAAGTCCATTGTGTTGTTTTTGGAGCTTTTGTTTATTATTTTAATAACACCATTTCCATTTTCGTAACAATATTTTATATGATACGAACCATTAACAGATCAGGTGTGTGAAGATAAATTCAAATTTAACTACATACATATATGCATACATAAATGGTCATTACAACCATTTAGTCAGGATTCCGACCTAGCTTCTCACACCACCCATGTTGTGTGTGTTAATTTCATACATGAGTTGCGGGACTTACCGTTTAAAGTTGACTCCGAACGACAGATTTTTAAAGGCAATTTTATTTATTCGGAGAGTTCTTGCCAGAAATCTGGTGAGAGGAAGTCGCCGAAGATATATTTTTTTTTTTATAATATTTAATAATTTAATAAGCCAACATACTACCTATTAGACTACGTCAACTTTGAATTTAACTAGCAAAGACAAAAACCAAACATTTTAACAGAGCCAGTGTTGAAGTTAACAGAACAATGTTAAATGTTTAACAGAAAGTGTTTACAAAAATTAGTCACAGACTAATGACCCACATGTCCTTGAGTCGAACAGTTTCACTGATACTCCTCAAATGCTTGAAGAAACTCAGAAACTTAGGCAAAAAGTGGACTTCATTTTAACAATGTCTGTTTGATCGATATTGTGAAAAAAAATGGAACCCGCTGCAGGTATCCCCACTATATACAAATTGTAGCCTAATGTGTCCCTAATAAAAGCCGACAAATTTTGTAACTTTAGAAATCGGGTTTGAAAAATTTTCAAAAATTTAAAATAAAAATAATTACAATAACAAATCAACTAATGGTTCTAGAACTTGTCAGATAAAAAGTAAATTGAAGAGTACGTGGAACGAAAAAACAAAATGGCACATAAAGGCCACGAAAAATTGAAATAAAAATAATTACATACATACTTAATTGGTCATTACAACCCTTTAGTCAGGATTACGACCTAGCTTCTCACACCACTCGTGTTGTGTGCGTTAATTTTATACATGAGTGGCGGGACCTACAGTTTAAAGTCGTCTTCGAACGACAGATTTTTGAGAAACCTTTAATAGCAATTTTATTTACTCTCAGAGTTTTTGGCAGACGACTGCTGAGAGAAAGTCGCCGAAGAAATATTTGTTTACATTTTCGTTTTGATGTCTGACCTGGGGTTTGAACCGAGGCCTAAAGTCTAATAAGCTAACACCTTAGCTAATACCTAGTAGACTACGTTGCCGAACAGAACAGCCGTTTTGATAAGGCAATTTTATTATTTGCACGACTGAATAAATGACAACTAATTTGAAAGATGTAGCTTCAACAAGATGGCGGTTTTCAACTGTCAAAGTACAGAAGCCCCTGTTGGAATTTTATGGCCAAACAATAAGATAAATACCAGAGATCAGCAACGAGTATTCAAAACGATGAGTAGATTCGAGTCATACTTATAATTTCAGCTACTTATACGCATTCATACTTATTTTAATATCATACTCATACTACTCATATTCAAAGTTAGAAATACTCATCGTACTCATACTTAACAATTCGCATGATGTTGTTGATTTCGACTCTCCATGATTCAACATATACACGAAGCACAAAATAAGTATGATTCGAGTACGAACACTACAATACTCGCTAGAAGGTTGTGTGTTTGCTTTGCTTGCTGTCTTTGTCTTTTCTTTTTTCTTCTTTTGTAAATGCAATACAATAACTACTACTGTAAATTTTGATGAATGATTCGAGTGACTCGAATCATTCGTAAGTATTATAATTATTTTTCTAAATTTATGAATCTGAATGAGTAGTTGCCAACGTTGTACTCATACTCATTGCAACCTATACTTATAAATCAATGTTGTAGCGAGTACGAATGAATCAGAGTAGTTGAATTTCAATACTCTTGACTCACTCATACTCAAAATTTCCTGAGTACTTATGAGTAGCGAAACTACGATTCATTGCTGATCTCTGATAAAAACGAACTTAAGTTCACAACAATTTAAAAAATATTTGATTCGTTAATCATAGTTGTACATGCATGCATACAAACTTTTCTAATTTCTTTAACATTTAATTGTTCACACATATGTACTACTCTTAACACTAGAAAGACGGGAGAATTAATATACCTTAAAAGACGGGTAGGGGTCATTTGACTACCTTCAAGTTTTGGTAGTAAAAATCTACATTTGAATTTTAAAATTGCAAAGTACTCAGCAATAAAACATTTTTGTGTCTCTTTGCTTGGTAAACTGTGAGAAGGCACTTATTATTTTCGGTTTTTTGAAACTTCATGGGCATGCAAATTTAATTTCAATTTTTTCACATATGTATGGTGGAACATCCCATCTTGCTTTATGAACTGTCCCAACTACAGTTGTACGTTTGGAGACCAATCTCTCTGCCACCGACACTGAGGTAAAAAAGTTGTCAGTCGTCACATTTCTCCCTTTGTTTACGAAAGGTTCCATTAGACGCATTACAATGTCCTCTCCAAGCGTAATGTTGTGGACGATTGTCATCTTTTCCCAAGTAGGGGAAACCGGTCTCTAGACATAGTTTGTGAAAAAAAAACAGAGATATTTTTGCATCCACAAGTACCGCTAGCGTATAAAACTGAGGTGAATTTGTACAGTTCTTGTAAAGACATAATCCACTTTGTATCGCCAAGTTGCCTATGTGCCTCAGCCTGCGTACACTTTTGAATGTGACGCAAAATTGTGTCGTCAATCAGCAGCCGCCAGACTGTTGTAAATTCAGCACCAATTCGTTGTTTTGCGTAATGGATAGCTTCTGGATGTTCAACCAAAATATTATGGGCAGCAAGACGACCTGGTGTGGAACTGTTTTGAGAACAAGTTTTCCAAAGAATTCCTCCTGCTGACCCCATTTCGTGTTCATTTTCTCTAAATGGTGGAATTTGACATTGACCGCGTTGTTTTGAAACTGAATGAAAAGTAATTATAATAACAAATTTCGTTTTACGTAAAAAAATACGTAAAAAAACATACCTAATGGTGCATTATCGTTCGAATTATCACTAGAACTTATTTCTGAAACGTAATACTCACTATATTCTACATTTGCTAATAACTCATTTTAGCTTTCATTGCCTGATTGATTTTCTGATAAAGATTGCAAATACGCTGCAATATCTTTGTCCCGAAGAGATCTAGTCATATTGAAATCTTTTGACAAAGTGATCAAAATAAGTAAAAGCAATTTACCCGTTGGCTGAAATTACATTACGGCATACTATAGAAAACTTAAATAGTTATTTCATGAAATAAAAATTGGGAAAAGTAATTGTTAAAATATATAGCGGCAGTCAGATATGTGAAGGGTCAAATGACCCCTTTCCGTCTTTTTAGGTAGTTGCTTTAATAATTGCAATTTGGAATACCTAAATATAAAAAAATTACTTTTAAATTAAATTTTATGGAGTATTATTAAAAGTCACGAAGTAAGAAATCTGTGATATAATTCATCAGAGAAATATAAGGAGTTAGATTTGTAAATGGCTCAAATGACCCCTGTCCGTCTTTCTAGTGTTAAGCCATATTCCGTTTAGTTTCGTATTCTTTCGTTTTAAAATTTTGTTTTAAGTGTCCTTTTCTGTTTCTTTGTCTTGCTGTCAGACCGTAAAAAAAGTTTTCTTTCCATTCTGTCTCTGGCTGTGTGTTCACTTCACGAAAGCATGTCTGCCTGCATCAGGCTGTGGCTGTATGTGTCTCAGTGTTTGGCCTTCAAAGTCCTTGTCAATAACTGTTGCATGACAAGAGGAGGACATTTTCTATTTTCTGTTTCCTTTTTCTTCTTCTTATGGTTTCTTTAGCATGTGTTTGTTGTTGCTGTTGTTGTCTAACAAGACAATATGGAAACCACATTGATAATCGGTTTATTTCAAATAAAGAAGAGAATAAAACCAACAAAAATGAAAGACGAAAGAAGAAGAATAAAATTTTTGTTTAAAAGTTAATAAAAACGATAACGATATTGGATACCAAAGATAAATTAAAAGATGAAAAGATTGATTATGAGAAGAAAAACAAAAAAAAAAAAACAATTGATACGGGAGCACCCAAAAAAAAAAAAAAGAATTCAAATTAAATTTCAATTTTAATTGGAAGAAAAAGATTTAAATTCGAAAATATAAAAAAACAACATTTGAAAGCCATCAAATCATTAATGGTAATCCATTATGACAAACCGAAATGCAAGAAAACATAAGGCACGGCTATTCTTATGTTAGGGGCAACTGAAATTATAGCATATCCGTACCGAACACAATTGATTCGTGTGGAACAAGAATTTGTCTTCAAATGCTTGGAACAATGCCGCCAGTCCATGTGCGGTAATATTCTATGATGAGAATGCTAGGCAACATGACAATTAGTACGGTAATGTCATTATGTGTGTGAAGATAAATTCGAATTTGAAAAGCCAAGACGCAATCCAAAAATTTTAGCAGCGCCACATTTGGTGTTAGCAAAAAAAATGAGCCATTCACAAAGCACTGTTAACTGTTTAACAGTGTCAATAAGTAGATTAATCTTCTACTTTTGCAGACTATACATAGCAGAGATCAGCAATGAATCGTTTTTCCGCTACTCATAAGCACTCATGCAATTTTGAGTATGAGTGAATCAACAGAATTGAAATTCAACTACTCTGATTCATTCGTACTCGCTACAGCATTGATTTATAAGTATAGGTTACAATGAGTATGAGTACAACGTTAACATCAAACTCACAACATTCGAAATGTGTTTGATTCATACGCCTACTCATTCTGATTCATAAATTTAGAAAAATACTTATAATACTTATAAGTGATTCGAGTGGCTCGAATCATTCATCAAAATTTACAGTCTTAGTTGTTGTTGCACTTACAAAAAAAGAAGAAAGAAAAGACAAAGACAGCAAGCAAAGCATACACACAATCTTCTTGTGAGTATAGTAGTGTTCGTACGCGAATCATACTTATTTTGTGCTTCGTGTAAATGTTAAGTAGAGACGAGTCGAAGTCAATAACATCATGCGTATTGTTAAGTATGAATACGACGAGTACTTCCAACTTTGAGTATGAGTAGAATGAGTATGATATTAAAATAAGTATGAATGCGTTTAAGTATCAGAAATAATAAGTATGACTCGAATCTACTCATCGTTTTGAATACTCGTTGCTGATCTCTGATACATAGACATAAAATTTAATTCTCATTATGATCATTATTATTTGTGAATAAAAGGGTTGAATTGTAAAGGTTGATTGGGTTGGTCTCAATTCTCAAAATTATTCCAGCTATCCCACTAACACGGTTCGAAAGAGGACCCTCTGGACTACCATTTGCATATAGTCTGTATGGTGTACCATTTTTTTTATATGTTCCAAAATGGCCACTGAAATTCTGGAGAATATTCAATAAAGAAAATTGATATTTTCAAAGCCAATTTTCTTAATACCATATCACTTTATATGTGACTATGTTGTTGATTTCCTTCCTTATAGCCTAAAATTGGGCTTGTTCAGCTGGTTACTGTTAAACAGCTAATAGTACTCTGTTAAGAGAAAATTTTACTGTGTTAACGCCAAATGTGGCGCAACTAAAAAATAATGGTTTGTGTCTTGAATTTTCAAATTCTTATTTGTTTTTACACACATAATGTCTTTTAGTCCTATACCAACAGGTTCGAACTACTGGAACGAGCATATATATTGAGAACTCTGTCTTTAGACTTTCAGTTAGGTTGGCTGGTCAATGACGAAAATCTTCTGATTTACTCTAGACAGCTAGATTGCAATAAAATTCCTTTCGTATGTCACCTCAACGTCCATTCTTGTTCATGAAAGAAGGCGAGTTTCTAGGAGAATTATTGGACAAAGGAATAGTGTTGGAAATAACGTTGCTGATGGACTGCCTGAGGTGTTATAGTTAGTAAATTTCAGTATTGTTTCCTTAGATAAAAAGAGGGTATCGTCTGATTGACGTATAAGGGGACCCTCATTCGTGGACCACATGAGAGTGAGGTTTAGTATTGCTAGGCTCTGTTGAACTTATGTGGATAAGAGGGAAACCAATTGTCTTGTTTCCTTGAAGCGCATGGTCGTTCATGGTACTGTTTGCGGTCAAATAGTTCTCTGCCGTAACGGTAGGCATGTGGATGGACTATCGTTTACTTTATATGTCAGTGACCAACGCAAAGCTTTCTGATTTCTCATTTCCTGACCGAATCTTGTATGGAAGGTTTGATCCACGGGTTGTATATTTGCTTGTGGTATCATAGTGAGCCTATCCTTTAGCTTAAAAGAGGTCTTTCCTCGCTTTTGATATTGCTAGTTTAATTCTTCCGGTATTTTAGGTATTTCATAGGCATTTTGGGTTTTTTGTTGATCCATGTAAGTTTCAAATTCAAATTGAAGGGGTGAGATTTCCGCAACGGTTTCCGCAAGCGACAAGATGTGGCCCGTTCTAGTACAAAAGCAAAATGTTTGGAGACTTCTACATTTTAGCCGGCATTAAACAAAGTTGTATACTCTTCCTTTCCTTTGTATCGTAACTTGTAAGGTGACCACCGAAGAGGCAAGGGTATTCGATAGATAATCCATTTACGTCAGGAAAATTTGGTGTACATGGACTACAAAGAAAGATGAAATGCAGACATCAAAGTAGATAATCTGTCCACGACAAATTGTATTTCTTTTTCATTTTGTAATTGTGGTTTAAGCCAGTATTTTGAAGTCAATATTTTTTGTTTTAAATTACGAATATTTCTGGAATGGGAACCACCCTAATGCCTTGAAGAGTTTATTCACATTCACATTTCCATGCAGATGAGATTTTGTTGCAGATGCCATGTGGGAGTTTTTCTTTTAATTTAAATGCGGTTTTCTATGTCTGAGTAAGTCTGAAAAAAACATGAAAAAACATTTATTTTCAAAGAAGAACAAAGAGTGTCTATGTAACAAATTAGCATATGGGTTATTCCACGATCAATTGAAAAACGAAATATTTATTTTATGAAAATCCGAGTTCCTATGAAAATCACCACCACACGTACACCCTATAATTTCAAGTTAAGACTTGATTCTAGGACTGCTTTTTGTCTGTATTTCAGTAAATTCCATACAATATATTGCAAAACCAAAAAAGGGGTCAAAAACTCAAGGCCATTAAAAGGTTAAAAACCATACACATGCCTACCCAAACAATACATACATACATGCACGCCTTTTGCCGAAATTAAATACAAAAGCAGCTCTCAGCCCTCAAGATACTTTAGGGATGATGGTGAGTTGGTATATTGGAGAGGAAAATTCTATTTTGATTAGAAATTCACACACACATATATGCTTTAATTCTCTGTTTGATACGTATGTATGCACATATACAGGCCTAATTTAAATTTGACCCTTAGGATATGCATACGCATACGAATTATACATCCAGATACACATGGTGCTGGTGTTGGTGGGGGCTCATATTTATTTAAGTTTCCAAGCAGAGATTAAAGTAAAGTTTTCGATTTTTAGCAATCATTTCGCTTCTGTGTCTTATTTTCTTTCTTTTTTTCTTTCTTTCTTTCTTCTTTAAGAAAACTTTATTAAAGTTGCGATTTTAATACGAATAAATAAAAAAGAAAAAAAGAAATTTGAAAGATAAAAGGAATGAAATGCTTTTAAGAAATTGAAATCATTAAGAGACTCTTGAGAAAAAAAAAAACCGACAACAAATATGGGGGAATTTGTTACACTTTAATGGAAGCGGAATGTTTTTGTTCTTCTAAAGATTGTAGTAGAAGATAAGGGTCCTCCCCTAAATTCACCGTAGTCTAGTAGGTAGTGTGTTGACTTATTAGACGTAAGGTCAAGGTTCAAATCCCAGGTCAGATATCAAACGAATTATGAGAAAATATTTCTTCGGCGACTTCCTCTCAACAGATTTCTGGCAAAAACTCTGAGAGTAAATAAAATTGCCATGGAAAATTTCTCAAAAAAATCTGTCGTTCGGAGGCGGCTGTAAACTGTAGGTCCCACCACTCATGGGTAAAAATAACATACACAACATGAATGGTGTGAGAAGTTAGGTTGTAAGCCTGACTAAAGGGTTGTAATGACCAATTATTTATGTATGTACATATGTAGGGCCGTTACCTTGCTATCATCTCATTATTACGCTGTTACTGATGTTGTTAAGCCAGTTGCTTCACCATCTTCATAAAAAAATGCTTTCACCCATGAAATCAATTTGTATTTCTTTCTTTTCAAAATTTATTTTGTTTTTGCCAGGCACTTTAGAGTCAGTCCTTGTGTAACTCACAAATAGATTTCGAAACTCCTGGTGTACTGCAGAATGATGGTGTCCGGATATTGCATGCCCCTAAGCAGCATCTTAACGATAGGCACTGGGCATAAAAAACGGTCACGAGAATCGATCAAAGTAGTGAAGGTAGCTCTAACCACTTTAGACCTGAAGGTTTCACCCGACAGAGCTTTGATTGTCGGCTGGATGTCAGAGATTATAGAAATTCCAGTCGCCGTAGTCTAGTAGGTAGAGTGTTGACTTATTAGACGTGAGCCTGTTTTTCAACTCCTAGTTCAGACATCTCGGGCAAAACAAATAATTTTTTTTTGGGCGACTTCCTCTCAGCAATCTTCCAGCAAAAACTCTGAGAAAACAATAGAATTGCCATGAAAAGATTCTCAAAAATCTGTCATTCGGAGGCGGCTGTAAACTGTAGGTCCCACTATACATGTAAACAGTGAACACGCGTAGTTTGAATGGTGTGAGAAGCTAGGTTGTAATTCTGACTAAAGGCTTGCAGAAGCCAATTAAGTAAGCAAGTATAGAAATGGAAGTTATTGGCGATCCCTTACTCAAAGCAAGTTTCGCAGCATTAATTTCGAAGAGAATTCCAAATCCTATTTTATTCTAAAGTTCAGTTCCCTAGAATATCTAGACAAGTCTTCACTTCTTCTAGTATCAGACCTTCTATCAAAATTAGATTCATTCAGACTGTGGGAATCTTCAGATAGAATAGAGGATTGTTTATGGAAAAAATTGTGCCACCGTTAGAGGAGATTGTGACGAGTACCACATAGTCTCTGGCAAGTAAACCAAATGGAATCCAAATAAGCACAAAAAAGCATTTTTTTTGGATCGTAAAGCATCACTAATCCATATTGCAACAGAACTCTTTACTTTACCAAGAATCTTCGCAGGGCAGCCCACTAAAAGACAGTTGCGTAAGGAAGATTAGATTCGGTAACCAGCGAACCACTGCAGGACGAAGTCGTCACTTTGTATTAATGCCCTACGGAAGCAGTAGGAAGTGCAAGCTGCTTTACAAGCCCTCTTTGCTAATCCTAGAGCTCAACCGGACCTCAGGCCCTCTTGAATTTTAAACCTCAAATACCAGGTCCAATATTAGTGCTTCAAAAGGCTGGTACCACAATTGATTCCATATTATCACTCGTGTATTTAAGGCCAAAGGTTTCATAAATTTTTAAATTAGAATTGTACTTTAAATTGTTCTCAAATCATTAAACGATTGTGTTTTCCATTATTTTTATTTTCTTCTTGAGTGCAAGGTGTGCCCTTCTTAGGGCAACATCACCATCCCTTTTAATCAATTTTAATGGCGTTTTATGACGCCAATTTGTTTATGGCTTTACGAGGTGAAGACATTACATCAGAAACTCTACAGGTTGTAGTGTCAGTTTTAATATGATTTTGGAAACTGTTTGTGATTTTCTTATGTGGGGTAAAACGAAAAGTCAAAATATTCGGCTTTAAAAGTGAATCTATTTCGTCATAAATTAATGAAAAAAAAAACTCTTCTGGTTTATTTAGAAATCTTTCCAAGTCATCTTAAAATTGACTTTTTTTTGGAAAATAAAAAGTCAAAGCAGCTTAAAGACAAAGCGAAGCGAAAGAAAATAAGTTTTGTGGGAATAAATTAAACAAGAAACACCTGCTGATGCTGCAAAGATTATTAAAGAAGTTACTGTTTAAGGCAAATATTTCGAAAACAACACACTGTGGAGAAATTATTGTCGATTATTGTTATCACTACAGTGAACACAATTGCGGCGATGACCGTATTGCATAAAGGAAATTTGTTAAACTAGTGACTTCTTAAGTGTGCTTAAATTTCGCTTCATTTTGTTTAAAAATATCAAAAAAGTACCACAAGACTGAAGAAAAAGTACCAGGATATACATATCGCTCCTTTATTGCAACATAGTCATATCTCAAAAAAAATTGAACTTGGCAAAATGCGATTTAAGTTTTCAAGACATAAGTCCTATGATCTAATTGCCTAACTTCTAATTGCTATAACTTCGGTTCAGCTTGGGATATAAAACTGATTTTTTTTTCAACATGTACAGAAGGTCTAAAAGAGCAGTTTTGCTTAAGTGACTACAAATTTTTAATTTTTTGAGATATGACTATGTTGCAATAAAGGAGCGATATGTGTGTGAAGATAAATTCGAATTTGAAAATCCAAGACGCAATCCATAAATTTTAGCAGCGCCACATTTGGCGTTAACAGAACAAAATTTTCTCTTAACAGAACAAAATTTCCCCTTAACAGAGCTCTGATAGTTATTTAACAGTATCTATCTGAACAAGTCCACTTGTTTAGGAGCTAATTTTGTGAAATACTCTTGGTACTCTACGAGAATCATACTATATGCACAGAAAGGTTCTAATGCCTCTTAATATAATCAGCAACATAGTCATAATTTTGGGAAATACTCCAGGTCTCTGAGTACCACAATATATGCAAAGGAAGATGGCAAGACCTCTTAATATAATCATCAACATAGTCACATATAAAGAGATATGGTTGTGAGAAAATTGGCTTTGAAAATATTAATTTTTTGCTTGAAAATTTTCTAGAAGATCAGTGGCTATTTTGGAACATATAAGAAATAGTACACCATACAGACTATATGCAAATGAACCGTGGTAGTGGGATAGCTGGAATAATTTTGAGAGTTGAGAAAATTTCCGTCATCCACCCCCACCAACCATCCTTTACATTTCAACACTATATTTCACAAACAATAATGATCATAATGACAATTATATTTTATGTCAATAGTCCGAAATAATTACAAAGTAGAAGAATAATCTACTTATTGCAACTGTTAAATAGTTAACAGTGCTCTGTTAATAGCAAAGTTTACTTTGTTAGAGGCAAGAAGTGGGGCTGCTAAAAGTGTAGGTTTGCGTGGGGTGCGGTAGGCCGATGCAACTCTTAGTGCTGCTGTTCGTTGCACTGCTGCTAGTACTTTCCGCTTAGATTTAATCTCCAGCGCTTCTCCCCATATCTCGCTTCCATACAACATTATCGAGTTTGTCGCCGCCATAATCACTTTTCGTTTGGCCTGTGTTGGTCCGCCAATATTTGCCATCAGTCTGCTTAACATGCCCGTTAGTTTCGCTGCCTTGGTAGCTGCATGCTGTATTTGGGCCCAATAATTAAGTCTACAGTCGAGTCTCAGGCCCAAATATCTGACTGCTCTTTTTGTGACTAGTGACACATCACCTATCTGCATACTTATCTCGAGTGGAATGCGAGCCATTGTCATCAGTATGACTTCAGTCTTGTTTTTTGCGAGCTCTAGACCATGGTCCTCAAGCCATATCTGAGTCCTTATCATAACCTGGTTCAGTTTTCTCCTTGCATCCTCAATGTCGCGCGCTGAAATGACCGACACTATATCATCCGCATATCCCACGAGGTATGTGTCCTCTGGCATATCTATACCTAAGATATCGTCATAGCTCAGGTTCCAGAGATCAGGACCGAGAATGGAACCCTGAGCTGAACCAGACATAATCTCTACGGCTTTTCGGCCATCGGGTGTATCGTAGAGAAGCTTGCGATCCTTCAAATAGCTGCGTAATACTCTCAGAAGGTATGGAGGAATACGAAATCTTTCACGTAGTGCCTTAATGATATCCTCCCATCCTGCTATTAACTGGACTGTCTCAAGCATGTATCACTTGACGGTTGGATCCTGAGACGACTACGAATTCACTAGACTAACCAGCATATTTTTAATCGGTATTAAGGCAACATACAACAGTCCTATTAACAGTGATGTGTGAAAATGTGCTATACTCTGGTACGGAATAAAGCTGCAGAAATATTTCTCCTTTAACAACTCATTCACTAGTTTTCCTTTCTACCTAAAGCTCTTTATTTTCCTGGGTTTAAATTGTACAAAGATTTCCTTAAGAAACTTTAATTTCATGTTATTAAGTCTTAAGCCTCAAACCCCCTTTGACAATCTATAATGCCGGCAAAAGGCAGTAAAATAAACTACAAAAGAGAGAGAGAGAGAGAGAGAGAAAGAGAGAGAAGACAAGAAAAGAAGAGAGACAGAGAAAAATAAAACCCGTAACATTTCTTGCTTAACTGAGTGGAAATGACAAATATTTACACTTTTCCCTCTGTTCCAAGAACCCCCCCCCAAAAAGTATGCTACGAATGTGTTGGGAGAACATTACTTATAAACACGCATATCATATAATGTAGTGGGAGAAAGAGTGTGTGAGAGAGAGAGCAATAGGGAGCGTGAAAGTAAGGGAAAAGTAATAGAAAATTTCATTTTGTATTTGAGTTTTAGTGAAATTGACAGTTAATTAAGGAAATTAATATCAAAAACTATGAAAGAACAAAACAAATACAATAATTCGAGTCGAAAGACAGTGAAACACCGATTGTTTAGTGCACTACACTAATTAAGGCGATTCCGAACTACAGATTTTTGAGAAACTCTTCATGGCAGTTTTTTATTTACTCTCGGAGTTTTAGCCAGAAGTCTGCTGAGAGGAAATCGTCGAAGAAACATTTTTTCATTGAGATGTTTCACCTGGGATTTGAACCGCTGCCTTACGTTTAATAAGTCAACACAATATATACTAGACTGCGGCAACTTCACTACCAACTAGAGGCTATTAAATCCATCCAAGGCAATAGATAATCTAACCATCATAAACATTATCAGTATTAAGTGCACGAATATTTAAGCTCACGATGGTTCCTTAATAAGTTGAACTCATAAGAATACCACACATACACATACTCCGGTTAGGCTTAAAGAATTAAAAGGGCGTAGGCAGAGAGGTAGGTAGCTAGAGGTGGCAGCTTATTCATAGGATGGACACACTTAGGACACATAGGGCTTACTGCAACAGTTTCCCATTATTCCTTAGTCCCGGAACCACTAGAGCTTTTGATAAAGCGACTCAGACTCAATGTGATGGGACAGTTTCTATAGATCGTTTACGTAGTAGTCATCAAGATGACCTTCTTCTTCTACGACATTGTGCCGGGCATATACCTAGGAGGTTAAGAACAGTGTACTCCTTTTCCTCACCTCTGTAGTTTCTGCAGAAATCATTACAAATTGTCCACGATGAATGCGTTTGGCATGCGTGTTCATAATCAAGACCCTGTAGTGATAGCGACAGCCATACTGAGCATGCTTCATTGGAGTTTAAGATGACATGTCGTGCGTCCTCCATCCGGTATTAAGAGGGTGTAGAAGAATAACTATTGCTAGGAAATAGATAACTTCCTTAAGCCATTCCGGGACTGTTTGCGACTTGTTATCAATGTGTTCTGAGGATATATAAATATACGTTTCAGCTGGCCAATGTCGAACGCTTACTGACGGAAGCCATCACCAGATGATGTGGACAGTATGGATCCAATTTAAGCATTCCTTAGAAGGTTTTCTTCTTCACCTCACCTTATCTGGTTTAAGCGGAGTTTACAGTTCGTTTAAGTTTCTCAAGGGTATTGAGATGCAAAGCATTGAGACAATCAGTGACTAAGGTTAGTTGGTATAATAACACATGAGCCTCGAATTGCTCTCTTATTGTTTATAGAGTGTGATAAAAACCAAAAATTTTTTATATTAAAAACTTATTTGTATGTGTGTATGTATAGAATAAATTCCAAGGATAATGAAAACGAAAAAAGGAGAAATTAAGAAGGTATTCCACAACATTACTTTGTTTTCATTTTGCCATGGGAGTCCTCCTCTTATATGTACATTTGTATATATTTCTTATGAAACTATCATTCCTACAGGTGTTGTCTTTGGCTTGAAGGCTTTCTTTTATATTTTATTACAGGAATCTGTTCATTCGTCTGTTCTTTTCGAGTATTGGACACTTTAAGCCTTTGGGTTACATTCCATTTCTTTTGCTTCTTGTAGATTTTCTTTTGAATATTTTACATTAAGTCAGGTGGAAGCATTCTATTTGCAATTGTCAAGCTGCAGAAGCAAATTAAAATCAAGAAATTATTTCAACTTTTGAGATAAGAGATGAAAGGGGAAATAATTAATTAAAGGAGATTTTTTATAATCATTCATGTGAGAGATTGAATGCCGGGAATTTTTATACTTTGGCTTTAACAAATACCAAAAAGAGGGAGAAGACTTAGATTAGAAATTTAAGAAAATAGTTTTGGATAGACTTTCATATATCAAAGCCCCTGATAAAGTTTTGCTCTTTGTAAATGAAGTTTTTAGGTTTTCGGTAAAGTCATCGTAAAGCCAAAATGTGGATTGACAGCTTTCAAGCTTCTTATATGTATTTATTATTAATATGACGGCATGATTGATAGAATGATTGAATGATTGATATTTTAAATGTTTATATACAATTGATCGAGTGATTGGTGGATTGATGTTCTCATTTACTAAGCGATTGATATATGAGTCGAATGAACTTAATTCTTTTCAGTACAATGGTATTTGAGTAACTCGATGTAGTGAATTTTAAGCCTTGATTGAAGTAATTTATTTGTAGCTTAAAAACATTTACATACAAAATGTAGATTGACAATTTTTAAGCTTGTTATTGATATGACTGCATGATTGATAGAATGATTGAAGGATTGATATTATAATTGTTTAATATACAGCTTCACTTACTGATCGAGTGAATGGTGGATTGATAATCGTTTACTAAGCGATTGATATATGAGATTGATGGATTATATGAGATTTTTAGGTCAAGATAGATTGAAGTTGAATGAACTTAATTCTTTTCAGTGCAATGGTATTAGAGTAACCCGATGTAGTGAATTTTAAGCCTTGATTGTAGTAATTTATTTGTGGCTTAAAGACATTTACAGACAAAATGTGGATTGACAATTTTTAAGCTTCTTAAGGTCTTAAGGTCTTTGTTATTGATATGACTGCATGATTGATAGAATGATTGAAGGTTTGATATTATAATTGTTTAATATACAGTTCAATTTATTGATCGAGTGATTGGCGCGAGATTAATTGAAGTAATTCTCGTTTACTATGTGATTGATGTATAAGATCGATGGATTATATGAGTTTTATTGGTCGAAAGAGATTGAGGTTGAATGACCTCAATTCTTTTCAGTGCAATTATATTAGAGTAACTCGATGTAGTGAATTTTAAGCCTTGATTGAAATATTTTATTTGTGGCTTAAAGACATTTACAGACAAAATATAGATTGACAGTTCTTAAGCTTCCTATAAGTCTTTATTATTGATATGACAGCATGACTGATTGGCTTGATATTATAATTGTTTAATATACAGTTTAGTTTATTGATCAAGTGATTGCTGTGTCGCCGTAGTCTAGTAGGTAGTGTGTTGGCTTATTAGACGAAAAGCCCGGGTTCGTATCCCAGGTCAGACATCAAAACGAAATATGAAAAAAAATATTTCTTCGGCGACTACCTCTCAGCAGATTTCTGGCAATTGTAATTATGTATGTAAGCAGGTTCCAATTCTCCTCGAATAGCATTTAACTTTCATTGTATTTTTAACCCCTGGGATCTTGCCGACTAAGGCGAAAAATTCGTCAGTGCCACCAGGCTTACTTAACTTACTTAATCTGGCATTACAACCCTTTAGCCAGGATTACAACCTAGCATAAGTGGCATGAGCAGATTTCTGGCAAAAACTCTGAGAAGTAAAATAAAATTGCCATGAAAAGTTTCTCAAAAATCTGTCGTTCGGAGTCGACTTTAAACTGTAGGTACCGCTACTCATGAATAAAAATTAACACTCATAACATAAGCGGTGTGAGAAACTAGGTCAATAATCCTGACTGAAGGGTTATAATGACCAATTATGTATGTATGATTGCTGTGAACTTGTTTGAAGTGATTCTCGTTTCTCTAAGCGATTGATATATGGGAATGATGGATTATATAAGATTGATAGGTGAGAAGAGATTGATGGACGTGGGATTGATAAATGCTAGGCTTGGTAAAATGAAATCCTACAAGGTTTCGTTATTAATAAAATTAAATGAAGAGCTTAATTGATTTATAAGTGATTTACAGTAACTAAGTTGTAAAAATAATTGATTGATTGGGTGCATAATACATAGAAATTTTATTTGATTTATAAATTGCTTATTCTTAGATTGACTAAATCTTCGATTAAGTGCATAATAAATGAAACTATTCACAGATTATTTTTATTTAGATTTGTTATTAGCAAAAATTTGTCTTGAAAGACTTTAGTTTTGTGATGTAATAAGATTTTTACAAGATTGCTAAGAATCGTCATGATCTGCCTGGTGTAAACACAAATTTTCTGATAATATTTCTTTGTTTTTTTTTTTCATATGAATCGTTTATTTTTCCTATTTTACAAATCATATGTCTTTGTATGAAATATGTAAACAAATTGAAGTATTTGCTTTTCGAATTGCAATGATTGATCTTTGTGACCTAAACTGAATTGATTGATTGATTGACAATCATAAAACAACAGCAATTTGTCTATTAATTGTTTTGTTTCTAAACAATAATAAATTTACTTTGATCGTACGTTTTATCAAACAGGCAATTGGAATGTATTTGCAGCGGCTTAACAAAATAAATCAGTTGTGAAAAGCTTATTTTTCTTTTTTAGCAGATCAATGGGTCTTTGAAAATATTTACAACATTTACAACACTTCCTCGCTCTGCACTTCCATTAATTTTAAGTGCATTCATTACTATAAAATCCATATGTAAACAAAGAGTACATTGGCACAATGGCACATTTGTATGTATTGCCCCAAGAAGACCTCCTATTAAATGAATGAATGAATGAATATCTCTTCCAAATAGACGAGAGTCCGTGTAGAAAATAATAAAAAAAATTGAATAGAAATTCTAGTTGAAAATTGTAATAAAATTTATGCAAATATTTATCACAATAAATTTAAGTAATTGACTGTGTTATTAGAAGAATAATAACAATACTCGTAATAGTGCAATAAAAATGAAAAAATGGACTGAATTAACCATAAAAAATATGAAAAAAATAAACTCAAATAGGATAAGAGTCTTTATAAATACCATAAATGGCGAAACAACTGTAATTATTATTACGGTTATCCACCTCCTGCTCCTCTGATTAAATAGATAAGATAACATTACAATTTACGATTATTTTAACAGAGCAGTGAGGCTTGACCTTCTATTTGCAAGAACACTAGCAGGTGAACTAGTTATTGCCTGGTAGGTTATTTGCTTTGCTTGGAAAATTTCTACCTATAAGAGTTGTTGGTTCTAAGTATTGGCATCTTGAGTTTCATCGTAGTCCTACTATAGGAGAGCCTCGATTTTAAATTCTCCACGCTCTTAGTAGTGTTTTGAAAAAAATCTTCTCAAATATGTCGTTCGATGCCAGCGGATACAGTGTTCTGAAGTAAAGCGTATTCCACTGATATAGTTCTGTTTCGATCACAATAAATGATAGTCGGAAGACGACAAGAATTACACCTTCTGACTTCTTCTCTACAGTACTTACTTACTTACGAAATTGGTCGTTACAACCTTTTAGTCAGGATTACAACTTAGTTTCTCACACCACACATGTTGTGTGCGTTAACTTTATACATGAGTAGCGGGACATACAGTTTGATGTGAACTTCGAACGTCAGATTTTTGAGAAATTTTTCACGGAAATTTTATTTTACTGCTTCGAGGAAGTCGTCTAAGAAATATTTCTTTTCATTTTTCGTTTTTTCGACATGTCACAGCTGGGATTTGAACCACGGTTTCACGCCTAATAAGCCAACACATACATAATTGGTCATTACAAACCTTTAGTTAGGATTACGATCTAGTTTCTCACACCACCTACGTTGTGTGTGTTAGCTTTATGCATGAGTGGTGGAACCTACAGTTTGATGTGAACTTCGAACGACAGATTTTTGAGAAACTTTTCATGGCAATTTTTATTTACTCCCAGAGTTTTTGCTAGAAATCTGCTGAGAGGAAGCCGGCGAAGAAATATTTGTTCGTTTTGCTTTTTGTTGGGGATGTCTGACCTGAGGTTTGAACCGTGGCCTTACTAATAATCTAATCTAATAAGCCAACACACTACTTACTAGACTACGGCAACTTCAATGACCTTCGCATGCGTGCCCATAATGCAATGCCTCGTAATGACTCTGACATCTATACTGAGCGTAGTTCTTTGAAGCTTAAGGAGACTTACCGTGCACCCTTCATCCTGTATTAAAAGGGCATGGAGTACATGGAGCGAACATATACCTTCCTTATGCCATTCCAGTTGGTCAAAATTCGCTGCTTACTGACGGAACCTATTGCCGGATAATGTTAACGGCATGGCTCCAATTTAAGCATTTATTTGAAATATTTCTTTTAAAATTTCTTTTTTTCGAGATGTCTCAGCTGGGATTTGAAGCATAGCCTCATCTCTAATAAGCTAACACACTAACTACTAAACTACGGCGACTTAATAGCGCACGATAAATCCTAATTGTATCCAGAGAGAACAAATCGTTTGTTTCCAGTCATACAGTGCTCCAGCGCCATCATTATACCACAATAAAAGCACCATCGGGCAGTGTAAGCTTCAATATGCCGTTGTACACTGTATTCGAAAGTCTAACGGCCGTTGGGACAGCACCTGTAAGCCAATATTCTCTGACACTAGCTCACTTGAGCACTCATAGCGGCCCGTTGTGACGCCACAGGTGAACGCAGTCTCTCTACTGACCAAGTTCCTCCGAACCAAGGAGGGAGAAGTTGGTCAGCGCAAGGGCTGCACGACACTAGCATCTATCCTGCACAGAATTATATGGTGACTGGTATACCTAACACACACAATATGAATTGTGTGAGGAGCTAGGTTGTAATGCTGGCTAAAGGGTTGTAATAACCAATTAAGTAAGTAAGTAGTAAGCAGGTATAGAAATGCCAGTTGTTGGCGATTTCTTACTCAGAGCAAGTTTTGCAGCCTTAATTTAGTCTAAAGAATTGTCATAAGGTGAGCCCTTCGAAGAGAATTGTAAAGCCTACTTTTTTCTAAAGTTTAGAACCGACAGTGTAGAGTTCCCCAGAATCCCTAAACTAGTCTTTACTGTTTGGAGTTCTAATTTGAGACCTTCTATCAAAATTAGATTCAGACGAGGTATTATCGACTTCATGTATGATGTGAGGATCTTTAGATCGGATAGAGACGTCCTTAGAGAGAACAATGTGCCAATGTGAGAAGACATTACGACAAGTGCCACATGTTGGTCTCAACACTCATGAATTAAATTAATACACACCATGGGTAGTGTGAGAAGCTTGGTTGAAATTCTAACTGAAGGGTTGTAATGACCAATTATGTACGTATGTATGAATGCATTGATTTCTCTAACAGCAGCGGAGGAAACTATTTGATTTAAAAAATTTGTTCAACAATCTTTTAAATTTTTCCCTTTAACAATAAAAAGAAATAAGGAAACAAAAAAAAAAAAAAAATTCAATTCTTAAATAAATTTGTTGGAAATAAAAATCCAATATTCCAGATTAAATCGTAAAAGTATTCATAAAACAAGAAAATTAAATTGAAACAAAAGAATTCTCATTTCATTACATACATATTTTACATACTTAACTTAAAACAAAGAGAGAGAGGAAGAGAGAGAGTGGGAGTAAAAGAGACAATAAAAGGGACAAATAAAGAGAAAAAAAATAAAACATAAAGAAACAGAATGCCGTACGAATGTGACAAAAACCAAAAATAACAATTTCCGCTCTAATAAACGTTTCCACTTCGTAAAGTTTTTTATACTCGTTTTTAAATTAATAATTCCTATCTACTCTCACTCACACACTCACTCGCTCGCTCATTCGCTCTCGCCCATAATAAAGCTCTTCCTGTATTACATTATTGAATAGCTAAGCTAAACAGTTATTTTTGTATGTTAATGTTAATAATGAGTGGCTTTAAAAAGAGAAGGAGTGAACGAGAGAGAGAGAGAGAGAGTTGTGCTGTAGTATTAAAGTGTGTGCGTGTGATTGTATTAAGTAGGATAGTTTAGGTGAAAAAAACGGAAATAATTTATAAATAGTACAACAAAAACAACAAATACAAAGAGACTCATCAATGATACACAAAGTTATCAAGGAAATCGATACAAAAAAAAAAACGTCACATCCTTTATAACACAGTATAGCAAAGAAATTAAAATTGTTTGTGTGTGTGTGTGTGCGAGCGTAGAGTGTATCCGAAATCTATAATGGGTGTGTGTTTGGGTGTGTGATTGATGATTAAATTAATTTTTTTTGTTTTTTGTTATCAATGTTCCGCTTTGCTTTGAACTTTTTTTTGTTAAATTTTTCTATTTTTTTTACTTGTAAAATAAACTATTCAGACGCTTTATTTATAGGCTTTCGTGGGTTGGGTTAAAAGTTTAAGGCAATTTAATTAACACTTGAAATTGAAAACATTTCAGAATATTTTGTCTTGAAAATTTATTTCCTTAGTTGATGGCATTTAAATGTCAATCTGTAGGACATGATGTCCACATAATGCTATGCAATGGTAGTCAGAAAATGATGTTATGGTGGGAAGTGGTATTTAACGTTTTAGATTGAATTAGATTGGAAATGGAAATAAAATTAAGGCCGCTGATTAAATTCTATGATAGCCTATGCAGACATGATGTCTAGGTTGTTGTCATATGACTCTCAGGATTATATGTTTCATCCGTGGTTGGAGATTGTTAGCCAAAAGCATGGATTAGATGTGTACATACATACATACATTATTGGGCATTGAGGATTACAGATTTTAAGCCTTCAAGATTTTAGAGTAAACGTTTTTAAAGGTCGGCTTGACAAAAAATCAATGACAACATAATACATGGAAGGCTACACTAGTAGGCTTTTAAACAATATTGTTAGGCACTCTTGTTATGAAATATATTCGTTTCCGTGAATTAGAGTAAGTTTTCATGTAGTAATGCCTCTAAGTTATGATCTCCTAACTGTTATCTTTAATCACTGAACTGGACGGTCTTTGTTTTCCATGTCAAAATTGTTGAACCGCTAAGATAGTTTTAAATTCATAATTGGCCATTAAAACATTTCAGTCAGGATTACGACTTAGTTTCTCACACCACTCATGTTATGAGCGTTAATTTCATACATGAATGGCGGGATCTATAGTTTAAAGTCGACTTCGAACGACAGATTTTTGAAAAACATTTCATGGCAATTTTATTTTAGTCTCTGAGAAGTAAAATATTTTTTAATATTTCGTTTTGTTGGAGATGTCTGATCGTGAATCTATTAAACGTAACTTTGGAAGCAGAATCGGCCCAAATACGTTTTTAAAACGACTTTAAATTCTATTGTAAGAAAAGTATAACGTTCATTAAGAGAAAATCAGGTTGGGAGTTAGCATCCTGAGTTGCGTCAGGTCAACTAAGTGGGGGGAGATGTCATAGGAAAACGTGTCACACCAAGAGCACCACAGTGTATAATCGCAGTACTTTACTACTTCTACACAACAGTAATATACAACAGAAGATCAGGCGAGACCATTAACATTCGTTTATACTATAGATACCTATGTATACCGACTATGATTAGGCCTTCCAATATTCATTTAGAGCTCAATTTTTCGATGGCAGAGTTCCAAACCGAAGACTTTATTAGCAAATAAAGTTCAGTCTTTCATAATATTGCGATACATGGAAAGCTTCACTAGTAGGCTTTTTAACGACACCGTTAGGCACTCTTGTTATAAAATTGATTCGTTTCCATGAATTAGAGTGAATTTTCATATAGTAATGCCTCTAATTTATCTTCTAATGGTTATGTCCTTATTCACTGAATTGGACTGTCTTTGTTTACATAAATACATAGTTGGTCACTACAACCCTTCAGTCAGGATTACGACTTAGCTTCTCACACCACTTATGTTGTGTGCGTTAATATTATAAAGGGTCCGCCAAATAACTTTTCTTTTTGAAAATGCTTTAAAAAAACTACTGAATATTTTCTTAAATTTCTTTTCTTATTTGAAAGTACAATCCTTCCGGTTAATAATGGAAAATAATTTCATTCAAATGGCTGCCTTGGCTGGCCATGCAGTAGCCTACACGATCGGTCCAATTTTTAAGCACATTATCGATTGTGTGCAGCTGTATTTCACCAATGGTTTCACGAATATTGTCCTTTAAAGCGTCAATTGCCTCTGGCTTATCGGCGTAACACTTATTTTTGACGGCACCCCACAAATAATAGTCCAACGGTGTCAAATCGTAGCTCCGAGGTGGCCAAACGACATCATCTCTGCGACTGATAATGCGATCTTCAAAAACAGGGCGCAAAACACCGAGTGTAGCTTCGGCTGTGTGGCACCTAGCGCCGTCCTGTTGAAACCAAATCCATTGCCAATATCCTCCTCTTCAATTTTTGTGAACAAAAATTCGTTCAACATGGCCCGATAACGATCGCCATTGACTGTTACGGCCACTCCTTGCTCATTTTCGAAGAAAAATGGCCCAATTATGCCTCTGGACCAAAATCCGCACCAAACAGTGACTCGTTTTGGGTGCGTCGACTTTTCAATGTATGCGTGCGGGTTTTCTGTGCCACAAATGCGACAATTTTGCTTGTTTTCATACCCGCCAAGAGCAAAATGAGGTTCTTCTGAAAAGATGATTTTTGTTGCCAAAATCGGCATCTTCTGTAAGTCGATCGCAGTCCCACTTAGCGAAGCGAAAACGCGAATACACAACCATATTCGTTCAGCGGAAGGATAAAACTAATTATCTGTCAAATCAGACATGAGCTAAGTGTTACCATTCACGAAATAAGCACTAGTTGAAAAAAAAATGTTAGATGGCGGACCCGATACATGAGTGGTGGAACCTACAGTTTAATGTCGACTCCGAACGACAGTTTTTTGAGAAACTTTTCGTGGCAATTTTATTTACACTCAGAGTTTTTGCCAGATATCTGCTAAGAGGAAGTCGCCGAAGAATATTTGTTCATATTCCATTTTGTTTTGTGACCTGAGGTTTGCGCAGTGGCCTTACGCCTAATAAGTTAACACAGTAGCTACTAGACTACGGCGACTTTGGTCTTTGTTTTCCTTGTCAAAATTGCTGAACCGCTAATATAGTTTTACTGGCACAAAAGTAAGACATTTTCGTAACAAAAATAACTTCATTGTCTTACAAATGTAAACCATGAGTATTTTTTAATTTTATTTTCCAAAATTTGCTTCAGCAAACATTCTAATTTCCCGATTAAAATTCTCTCAACATTTTGATTATATACTGGCTGTCATTGCTTACTGGGTTATTCTTCAATATCACATTTCATTGTGAATTTTTAAATATTTACTGTTATTTATTTCCTGAATTTTCTCTTTTGGCCCGTAAATATTTTCAATTCCGTAAAGATACACACACATGGAAGCACACACGTATATACACCCACAAGAAACAATTAAAATTCAAATATTACTGCTTCACTCTAATAAAACCACAACAAATAGACAGAAACACTTACACTTCACGCATTCGCCAAATAAACACAAAAACAATAACATTTTATGTATGTTTTCATAAGTACTTAACACACGTACACCCACACACACTTAAGGACAAGAACAGCAACAGTAAAGAATAAGGAAAGGAAGAGATAAATAAACTTGACGAGCAGAAGTACTAGGATTCGTAGAAACTACTCGTACACAGTTAGTTATGCTCTCATGTGATAATGAAAATTCTTATAAATAAACTGAAACGATAAATGAGAAACGCACACTCACTTTTTCACACTCCTTAACTGCTGCATCGTTTAACATCAATACAACTACACTCTCATTGAAATGAATATAACGTGAGTAATAAATAAATCGTTTCGTTTCGTTAAAGACAACGAAGACAACGAACCGAAAAATAAACACTGAATATTTATGAATGTGTGTAGGTGTGTGTGTTGCTTTTGTAGTAGCATTAGTTATTGTTGTTGATATTTTAACGATTGTTTATTATTATTTGAGGCTTAATAAACAGTTTACACCTGATGATGCATTTGTTTCTACAGCAAAAGCTTTATTTTTAGGCAAGAGAAAGGAACAGATAGAGATGGTGAGAGAGTATTTGTATATATAATTGAAATTACTTACATAGTGTTGTTGTTGTTTTTATAACCGCTATTTATTAGTGTGTGCGTGTGTGTCTGAGTAATGAATAAATAGTTGTGGCATCATTTGCATACAAAAGTGCTGCTTTATGCTGTTTTAATAACAGAGGCAAAGAGAAAGAGAGAGAGAGAGAGAGAGTACAATACGAAGAGTAAATAAATGTTTTTCTCAGTGCTGAACACTTAAGCAAATCGTTTCTCATTTCTCGTTTATATGGTATTCTCTATTGCTCTAATAGATTCAACCATTAAAAATTGGTGAAAACAATTGAGAGTGAGGTTAGGTTATAAAATATTTGATAAATTTTGTGTTCTTTCCATGAACCTGGAACCTATTTAAGTTTTCGGGTTATCCAAAGCGTTAGTTTAGAAAGCTGTTAAATATCTTTCATATGAAATGTCATTTATTTAGTAAAGGGTTTATCATTTAAAGGTAGTTTACACGATAAACATTTTACATACAGTAAAGACAGATAGAAAAATGACAGCAAAAATCATTCGACAGACTTTTTTGCATTTAATCGGTGAGTAAAACATCGAAATAAAGTACAATAAACACCGGTATCTTTCTGCACGCGTTTTAGTTTGCATAAAAATACATCCATGGGCTAATGGAGTGCAATGGTTCTTAAAAAAATATCAAAAAAAACCAAGAAAGCCGTTCGTTTGACAAATTTTCTCTTAATGTTGCCTGCCCTCATTACCTATTGCGTTTACACGATACTAACAGCTCTCTTCTACACAAAAATTTGACATGACGTTTGACTTCTGTAATCATGTAAATTCAGCTTTACGAATATTGATCGTTTAACAACCGAAGAAATCGCCGTAGTCTAGTAGGTAGTGTGTTGGCTTATTAGACGTGAGGCAACGGTCTGAAACCCAGGTTAGGCATAAAAACGAAAAATTTTCGGCATCTTCCTCTCAGCAGATTTCTGTCAAAAACTCTGGGAGTAAATAAAAATTTGCCTTGAAAGGTTCCTCAAAACAAAAATCTGTCCTTCGGAGTCGACTTTAAACTGTAGCTTCCGCCACTAATGTATAAAATTAACACACAAACAACATAAGCGGTGTGAGAAGCTAGTTTGTAATCTTGACTGAAGGGTTGTAATGATCAATTGTGTTATGTATGTGTAACAACCGAAATAGGTAGAGTCTCATGCCTCGCAACATACACCTAAGCTATCATTTAAGCTTGTTGTGCGCTCACCATTAGGAATTCCATCTAACTTTCTATAGGACAAACTTCCTTAACTTCTTCCAGTCCACTACTCTGAGGAGAGTTATGAAGAATTCTTACGAAATCGAGGCAATAATACAAAAAGTGTTCTACAGTTTCGATGTATTCACCGCATGGCCTGCATTAATCATTTTCCATTACATGTAAGGGGAAGTGTACCGTGATTACGCTAATAAGAGGTTGCCTTAAACTTGTAAAAATTATTTCCACTTTTCAAGCATTATCGTTGGCATAATTGTGTTGTCGTCATCATAGTGTGGCAGAAGTTTGCTAAATTATAAAGAAATTTAAAGCAGTCGCTGTAGTCTAGTAGGTAGTGTGTTGGCTTATTAGACGAAAAACCCGAGTTCAAATCCCTTGTCAGACATCAAAATGAAAATATGAAAATATTTCTTTGGTGACTTCCTCTCAGCAGATTTCTGGCAAAAACTCTGAGAGTAAATAAAATTGCCATGAAAAGCTTTTCAAAAATCTGTCTTTCGGAATGAGACTCTCAACTGTAGGTCCCGCCACTCATGTATAAAATTAACGCACACAACACGAGTGGTATGAGAAGCTAGGACGTTGTACAATGGGTCAATTCCGACTTGTCACAGTTGGCAAGTACACGTCCTCTAACCTAACCTAACCTAAAGAGCTTAGGAGCTTTGTAAAGGCGGTCAGGTCTGTGTATCATCGTAAAGTACGCATTGCCGTATATTTCTTTTTTTTTTTCCGGGAAGGAGAGAAAATGCTTTATGCATTCATGAAGGTCGTCACCATACATGGTATGTCGGACTCTCCCACTGGGTATACCGACTAAAAACCCTCCTTGTCTCCTCACCGGGGTACCATTCTACCTCGGAACCACGGTTGCATTACTTCGAGGTGGACTCCTTTTGGCACCTGTGCCAGTTCCATCATTGTCAGCCTGCGTCCAGGCTCCGCTCTTCTGTTATTCTACTGCGTCTAGATCATATTTTTTCTTTCGCAGGACATAGTGCACAAATTGTTTAATTGCGTTCCAGTTTTCTCTGCTGTTTCTCATTTTCAGTACGACGTTTGTGGCATTAATAATGCCGATTTCAGCCTCGAGACTGACGTCTTTCGGCCCAGCGTCTGCAGCCGAAGAAAGTGTGTTCGGCATCGTCTAAGATTTCCTCTTCCTCGTAGATGTAGAATGGCGAGCGACATTTCCCCATGCGATGCAGGTACTCTCTGAAGTATCCATGACCGGATAGTTGGAATTTGTCGATTTGTCGATTGCATGGCGTTCTGAGCAGTTGAGTCCATTTTTTGTTCCACATTATGGCATGTATTTTGCATTTGGATTTGCATTTCCATCCTTAAAAAATCCAACTCACGTATCAATTTAAGACACCCGACCCCCATTCACAAAGCCATGGGTGCTGGAGGCTTTCAATGCTGATTTTTCGAATAAAAATTTCCTCGCTGATGGAACTCATACCCCAATCGGTGGTCCAGTCAACGGGCAGAAGTGTTGCATACAAAAGTGATTGTGGAATGTCTTTGTATCCAGAAAAACAGAAAAAATGACAGGAGTTGTTGCTGGCCCGTATTGACCTGTAAGAACCTTTACCGTCAATTCAGAGAGCCATGGCCGTATTATAGCCAAGTTTTTTGGCTTGTAATTCAAAATTATGACCTGAACTGTGTGTGTTTTCAATAAGACAGTGCCATGAGCCATACAACTAGATCAATTTTAGCTTTATTGCGTGAGAAGTTTCCAGTAAAAGTAATTTCAGGTTTTGGCAACGTCAATTGGCCACTAGAAGCACGAGATTTTACATAGTTAGTCCTCTACCTCGGATTACGTTAAAAACCATGTCTATTAGGATATTCCCCCAAGATGGGAGCATATGAAAAACAACATTCGTACATTTATTCGCCAGAAAACTAGGAGAATTGTGTGGTCCTAAAACAAAGAAAAGGTATAAAAAGAATGTGCGAAAGGTTTAATCATACTCCACAAAATTATAACTCTATAGGGATATCACATAAACGTCTTTAGCCCCCATCTAATATTTAATAGAGTGTGCTCTTAATGCCCCTTTAAATTCATTGCGTATTACTTTGTAAGCTCATTTGTATAGAGATTTATAAAATAATGTTATCTCTGTTGTTGTTATTATTGTTATTATTGTAGTAAATTTATTAGGATTTTTCTAATTCCCCAGATTCATTTGTTGCATGACTAAATATCTCATAATGAGTCCATTACTCATAATTTTTTTGGTTTCATCTCTTTTGTTGTCATTCTCTCGGTGCATGCATGTGTGTCTCTTGAGGGTGTAAATAACAATGAGAGAGAGAGAGAGAGAGAGAGAGTGTGAATGATGTGGAGAGATTGCTCTGTGGTATAAATGTCTACGTTGATCATTGTTTGAAATGGTGGTTTAACTGTTGTCGTGTGTGGATAAATGCTTATCGTTTATTTACCGTTAGTTGGTTGGTTGGGTTTAATAATGATTTATTTTTTTCCATTTTTTCTTGTTCTTCTTTGTTATCTTTGCCGGTATGTATGTGTGTTTAGTAAGTAAATGACTTACCGTAAAATTAATGAAGTAATGAGCGTGCAGGTATGGTTGCTTGAAGCTGTTATGATAAACCCCTAAAAGCAGACTTTAAATTTTAAAATTTCAGCAAGTAAAAAAATGATTTTTTAAGCACAACGATTGAAATTTTATTTCAAATACAAACAAAAAATTTTTTTTCACTCTAATTTTTAAATTTTAATTCAGTATCAGAGAACATTGAATATATGGCGCCACAGCTGTTTAGATTGATTGCTTTTTAACTGAAAAAGAAAAAAAAACATGATTGAAGAAAAACTTTCTGCAAACAATATGTGTGCATTAAAATTAAAAACGAAATTAATTACTTTTGTAATTAATTATGCAGAAAAGTGGAATTTGATTAATGTGTGCCTGTTTTATTGACTCATAAATTATTGGTTGCAGCTATAAAACTCTAAAAAATTAAAGAAAAATTGAATACAAGTGCGCATTAACATCATTGTGTATAAAATTTTTTAAAATAAAAATTTAAAATTTGCATTAAAATTCCAGAAATTAGACTGTGACTGCCTTCCAAAATGTATCAATACAAAGTTTGTATGCAGTTCTACTACTGTATATAAACTATGTAGATATGCAAAGTAACCAAACAATGCATCAACTATAAATCTGATGCCTGACTGCTTTTTGACTGCGTTAAAAATACATATTGGCGGCGTTTAGAAATTGTATATATTTTCTACAGCGGCATTATGAAACACGATACTTTGTTCAAACACAAAGCAACTAACATTTTGGAAGGCAGCCAGTGTTTTTTTTCTTTAGAAACCGTCACGATAAATTTTTGAACTAAAATTTCCTTTTTCAAAACTCAATTATAAATGTGTTTGAAGATAAATTAGAATTTAAAAACTAAAGACGCAAAGCAACACTTTTAGCAGCGCCACTTCTTGCCTCTAACAGGGTAAACCTTGCTGTTAACAGAGCACTGTTAGCTGTTTAACAGCGGCAAGAAGTAGATTAGACTTCTACTTTGCAATTATTGAAACTTATTGATATGAAATATAATTCTCATTATGATCATTATTATTTGTGAACTGAAGTGTTGAAATGTATAAGATGGTTGGTGGGGGATGGATGGGGTTAAAAATCAATTTTTTTTAAATTCTCTTTCTTGAATCTCTCCCACTATCACGGTTCGAAAGAGGACCCTCTGGACTATTTCTTATATGTATGTTTCCAAATGACTACCTCTGGACTACCATTTGCATATAGTCGGGTAGGTGTACTATTTCTTAAATGTTCCCAAATGGCCACTGGTCTTCTAGAGAATTTTCAATAAAAAAATTGAAATTTTCAAAGCCTATTTTCACAATACCATATCACTTTATATGTGACTACGTTGCTGATTATATTAAGAGTCCTTGGAACCTATTTATCTCAAAATTAGATCTTAAACAATTGGGCTTGTTCAGATGGATACTATTAAATAGCTAACAGTGCTTTGCTAAGGGCAAATTTTGTTCTGTTAAGAGAAGATTTTGCTCTGTTAACTGCAAATATGGCGCTGCTAAAAGTTATGGCTTGCTTCTTGAATTTTCAAATTCGAATTTATCTTCACACACATCAATTATAATTAAGTACGTATTTACCCTAATTATTTACATATAATCTTTAGCTATTTAAAAGCTCTAGGGCTTCTGTGATATATCACTGGAAAACTGTGATTTCGTCATTAACAAGGCTTTGTAGACAGCAAAACAAACGCAAGTCAAATAGACGAAGATCCGGGTTATAGAGAATTAATATTAAAACTTCCTTGTGTTGTGCAATACGCATATGGCTCATCATTTAAATGGTGTGTGGGGCATGGCATTGTTATAAAGCAACACAACATCTTTTCATTTGGCCAAATTCCAAATGCTTTTTCTTGACTGCTTCGTTGAAACAGGCGTATTATAAATAAAAGGGATAACAACTGATCATTTCACCTGTTTGTATTAGCTTTTATCATACAAACCCCTCAATGTAACCTTGTTTTCTGTTCATCTAGAAATATCATCTAGAAATATTTGTGGGGAGGCTGCGATCACTGTTTATAAATTTTCTCATTATTTATGGGCTTTTCTTTTGATCAAGTTGACGAGATCGCTTTGTCTGAAAACTCGCATAGTATTACAACGTTCGGAGTGACCCATTCCTAACCTGAGCAGCTTAGCAGGAATACCTAGCTCAGACATTGCGGCAAAACACGTTACTTGTGGGACTATCGAAGGCTGCCTTATAGTCGACAACGAGGTGATGATTGTCAACTTATTTTTCATGGGTCTATGGCGTGAAGTGAAGTTTTCGTCCATGGAGAACATGCCAGGTCTGCAGCCACACTGATAAGGTTCAATCAGCATTCTGATGAATGACTTCAACCAGTTACACTATCCGCTCATAAGAACCTTGTATTAGCTGTTTGTAGCTTCAAATACATTGTTGTGTTGCTGCTCGACTAGTGTAGTCAAGGAATGCAAAAGTATTTGCTGATAAGGTTTTAGTGGGTACTGAAGCGTTCTAAAAAAACCAAAGTTTTCTTTAAATGGACTAGGATTTTAAGGAAGCTATGTAGCATTAAATGTGTGCAAAACAAGTCTAGATGTTGCGTTCACAATATTCATGTTTCTTTCTCTTTCTTTTTCTGTTTTTCTGTCTCCTCTATTTACTTACAACTTTTACCAAAACACTCACACACACACATACACATACATTAACACCACTTCCGCTTTGCATACAAACATTAAATGGTCATGGCATGTGTCATGAGTATGTGTTAAAACGATACAATATTTATGGCCCCCTTTTTCTCATATATTTACTGACTGGTATGCAATGAGTATGTATGAGTATAAGTATGTGTTTGTATGAAGGAAAAGAGAAAAATCAATAAAAATTTATTGAAAACAAAAAAGGAGATACGAAATGATGAAAATTTTAAAAATAAAATATTCATGGTGATGGTCATGGTGGTGGTAGTGTTGCTGCTGTTCTTTCAGTTCCTTTTTAACTCGCCTTTAAATTGATTTCCGTTTACGACTCAAACAGTGAAAAGGAGGTGTGAAAATAAATAAATTAAGAAAATATAATTTCTTTACTTGCAAACATATTAAAAAAGACAGAAATTGTAAAAAAAACGAAATAAAATATGCAACAGAAATAAGAATTCGCTTTACTCGAAAAACTTAAATTATTTACACGAGGATCGGTTTGGAGGAAATTCCTTTGCATCGCAGTTCTTGCCTTATGGCTGGTTAATGGAGAGTATGAGAGGCTTCTGCTACGTTAGTCAATAGGGAGTGAAAGTAAACACTCTATGCTACTGGAAACTCGATAATTGTTTAGTAACTGTTGAGGCGATAATCCTGATAATCAGCTCTGAATGTCTAAGTACTGACTGGAAACATGCCAGATGTGAATTACTATTATACGAAAAAGACATCTACATCAGAGGTCAGCAACGAGTATTCAAAACGATGAGTAGATTCGAGTCATACTTATAATTTCAGCTACTTATACGCATTCATACTTATTTTAATATCACACTCATACTACTCATATTCAAAGTTAGAAATACTCATCGTACTCATACTTAACAATACGCACGATGTTGTTGATTTCGACTCTCCATGATTCAACATATACACGAAGCACAAAATAAGTATGATTCGAGTACGAACACCACAATACTCGCTAGAAGGTTGTGTGTGTGCTTTGCTTGCTGTCTTTGTCTTTTCTTTGCTCTTCTTTTGTAAATGCAACAATAATTACTACTGTAAATTTTGATGAATGATTCGAGTGACTCGAATCATTCGTAAGTATTATAAGTATTTTTCTAAATTTATGAATCTGAATGAGCAGGCGTATGAATCAAACAATGAATCGAATGTTGTGAGTTTGATGTCAACGTTGTACTCATACTCATTGCAACCTATACTTATAAATCAATGTTGTAGCGAGTACGAATGAATCAGAGTAGTTGAATTTTAATACTCTTGATTCAATTATACTCAAAATTTCATAAGTACCTATGAGTAGCGAAAATACGATTCATTGCTGATCTCTGATCTACATGAGCATTCTTTTCTAGTCGTTTTGCCGGGGGGCCTTTATCTGACACTGAGTAGCCAGCCACCTGTCAATACCTTGAAGTTAATCAAGTACAATGTCTGTGAATAGACTTGGCATTCACAAAACAGTTCTCATAGGCAAAGCACCATTCCGTACGATGTCTTTTGTATGATCAAGAATTAAAGAAACAGACTAGTTCTAGTTCCTCTCCGATTCTTAGTTAATGTCATAGAAATTCTGCTTTGAAGACGTTTTTCTTCATTTTAAAATACTTAGTAGAACTTTCTGCTTAATTTTCTCTAATATTTCTTATATTTGAGGGTTTTTATCTAGACTACGACTGCTTTATTGTTTTATAAACCTTGTTTAACCTGAAGTTGGTTGTAGTTTGTAGGCAGACTCTCCACATGCTTCTGGACAGCAACAGGGTGGAACTGTGTTTGATTCCAGATAATGGGAATGAGGTAATGCTACTGCAAATAATCTGGCAAAAAGTGGTGAAGGGTGTGAATCTGATACACTTTTGAGTTCTGATAACCCAAGGCCACTTCTTTAGGCTAAACGAGCAGATGATCAGACGGAGAGTGGATTCTTCTGCGCAGAACACGAAAGATTGCAAATATTTCTATCTTCTTTTTTTTTTTTGGTGAAACCAGCACTCAGGGGATGGCCCCTACTCATGCAGTGCATTGTGGAGGTTTTAGGAAAGTAGGTTATCGGAAGGTGGAAGAGAGGGAGTAGTGTTTGTGGACATCTCAAGATGCGAACGGCAAGGAAACGAGTTGCTGTTGGGTGACTATAAAATGGCCAGTGCTATACCTTCACCATTAGACAGTCTACAGCAATCGTCCCCAAGAAGCCCGCACCCTTCAGTCCTAGTTTCACACACTACTCATGACAATTTTTTATTTACTCTCAGAGTTTTTGCCAGAAATCTGCTGAGAGGAAGTCGCCGGAAAAATATTTTCATTTTGATGTCTGACCTGGGATTCGAACTTGGGCCTTCAGTCTAATAAGCCAACACTCTACCTACTATAAATACTCTTCTTTCTACAGAGTTTATGGTAACAATGAGCATCTTTATGTATCTACACCGGCATGCATAGACTCTGGGTTCTTGGCCGGAGTTTCTTCTTTTCTGCTGTTAAGCTGTGAACTCTGTGTCCCCCTGTCCTTATTTCGCTCTTCTTTATGTTGAATAAAAATATTTTGTTTCTTTCTCTTCCATCTTTTCCTGTTTCTTTGAATTTTCGATAGTAATTGGGCTTGTTTTGACTCATTTATAAGAGTAATTACTATGCAAAGTGTGGAGTTGTCTTACCTAACTTCTGAATGAAATGTTAAGCTGTCTTATGGGACAGCACATCTCAGAAAATTATGGGACTGTTGTATTTGATTTTATCAGCGTAAAATAAAAAAATATGTTGAGTATGGTTTTCAGCGCCCTGGTAGTCTAGTGGGTAGTGTCTAATAGTCTAGTAGCGTGAGGGTCGTGGGTTCGATTCCCACCAGAGGCTCTGGTCTGTGACACTACACCGAGCACATGGTCGAAGTTACTCAGCTCGTATATAATCCTAATATATATTATAAATCTTTCTGTAAGTCTGTTTTTTTGTTTGTTTGTTGGTTTGTTTGTTAGCCAATCACGCCTGGACCGATTTTCTTGAAATTTGGGATATAGATCGAGCTTTTGTCGGTGCAGGTTATAGGCTATAAATCTTGACCAAAATGGGAGAACAAATGGGACAAAGGGAGAAAAAATGGGCAAAAATTAGTACTTTTATGCATAAATGCTGTATTTGATCTGTTTTATAGGTAATATTTTACGATTTAGCTTGGTTAAGTTTCCCAAATAGCTATTGGAGGTGTTCCGTTTCTAAAGTTGAACCAAAAGGGGTCCAAAAAGGGGGAAAGGGGCCAAAAACGGGCAAATTGAGTGCATAGCCAATCACGCCTGAACGCCTGGACCGATTTTCTTGAAATTTGGGATATAGATCGAGCTTTTGTCAGTGCAGGTTATCTGCCGGGGAAGGTTTCTAAGTTGGTATGACCAATTTCCGACAGATGGCGCCACTGAAAATTACTAAAAATGATTTAAATCGTAAACTGTGGATTTGATCATGTTATGATCATTAGCAAAGTTGTTGCGGATGAGTCGACGGGATTTCTAAGTTGGTGCGATTAATTTCCTATAGATGGCGCCACTGAAAATTATTCAAAATGAATGACAAGTAATTGGTCGACCTACACCTCAAGCACGGAAGAAAAGAGCATTACGAGCCTCAGAATCAGACTTGCAACGAGCATTGAGACTGGAAAATCTTCGAGTACATGCCGCTGAGACCCGTTCGAGAGAAGTGAGATTAGAAAATGAACGAATGCGTATTACTCAGACCCATTCGTCTGAATCATCTGGACAACGGGAAACAAATTCAATAAAATGATTCAAAATTAATTGGATATTTGTGTAATGTCTTTCCTTCAAATTTATTTTAGTTGGTGGTGCAGCAACGCGCGCAGGGTACAGCTAGTTAGAATATAATTTGTAATTGTATTGTAATTAATAAATAAATAAATTAATAAATAAATAAATTAATAAATAAATAAATTAATAAATAAATAAATTAATAAATAAATAAATAAATGTTGAGTATGGCATTCAATGAACAGTGGAGCAAATTGTCAATTTCATTGTAAATAATTTCACCAAACTTTATGAGCAATTTTCAGTCATGGCCTTGATAATAAAACCATATTTTGGGGTATTATAAAATTTTAAAATATTTGTTTCAATATTTTATACTTTTGCTCCACTGTCCTATGTAACAAACATGATAAGTTGCTTACAATATGTTTTAATTTTAATTACATTTGCAAACGTCTTTTAATGGCATTCAAATTGAAGCTCCCCAAACAAAAAAGAGAATAATTCGCCAATAAGTCAAGACAATGAATAATTTTTTTCTCAATCGTTTAAAAACAAACAATCCGTCATTCATTCCCAACCATCAATCAGTTGTTGTTTTTTTTTTTTATCACCAAATAAAAAAGTCATTTAAGCCAACTTCAATTAAACAACAACAACAGCAGCAGCAGCATCAGTACAAACAAGTTTTGTTTACTTTACGAAATTTTTGGTTGTTTCTTTACCAACAAAAGATACCCTTTGGGCCTGGATATTTATTTGCCTTCGTTTGCTTTTGGCAACTTTCTACTGGCAGTTGTAATAACAAAACTTTAGACGGGAGGAGGGGGGCCTATTTCTATCACTTGCTTTAATAAAAAATGAAAAAATATTAACAATATTAATGGAAAATATGCTAATTTTTCTTATTAAAATAAGGAATATTTCTTTACTTTTTCTTTTCTTCGAAATAGGAGGAGAAATATTGACTCAAAAAAAAAAATTATGTTTGTATAGACGATGGGAAGAGGAGGAGAAGGAGGAGGAGTAGGGGTTGTGTATTGACAAAATGACACAAATAGTAATTGACAGGTTTTTATTTGGCTTACAAGATGTCATTGGCAATGTGCTCTGTTGTTAAAAGAGAGTCAATGTTGGCTTAAATATTTCATTGAAGTTGTCATCATTACAACGCCAGTATCGTCAGCATCGCCTTCATCATCATCATTCTTGTCGTTCTTATTAAAAAGGTCCGAAAGGCTTTGGTAACAAGAAAAGAAAAAAAGTATAAAAAAACGACTACGTAAAGTAAATACAGGAAATTTGTATGACAATCATAAGTCACAATGTAATTCAATAGGTCTACACAACAGTATTCATCAATATTTTATTGTAAATATCGAGTACGGCTAAAAATAAACAGATTTTTAGAATGGAAGGGGACGTAATATTTGCCAGAAAGTCATCAGGTTTAAAGCACAGGAAACAAATTTAACAATTTCTATAATTTTTTCACAGATTATCTGGCCAGATTATCTGATCCTCTAACCAGCAGGAGGAATATTTTGTACGGCAGTTAGAGAACAATTTTTATACAATGGATAGAAAGTTAGATTAGGTAGAACGGGTTGCTCAAAAAGGTTTGTGGGTTCACACACTATGGTGCATTGAAAGTTTTACCTCCACATTCTGTGAGAACCAGCGAACATTCACTGGGACATATTTTCGAGCCAGCTGTACTACTGAGAACTATGCGCACAGTTATTTATGATATATTTGCACAAAAAATAATGTGTGTGAAGATAAATTCGAATTTGAAAATCCAAGACGCCAACCATACATTTTAGCAGCGCCACATTTAGCGTTAACAGAACAAAATTTGCCCTTAACAGAACAAAATTTGTCCTTAACAGAGCACGGTTAGCTCTTTAACAGTATCCATCTGAAGAAGCCCACTTATTTAGAAGCTAATTTTAAGACAAATACTAGATGTATGAGTACCATACCATATTCCAAGGCCTCTTAATATAATCAGCAACATAGTCACAAAGTGATATGGTATTGAGAAAGTTGGCTTTGAAACCATCAATTTTTTGCTTGAAAATTTCCTAGAAGATCAGTGGCCATTTTGGAATAAATAAGAAATTGCACTCCATAAGGACTATATGCAAATGGTAGTCCAGAGGGTCCTCTTTCGAATCGTGGTAGTGAGATAGCTGGAATAATTCCATCATCTATCCCCACCAACCATCCTTTAGATTTCAATACTTTTGTTCGCTAATAATAATGATTATAATGAGAATAATATTTTATGTCAATAGACTGCAATAATTGCAAAATAGTAGTAGACTAATCCACTATTGCCACTGTTAAACAGTTAACAGAGCTCTGTTAATTGCAAAGTTTACCCTGTTATAGGCAAGAAGTGGCGCTGCTTAAAGTGCGGGTTTGTGTCTTTGGTTTTTATTCGAATTTGTCTTCACATACATAAAAAAATGCTCATTCTTCTTCTCTTGCATCCAAAAGTGCATGCAATAGTTGCTATGTGGACGGTTCATACCTTCAGACATTCGTCCAATTATACAGAGAACGATAATTACATCAGTAACAAGCCTGATTGAATTTTCTGTAGTTCCTACCGTTGCCAGAACAAGACCTTGCTCTTCTCTTTGCGTTAGCCAACCAGGAGTCTTATCTCCGGTAGTGTGGGAAGGTGTTGTGTTGTACCAATTCAGAAGATTCGCAGACAGAGTACTCCAACAATAGCTATTATTTGGATAAGACAACCATATACATAAATTACATAACCACTTCAGTAAGGATTACGATTGAGCTTCTCACATCACTTATGGTGTGTGTGTGTTAATTTTATATATGAGTGGCGGGACCTACAGTTTTAAAGTTAGAAGACAAATTTTTTGAGAAACTTTTCATGGCAATTTTATTTACTCTCCTAGAGTTTTTGCCAAAAATCTGCTGAGAGGGAGTCGCACAAGACATCTTTTTGCATATTTCGTTTTGTTAGAGATGTCTGATCTGGGGTTCTAACCGAGGCCTCTTGTCTAATAAGCCAGCGCACTACCCACTGGACTACAGCGATATCTTACCACATAGTGTTTAGTAATTATGGTCATTACGAGTCCTATTGATCGAAAATGCCTAAAGATTCTGCCTATTTTCAAATTATTGATGTTAGTCCATTTGAATTTAAGGGGAGGTTTGTATTCCCCAGTTAAAGAGACGCGTCAATCTGGCGCAGAAGACATTTCTGTCGCATTACATTTGATGGATGCAATATTGTCAACACATTATTGGTTAATCAAAAATTCAGCATTTAATCCTTTGAAGATACCTCGTGGGCTTATCAATGGCGTACATCTTCGCCAGGAAAATAGTGCACTCATCTAGTAATCTCACACTGTGTGCAATACTGTATCGGTTCTCGTATGCAAGACATCAGTAAATAGCGGGATATCATCGTGCTGAAAGGCAGATTTTCTATTTTGATCCCATAAGTCTCAGATTCGCTCCTCCGAACTACCGAATACTGCTACTGAACCGTAAAAACCTGAGTGATACTCTAATGTATCTCACCTGCTCGAGGTTCCTAAAGAGGTCTTCTGAATCAATTCATAATATCCCAGAGATGTTCTGCAGAAACTTATAAAAAAGTGACTTCTCAACTTTCCCCATCACCACAGCTATGTCGATCATGTTATCAAAATGGTTAGGGCCCGGTTAATGCAGCCACTAGTTCAGACCAGTCATCCATCTACTGTAACTTAGGAGTGTATTAGAGCGCCTGATATTTGAACCAGATAAGTCTTGAGATCTGACCTTCAATTTGATTTTTCAACTAATAGTTAAGAGTGAAATCCTGCACGAGTATACTCGTTTTTTAAATTTTCTTAAAACCCTGGTAGCCTAAGATCAAAATAAGCAGCATTCGTGAAATGTGAGCTTGTGAGGCTGTTACCTACAAAGAGATGCTAACGTTCAATCGTGCTATCAATATATCAATAGTTGCTTAGGTGGGTAGAGGTGGCTATCCATCTAAGAGAATCGGGTGGACACACTTAAGCCACTTGGGGCCCATTGTGTTTACTCGTTTAGCTGTCAATGTAAATATGGAGGCGCTACAAACTTCACCTTGAGATAATTAAGTGAACTCCTTCTAGATTTCGCTTGATAAAGGAGAGTATCCTTTAATTGGACAAATACGACAAAGATTAGATACAAACGAGCACTTTTTACAACTTATGAGCAGGCTTTCTGGTAAGATTGTTTTAAAGTGACTTAGAGGACGTTCAAAATAAAGCGTGATGCAAATGATCACATTTCCTCAGGCAATTAATCTTCTTCTTTGTATTCAAATTTTTCATTTCAATGCCCATTAAAGTTTCCGTTCGAGATTTTTCATCACCCACTGCGATACAAAGAATTTTCTTTTTTAATGAAGACAAAAGTGTGAATATATTTACTTGTAGACATAGGAAGCAAATAAAATGCAATTTAAATTATTTTCTCTTATTTCTCTACCCACCCACCCCCATCTACTCTCCTCCACTACTATCCTCTTTACATTTTTCGTGTATTCCAGAAACAATTTATTCTTGGAGGAAGGAAAAATGATTCGAAGAAGACATAAAATTCCCTGTCAGACGTTTGATAAATGATACCAAGAAATGAAATGAAAATAAAAGAAAGAAAAATATTTACGCACACTTGTTAATCTACACCTTAATCTGTGTTTATATTTGTATTTGTTTTTGTTGTTTATGTATCTAGGTTTTGTAATTGTGTGTGTGTGTTTGTGTATTTGTGATTGAGTGTTTTGCTTTCTAAGACTTTAAGTATCGAATTCTTGGCAAATAATGGTCTTGTCGAACAAATTTTTGTAACTCAAATATAATCAATGCCTCGCTTCCCCTTCTACACCCTCCTTCGTATGTACATGATGAGTGTTAATAACAACAGTAGTAGCCACAATATCAAAAACAGTAACATTGTTTACAACAATAACAACAAGGACAACAGCAGCAGCAGCAATGTACTGCTGTATTGAGATGTTCAATTTCTGCTTTTTGAAGCATTTATGGCCCCAGAAAACAAGCACACACACCCACACATACACACACACATACATATATGCACACAGAAATATCTGAATGACCAGAGAGTTTAATTTTTTTTGTGGCATTTTTTGTTGAGGCTTTTGAGAGCCCACAAAAATTTAATTTCAGCATTAGGGTGGTGCAGATGTTACGGACTTGGCCCTTGAATAGCCTTAACGGCTCAATTACAGAAACCACTATAAAGATCTAAAGTGTTACTGCATGAAGTGTATTTTATGAGATTAAGGCCTCAAGTCACTGTAGTCTAGTAGGCTGAAGTCCGCATAGCCTAGTAGGTAATGCGTTTCTCTGATAGTTAGGCTGCTATAAGATCTTTGTCGAGCTTTATGATTAACTCAACGATCGTTAGGCAGTGTCGCTGCTGCCTCGATTTTCTTTCTGAGCTCTTCAGTGTCTCACTTCTCTGAGTCCCTGGACACAGTCACATTTCGTGAAACTGCAGGGCCGATAAGCTCTTCAGAGCTGGTGCACCCCTTCCGGAATCCTTGTCAATCGATTTATGTTAAATTAACCATTGTGCGGAAATTCTTTAGGGACGCCAACCTATCCTGGGTCAATGAGCAATCCTGCTCCACTGCTAGACCCACTTGGTCCTCGATGGATAGAAGGCGCACCAACCAATTGCTCGGGCTTGATCGCAACGTCATCTCGATCACAGTGGCCATGCTTATAGGTCATTGTGTTATGGGAAGACATGCGGTAAGAATGCAGCTCCCATCTAACGACTTCTGCAGTGGATGCGGAACTGCTGAGGAAGAGGAGGCTCTTATCCACTTTCTTTGTCAGTGTCCATTTCTTGCGAGGTCCAGATCGTTGTCAGCTTGACAGAGCTATCATCCATTGATGTCAAGGATATAGCTTCGTTTATTAAACTTTCGGGCTGGTTTTCCAGCGTAGGGTAGTCGTGTCTTTAATGTGCAGCCTTTCAGCTGACCAACTTCTTCTCCAGCTTGGGGAGAGTACTCGGTCAGTACTGGCACTGCGTTTACTCGTGGCGTCACAACGCGACGCTATGCATATTCAAGTGTGCTCTTGGTGTCGCAGCTGCCACTCCAACCTATGTACTTACCTACCTAGTAGGTAGTGTAATGGCTTATTAGATGATAGTCTGTGGGTTAAACTGTAGCCCAAACGCCTCTAAGAAAACAAAAAAAAAAATATTTCTTTGGCGGCTTTCTCTCAACAAAACCTGGCAAAAACTCAGAGTAAATAAAATTGCAATGAAAAGTTCTCCAAAAATCTGTGGTTCGGAGTTAAACTGTAGGTCCCACCACTCATGGATAAAATTAACACACACATAACATGGGTGATGTGAGAAGCTAAATCGTAAACCTGACTGAAGGGTCGTAATAACCAATTAACTACTACCCTACTATCGTTGCCTAGACACAATGCTCCCCTCAAAAAATATTATTATTGTTGCGCACAGGTTGTAGTCGTCGTAGCCTAGTAGGTGGTGTGTTGGCTTATTAGATGTGAGGCATCGTTTCGAACCCCAGGTTCAACATGGGTGATGTGAGAAGCTGGGTCGTAATTCTGACTGAAGGGTTGTAGTAACCAATTAACAGCTGTTATCTGTTGTTGTCTAGACAGAACGCTCTCTTCAAAAAATATTATTCGTTACCAAAAATGATGTCGATAAAATCAGAGTCGACAAAATCAGAGTCGACACAACACAATATCGACGGCGTATTGACTCACAGAATACCAAATGTGTGTCGACAGTCATTTATAACTGTCAATAACGACAAACAGAATACCAATTTTAAACTGTCGACGCAAGACGACGTCGACGACGACAAGCAGAATAAGGGTGATTATTGTTCTGCAGAGGGTACTAAAGAACTATTGTGTAGTGCCTCCATCAATTTAAATAGATTTTGACAAGCCTAGTTATCCTGGCGAATTGTTTAAATGTATTAGAGTTTTAATGTTTATTGTGATTAAAAGTAGATAATAAGCTACCAACCATTAAAAGGTGGCTTTCGAAATGGAAAAACTTCCGAAGAAACTCTGATTAAAATTGCCTGCTTATTCCTGTTTTTCAAAGCGAGATACTTGAGTTTGTAATCAGACTCTGTTGCTACTACATCAAGTACGCAGTTTTTTTTTTAGAAAATAATAGACGATTGTCAAAGCTGTAATGGAAAGATCACAGGCGGATATATTCCAAATGGTAATTGACTACGGTCCTCAAAGCAGCGAAAGGCGTGCAAACGTCTGTGAAAGAATTTGTTTCAAATAAAACTGATGATGTGTGTTGGCATGCTCGATCCATGAACCTGAGGTATATAATTAAATGCTTGCAATCTGTTGCCATCTTTCTATAATGAAAGCTTTTTCCGTCTTCAATCAATACTTTTTTTTTAAACAAAGTTTTGCACCACCCTACTAATCACACAACCGTTCTCCTCTGGCTTTATAATAAATTGAACGTTCATTATTGCAAGCGCAAGCCGAGAAGAAAAAAACTCTCTATTTTGGTCATGACATTGATTGCTTTTTATCAAAAAAAAAAATAATTTTTTTCCCCTGACAGAGAAACAAACAAACAGTGTAGCGTATTTGAGCTGATGCCACACAATTACACTCATCCCTATACACCATGCATCAGCAATGTCAAAACCAAGGCAAACAATTTCTGTTTTTCGTTAAGGCCACACAGACACGTAAATCTCTTTGTGGATTAAAAAAATCGCCAACTTTGCGAATCATGTGACCACAATTCAGAGAGAAAGGGAAAGAGAGAGAGAAAGTAATGCAAACACACACGGACTCAATGAAAGAGAAATCTCTAATTGGAAGAAGAAAAAAAAAAATGAAAACTTCTTTTACACACATACACACATGCATCCACACTGTTATGTAAAAGAAAAGAAACACTTGACAGTCATTCCATTTAAGTGGTTCCATATGCCCTATGTATTCACACGCCATACTCACAGAATGAAATGAAAAGAAAGAAAGAAAAATTTTGCAATGAAATGAATTGAAAGTATTGAAATTCAAATGAAAGTGTTTCCGAGTAAGAAAAAACTACTTAAGAAGGCTATTCAAGACAATAATAAAAGAAAAATAATTACACTGTGCAACAGAATTTTATAAAAAGGAAATTGGCACACAAAAAAAAAAAAAGAGAATGGCAAGTGAATTAAAAGTTTTTTTTCGCACTCTAGGGAAATTATAAAACTTATGAATATTTTTTTTGTGTAGTACAGTGTAATTAAATTTATTTGTATGTCATGTCATGATGAAAATAATTACAATCAATTAATGCAAAATATGAATTATTTTTAAATTTTTTCTTTCCATTTGGCAGTTAAAATTTTAATTTTTAATGAGCTCCAGGAAAATTGTTCTGTACCAAGAGGGATGAGCAAGAAAAAATTTTCTCTTTATACACGTTTCGCTTGAAACCAATCATTACTTATAAGATAAAGAATATGATTGATTAATTACGTATGTGCATTATGTTCATTCAAAAATTTAATTATTGCAGTTTTGAAATGCTTAGCATTGCTTAGTAATTGTATGTTGTTTGGGAGTTCATTCCAAAGACGAATTGCATTGATGTAAAAGTGTCTCTCAGATATCTGCCTGCGGTATCTAACGCTATTAATTCTCAAGCCTCTATTAGATCTTGAAAAAACTAATCTATCAAACAAATAATGGGGTTTCCTAATATAGATGATTTTATGTAGGTACACCAGAGTCCGGCATTTCAACAAATTCCCAAAAGATGTGTTATAGATTCGATATGAGAACTCAGATATCCTACTGTACCTTGTACGACCAAAAACATATCGAGCAATACTGTTATAAGTGACCTTGAGCCTGTTCCTACTTACTGAGTCGCAACTAGAAAACAGTTCACATCCGTACAGCAGAGTGGGGATGAGATATGTTTTCGCGAGCAGCATACGAATATCAAACGGAGTAAAATATTGCGTTAGCCAAAGACTTCGCAACATGGCAACCGTTTTACCGCAGATAGAATTCACATGGTTGGACCAGTTAAGGCTGTTATTAAAGATAACTCCTAGGTTCTTAACACTATGTACAGTCTCAATAGAAGTATTATTAATCTGTAATGGTGTAAGCTGTGCCGTATAGTTTACCTTGCCTATTATTAAAGCTTTTGATTTCCTCGGATTGAGGCAAAGACCATTAATCGACGCCCATTGAAACACATTATGCAGATCACAATTTATTTTCCCTATACAATTTGTAATATCAGATGGCAAGCAACTAATGTACAACTGAACATCATCTGCGTACGTTTGTACCTTGCAAAACTTCAACTTAGTTGGCAGATCATTAGAATATATCGAATATAAAAGTGGACCAAGAATCGAGCCCTGTGGTACACGTCTAGATATTAAAAAATTGTCCGATTTAGTACCATCATGATACACAAATTGACTTCTATCACGTAGATACGACGAGATTAGCTTGACAGCAGTATTCGAAAAATGGCACATGTGTTCCAACTTTTAGCAGAGAATAGTATGATTGACGGTGTCAAAAGCCTTAGAATGATCAAGTAAAACCAAAAATGATGTCATATTGTCATCCGCACTTAATCGCAACTCTTCCGAAACATCAATGAGCGCAGAAATGCAGCTGTGATTAGGTCTGAAACCAGACTGCCTCTCAGAAAGCACGCCATTGTCATATAAGTATCGGGTCATCTGCTTATAAATTAATTTCTCGAAAATTTTCGATAAGTATGACAATATTGCGATTGGTCGGTAAGTTTTATCTTGTTTCGGCACTGGTATTATCTTGGCACTTCACCTTGAGATAATTGAAATCTTTCTAAATGGAATCTTTCTAAATTTCGCTTGATAGTGGAGAGTGTCCTATGATTGGCCAAATTTCACAAAGATTGGATACAAGCGAACTTACTTTACAACATATGAGTAGGCTTTGTTGCCGCATGTAATAACGAAATAGTAACAGGTTCTTTAAATAGATACCAGAATTCTCTTCTATGCCACACTAACAGCTACTCATGAAGGTTGTGAAAGCATTTTTGTAGCGAAACAGCGAAGACAGTTGTATTGCTTCGTCAAATACCATGATCGGTGAAATGTTCTCCGTGGGTAGTACAAGGTAGTGTGTTAGCTTATTAGGCGTAAGGCCGTGGTTCAACCCCTCAGACCTCAAAAATGTTGAACAAAACAAAACTGAAAAAATATTTCTTTAGAACACTTCCTCTCAATGTGTGTGAAGATAAATTCGAATTTGAAAATCCAAGACGCAATCCATAAATTTTAGCAGCTCCACATTTGGCGTTAATAATCTTAACAGAACAAAATTTGCCATTAACAGAGCACAGTTAGCTATTTAACAGTATCCATCTGAACAAGCCAACTTGTTTAGGAGCTAATTTTAGGACATATACAAGGCCTATGCCATATCATACTCAAAGGAAGTTTCGAAGGCTTCTTAATATAATCAGCAAAATAGTCACATACAAAGTGATATCGTATTGTGAAAATTGACTTTGAAAATATAAATTTTTTTAATGGAATATCTCTAGAAGATCAGTGGCTATTTGGGAACCTATTCGACTGTATGAAAATGGTAGTCCAGAGGGTCCTCTTTCGAACCGTGGTAGTGGGATAGCTGGAATAAGTTTGAGATTCGAGAAATTTAATTTTGAAAAAAATCGATTTTTGAACCCCTCCATCCCCCACCTACCATCCTATACATGTCGACACTTTTATTCACAAATAATAATGATCATAAAGGGAATTAAATTTTATGTCAATTGTCTGCAATAACTATAAAGTAGAAGACTATTCTACTTATTGCCGCTGTAGATTAACAGTTAACAGTGCACTGTTAATAGCACATTTTACCTTGTAAAAAGTGGCGCTGCTAAAAGTGTGGGTTTGCGTCTTTGGGGTTTTAAATTTGAATTTATCTTCACACACATGAAATTCTGTAGTTTTGTTAAATTTATTTCTGTTTTTAATTTTTCCTTAATAATTCACTTTACGTGCATCATACTGCACCTTAATTTTATTTAAACATTGGCAAGATGTACGAGGGCTTAACATGAATTGCATGCATTAATTCTCTCTCTATTGACGTCAAATATTTTTGAAAAAATTTTTAATTTTTTTTTTTTTTGTTTGGCTCTGCGTGGCACGAAAAGCCATTAAAACGACCGAAAGTTGAAGGTAAGAAATCATTTAAAAATGTAAGAAAAATGTCAGAATGAAATTAATAAAAATGGAACAAAGATAGGCAGACATTGGTAAAGGGAATACCCTACAGAAGAAATCTCAAAAGTCGATGCAGGGCATTAAAATATTTTTTGGGGTGAGGTTCTCAGTGTTCCCAGTGTATTTGGAATGTAAAGCTTTTTAATTTTCAATTTAAAAAAATTCATTTCCACTTAAAAGCAATGTAAAGTTATGCTGAAAAACATAAAACAATTCAAGCGATAAATTAAAATATAAAAAGCATTTCGTCGTATAAAAATTTATTCAATTTTTCCAAGAATCACTGTACACAGTACGAGTATCAAATGGAATTCAACAGAAAAATAAGAGACATTAAATTGAGTTTTTCTTTAATGTTCCTGTATTGTTGCTAAAAGTATTTCTTTTTATTGTTGTTGTTGCTGTTGTTGTTTTGTAATAAATATAAACTCATAAATCATGCATTATTTCATTGTCTCAATTTTCTTTTGACCACATTCTCCTTGAGCCTTATTATCCTTGTAAAAGCGTATCCTTGTTGGCGAACACAACAAGTGTTGGGCCAGAGTACTGGCACAATAAAATAAACAAAAAGAAGAATTTATAAGGAAAAGGAAAGGAAATTTCTTTTTCTTGGGAAATATACTTGGGCATACGTATTACTCATACGCTGGAGAAGTTTTATTTAAAAGAATTTCAATTCGATTTAATTTCTTAACATTTGTTTTCAGTTTTAGTAATCCAGCATGAGTACCAGACTTGTAATTATGTGTGTGAAGATAAATTCGAATTTAAAACCCCAAAGACGCAAACCACACTTTTAGCAGCGTCACTTTTTGTCTTTAACAAGGCAAAATTTACTATTAACAGAGCACTGTTAACTGTTTAACATCGGCAAAAAGTAGAATAGTCTTCTACTTTGCAATTATTGCAGTCTATTGACATACAATTTAATTCCTTTTATGATCATTATTATAATAAAATAATTAATAATAATAATAAAAGTATTGAAATCTACTGAATGGTTGGTGGGGGATGGAGGGGTTCAATAATCGATTTTTTTGAAAATTGAATTTCTCGATTCCCAACATTATTCCAGCTATCCCACTACCACGGTTCGAAGAGGACCCTCTGGACTACCATTTGCATATAGTCGGCTAGGTGTTGTATTTCTTATATAAATTTTTTTTTTTTTTTTTTTTTTTTTTTTTTAAACCAGCACTCAGATGATGGCCCCTACTCATGCAGTGCATTGTGCGGGTTTAAGAAAATAGGTTATAGGAAGGTGGAAAGAGGGAGTAGTGTTTGTGGACATTGGATTTAAACTTACCAATATCGTAACTGACGGGAAAAACTTTCGCAGGAAGATCATTCCACAAGCGAGCAGTGCGGGCAAAAAATGAATTTTCTCTGTAATGCATTGTGCGGTTCACTGGACAATCAACCACAAAAGGATGTGCTCGGCGAGAGGTACGAGTACCACGTAAAAATATGTGATTATCGGGAACAAAGCCCCTTATCTCTCGAGAACACCTCCCATTATAGTACCGATAGAACAATGAAACACACGCCACATTGCGACGATGCTCCAACGAATCAATAGAGTTGGATACCCTACTGTCATTAATAAGCGCCTTCGCCCTCTCCTGTACGCGGTCGAGAAGCTTCAAAATAGACTTTGAAGCACCGGCCCATACATGAGAGTTGTACTCTATCCTAGGTCGGATAAAGGTCCTGTAAATAGTAAGAAGGTCGGATGGAGTGAAGTATTTTCTGCACCGTTTCAAAAAACCAAGGCACTTGAATGCTTCTTTCGACACTCGAAAAATGTGATCGTTCCAACGAGCATCACAACTAATTCTCATGCCCAGAACATCAAGAGCATCCGCCTCCTCAATATTTACATTACCCATAGATACAGATGACAAAACACCAGCACCAGCATCACGCCGGTGTGTCAAAAAACAACATTGGGTCTTGCGCGCATTAAAATCGACCCTGTTCGCGCGGCCCCACTCAGAGATTGTTATCAGGTTCTTATATGTTCCCAAATGGCCACTGATCTTCTAGACAATTTTCAAAGCTTATTTTCTTAATACCATATTACTTTATATGTGATCTTATTGCTGATTATATTAAGAGGCCTTGGAACTTTCCTTTGAGAATGATATGGTACCCATAGACCTGGTATATGTCCTAAAATTAGCGCCTAAACAAGTGGGCTGGTTCAGATGGATACTGTTAAACAGCTAACAGTGCCCTGTTAAGGGCAAATTTTGTTCTGTAAAGAGAAAATTTTACTCTGTTAATGCCAAATGTGGCATTGCAAAAATTAATGGATTTCGTCTTGGATTTTCAAATTCGAATTTATCTTTACACACATAGAATAAAGCCCGTCTTATTCATGGATCCGGTGTTTGTTTTTTTTTTACAACCACTGTACACACTCTATATGTGGTTGCCAATCCCACCTTATAAATTCTATTAAAAAAAAAATAAAATAAATTCAAACAAGTTGTTGTGAAAATATTTACATTTGGCCCCTCCTGCTCCTCCTCCTCCTCCCCATGCTACCCGTTTTCCTCTACCACTCCCAAAATAAATAAATAAATAAAATAAAATATTTGAATGTGTTTGTTTTGCTTTCTTTTTTTTTTCTAAATATACTACAATTGAGGTTCTCATATGGAAATTTATAATTTGATGAATGGCTGTATGAATGAATGAATGAATGGATGGATGGATGAATATATGAATGAATGTATGGATGATGTATGATCTTAATGTGCTACTTGGAATTGAAGTCCCCTTTTTGAAGTGACCATTTTCGTGAGTGGGATTTCTTATTCGGTTTTTTGTTTTCTTTTAATATGTGGCCATATGAGAATATTAAGTAGAGTGGCACGTGTAAGTGATTATGGAATATATTTCTCTTTAAAATGATTCATTGTTGTTGTAATATTTAGTTTTAATAGTGAATGGACTTGCTCTAATCAAAATAGAGCATGAAGTTGTATTATTTTTATACAATTCTATGTATGATTACATTTTAAATGGAAGTTTTGGTGGGGATATTTGACAAACTATCGCATGAAATTAATTTGATGGCCTTTGTTGGTATATTAGGATCATAGAACCATTGAAATAATCACTCTTGTGGTTAATTAATTGATTCTAAAATAAAATTTAATTTACATACACGTACACATACATATGTATGTACATAATTGGTCATTAGCTTGGATTACAACCTAGCTTCTCACATCACCTATATTGTGTGTGTTAATTTTATCCATGAGTGCTGGGACCTACAGTTTAAAGCCGACTCCGAACGACAGATTTTGAGAAACTTTTCATAGCAATTTTATTTAACTTACAGAGTTTGTTGCCAGAAGGCTGCTGAGAGGAAGTGCTCTCGAAAGATCTATTTTTATTCATATTTCCTTATGCTCGAGATGTTAATGAGAATATCAAAGCCAAGGGTTGACCATACAGTTGGTTATTTTCTGATATATGCACAGGGTTCACAGCGTATAAATGAAGGAAAATCAACTTATTAGGAATTGGTCCAATAATCAGTTACAATCAGCTATTTAAGTGTGTTCTGCACCAGTCCTTGTCTTATTTTAAATTAATTAATGGTTTATGGCATCACTAGCAACATAAAGGCAACTAAATTAAAAAAAAGTTGCCATACCTAAACATAAAATTACTAAAAGCATTAAATACCTATGGAACTGTTATTGTGCGTTTATGAATACAAATTTTTATGAGAGGTTTATAAGTGACAAATTGTTAAATAGCTCTTGTATACTATAAACCTACAATAAGGCTTTTTTTATGAATATGGCTGTAAGACTTTATCTGTCAAAAAAGAATGTGAATGTGTGAATATAAATTCGAATTTAAAAACCAAAGACGCAAACCCACACTTTTAGCAGTGCCATTTCTTGCCTCTAACAGGGTCAACTTTGCAATTAACAGAGCACTGTTAACTGTTTAACAGTGGCAATAAGTAGATTAGTCTTCTGTCTATTGACAAATACCGGGTTATCCATTTTGTGGTTTCAAAAGTGAACGTAAATAAAACACATATAAAATATTTTTTTTATGATATTTCTTTTTTATTGTAAAGTTTGAACGTTGACATTATGTGTGAAACACTACATCATTTAAATGACCTCCACGCGAAGTGTTGCAAGCATTGATTCTTTTGAGGTAATTTTCGACCACCTTTTGACACACATTGGGCGGTATCTCAGCCATAACTTGACGAATGTTAGTTTTTAAGTGCTCAAGAGTTGAAGGTTTATCTGCATAAACACGATCTTTCGCGTAGCCACACAAAAAAGTCTAATGGTGTCAAATCGCATGATCTTGGTGGCCAGTTGATATCGCCACGACGAGAAATTACGAGGCCAGGAAATGTCTCTTGCAATAAAGCCATATTCGCTCGAGTTGTGTGGCATGTGGCACCGTCTTGTTGAAACCACATATTCTTCAAGTCGTATTCTTCAATAGCAGGCAAAAAAAAAAAGTCGGTTATCATATGACCATAACGCTCCGAATTGACGGTGACAGTCGTTCCATCGTCGTTTTCAAAGAAGTAAGGTCAAATCACACCTTCGGACTAAAGAGCGCACCAAACAGTGACATTTTCTGGATGTAATGGCCTCTCTGCAATTACTTGAGCATTCTCAGAACCCCAAATACGACAATTTTGTTTATTAACATACCCACCGAGTGTGAAATGTACTTCATAGCTGAAGAAAATTTTGTTCGATACGTGGCTGTGGCAGAATCACCATTTTTGTAGTAGGTTTTGATAATTTTTTTGCGTTGTGTGATAGTTAAGCGATCCATTTTCGTTAATGTCAGTCTTTCAACTGAAAAGAAAAAAATTGGTTTCACAACTTAGTTTGACAGATGTCGAATTCCAGTCCCATACTTTTGAAACCACGAAATGGACAGCCCTTTAAAATATAATTCTCATTATGATCATTATTATTTGTGAACAAAAGTGTTGAAATGTAAAGGATGGTTGGTTGGTTCCAACTATCTCACTACCACGATTCGAAAGAGGACCCTCTGGTCCACCATTTGCATATAGTCGGTTGGTTGTACTATTTCTTATATGTTCCCAAATGGCCACCGATCTTCTAGAACATTTTCAAACAAAAAAATTGATATTTTCAAAGCCTATTTTCTCGATACCATATCACTTTATATGTGGCTATGTTGCTGATTATATTAAGAGGCCTTGGCATCTGCCTTTGCATATATGTATGTAGTATGGTACTTATGGACCTAGATTATTTTTCAAAATTAGTTCCTAAACAAGTGGGCTTGTTCGGATGGATACTGTTACACAGCTAACTGTGCTCTGTTAAGGGCAAATTTTGTTCTGTTAAGAGGAAATTTTGCTCTGTTAACGCCAAATGTGGCGCAGCTAAAATTTATGGTTTATGTCTTGGATTTTCAAATTCGAATTTATCTTCACACACATCAAAAAAGAAAAGTTGTAAAACTCTGTCATTTTAAGTCTGCTTGACATTACACTCGTGGTTTTATTTCAATATAGAATACAATTTTTATTTCCCCTTGGTTGGTATGATTATTACCCAAAGCAGTGGCTTAAACGTATTGTCAGTATACACTGCTTTGTATGCTCTATGAGTGCTTTATTAAAACTTATCTCTTTATTGTAATGTTAACTACTTACACTTCCTTAACTCCAAAACGGCCGGACATTATAATACATTCTGAGAATTTTATTTCAAATTAGTATTCCTCCCTCCTGTCAATATTATTTAAAGACTTAATAATTTTTTGTTAATTTAATAGATCCGTTATTTCATACTTCATTTCTTTATTTTCTTTTGCTTTTCTTTACAGGTAATTAACCAGACATACATACATACTTTGTACATGTAATAATCTCTTAAGTACTGACAATAGAAGAAGAAAGCACCACCACCATCAGCCCTTTGTGCTGTCAGTCTGTGTCAGCCCTGTAAGTCTTTATTTTCTTTATTATCTTGAGTTTTATACACTGCCATTTTCCATTTTCCATTTCCCATTTTCCTCTTTTTGTTTTTGTTTTGTTGGTTAATGAATTCTTTAACCATTTCCTCCTTAATTTATCAACGCAAGTTACACAAATAACATGAAGCCATTCTATCTCAATGATGATGAGTTTGATGATGATAATGATGATGATGATGATGATGATATTGAGAGATTGGCAATAATCCCTGGGAAGGATAAGAAAATAAAAATTTTTATTTTATTTCGTTTTTTGCTTTTAGTATTCATTGGAGTCTATTTTTTGATAATAAAATTTAACAAATTGTTATTACACAGGCTTAAAGCCAAATTCGAAATGAGAATGGAAAACAAATTGCTGTCTACACATTGGCAATACGAAAAGGAAGATTTGTATGTTTCACATACATAAACTGGTTAAGGTTTTTTCCTTTCGTTTTTCTTGGTAAAGGTTTGGGGAAAATCTTACACAGGTTTCTAGAATTATTAGGTAAAACGGCCTATACGGCCTACGTTAACAGGGTTATATAAATAAGCCTTCCTTTAAATTCGGGTGGACTAACATCATGAATTTTCAAACACGCAAAATCTTCTCTCCTTTTCGATCAATAGAAAGAGGAAAAACTCTGTTGATTATGGAACAAAGAATCAATTAGGCTTCCAACGTGCTTAATTATTGGGCAGTCTATGGTAGGATATGTGTTTGAATGAATAGATTACCTACCCATATTGAACTTATTGTAGGAGCTAACTGACTGATGAAGGAGAGAAGAAGATCGGTTGAATGGTCAATGGAAAAAATGAAGACTCAAGCATAGATCTGTATCGTCTCGGAGAAAACTTCAAATATGGCTGGTGAATGCATCCAAAGAAGAACGATGAAAATATTAAATATTGATAGACGAGGTAAAAGCTACACTATACATAGAAAGAAAAACGGCGTGCTAAAATCAACTTTTCTATTCTCAATTTTAGCTAAAAAACGTGCTTGAAAAATTAAGCCCGTTTTGGCTATTGTTTGCTTAAAACAAGCAAAAAACGGGATTGATCTGAAAAACTAAACCTTATATTACTAAAATCAACACTAAAAAGCTCAAATCTATTTAAAAAAGTGTTATTTTGAGTTATTTGTTATTTGAGTTATGGAATGTGGGTTTTTAAGTTCAAAAGAAAACATTTTAATAATTCTCATTTAGTTCATGTGTATTTATACAATATATATCCAACAAAATGTCGTATTTTTCGCAAGTTGCCTTTCTTTGGTAGATGACTTGGATTATTCCGGTCGATGACTTGCATTTTTTTTGGGTAGATGACTTCCATTTTTTTTGGGTAGATGACTTGCATTTTTTTTGGGTAGCTGACTTGCATTTTTTTCAAATCAATCGATTTTAGGATTAAATCGAGTTCGAGCTTAAATCAAGTTCAAAATTCTTTAAACAAGCTCGTTTTTGGATAAATTTAGGTTTAAATCAAGTACAATTTATGGCTTAAATCAAGTTCATTGTGCTCGAATAAAGTACGATTTGCCTCAATTTGATCCCATTTATTCAAGTACGAAATCTAGCTTAAATCAACTTTATAATTCTTGAAACAAGTGCGCTTAAGGATTACTTCAACTTCTGATTCTCTTGAATCAAGTACGAATTCGATCTTAAATCATGATGAGATCACTTTGATCCCAAAAAGGCTTAAATCACGCTAAAATCATCAACACTTTTGTACTTGGCTGATTCGGGCTTGATTCAACTCTTTTGTACTTGATTCAAGCCAAACCGTACTTACCGTACTATTGTGACCGATATGGATTGATTCAAGCCCGGATGGCTTGATTCTTTTTTTGAGTGTACAGGTCGCTGAATGCCATAATATATGTAGGTGGCAAATTGTGAGAATAGTCAACTGATTACCTGAGACATTGCAGCTTGTCAATATATGGAATCTATTAGAAGTGGTTAAGAAATATCTTCAGAACGGAGTTAAACCTTAGCGAATCTTTTAATTGCTTTCCATTGCATGGACATTTCAATGTCTTTTGGCATTAAAATGAAAAAAACATTTACAGGAAGTAAATTAAAATTTCGAAAGTAAATCATAAATCGAAGTTGTCATAGTCTAGTAGGTATTGTGTTGGCTTATTAAACGTAAGGCCACAGTTCAAACCTCAGGTCAAACATTTCGAACATAATGAAATATGACGGCGACTTCCTCTCAGCAGATTTCCGACAAAAACTCTGTGAATGTAAATAAAATTGTCATGAAAACTTTCTCAAAAATCTGTAGTTCGGAGTCGACTTTAAACTGTAGATCCCGCCACTCATGTATACAATTAATACACACAACGTAAGTGGGTTGAGATAAACTAGGTCGTAATCCTGACAAAAGGATTGTCATGACCAATTATGTAATTATGTATGTAACAGAGTTCAGCAACGAGTATTCAAAACGATGAGTAGATTCGAGTCATACTTATAATTTCAGCTACTTATACGCATTCATACTTATTTTAATATCACACTCATACTACTCATATTCAAAGTTAGAAATACTCATCGTACTCATACTTAACAATACGCACGATGTTGTTGATTTCGACTCTCCATCATTCAACATATACACGAAGCACAAAATAAGTATGATTCGAGTACGAATACCACAATACTCGCTAGAAGGTTGTGTGTGTGCTTTGCTTGCTGTCTTTGTCTTTTCTTTTTTCTTCTTTTGTAAATGCAACAATAACTACTACTGTAAATTTTGATGAATGATTCGAGTGACACGAATCATTCGTAAGTATTGTAAGTATTTTTCTAAATTTATGAATCTGAATGAGTAGGCGTATGAATCAAACAATGAATCGAATGTTGTGAGTTTGATGTCAACGTTGTACTCATACTCATTGCAACCTATACTTATAAATCAATGTTATAGCGAGTACGAAAGAATCAGAGTAGTTGAATTTTAATACTCTTGACTCACTCATACTCAAAATTTCATAAGTACCTATGAGTAGCGAAAATACGATTCATTGCTGATCTCTGTAATACACACAACGTAAGTGGGTTGAGATAAACTAGGTCGTAAGGATTGTTATGACCAATTATGTAGTTATGTATGTAAGCAGGTTCCAATTCTCCTCGAATAGCATTTAACTTTCATTGTATTTTTAACCGCTGAGATCTTGCCGGCTAAGGCGAAATATTCGTCAGTGCCACCAGGCTTACTTAACTTACTTAATCTGCCATTACAACCCTTTAGCCAGGATTACAACCTAGCATAAGTGGCATGAGCAGATTTCTGGCAAAAACTCTGAGAAGTAAAATAAAATTGCCATGAAAAGTTTCTCAAAAAATCTGCCGTACGGAATCGACTTTAAAACTGTAGGTCCCCTGCCATACATGGGTAATAATAAAACACACAACATAAGTAGTGTGAGAAGCTAGGTTGTAATCCTGACTAAAGGGTTAGAATAACCAATTAATCTCTTTAATTCAGCGGCTGTAACTATCTCCCGTGGCTGTTAAGACCATAATCGGCATTATTTTGCAACTTAAACTAGAAATTTGATCTTCGTGCCGAATATAGTACAATCATGGATTTATTGTGGGAAAACAAGTGCAATTGAATTGTAGTTCCACCATTCTCAGCATCTTTAAGTGATTCTCATATTTCTTTGAATTTTTATTCTTAAGTCTTGTCTTGTGTTGTCATTTGTCAGAGATTTCTTACACACTTATTGTCATTTGTTGGTTGGTTGGTTGGTTGGTCTTTATATCGTACAAAAATATGATTTGTAATCTTCTTTATTTGCTAGTGTTCCTGGAATCTCTCTGCTGCTGTTGTGGTCGTTTCTAGTGTTTTATTCAGCACATCGTTAAGCCAAATGAGGCTGATAATGATAATGTTGTTTGCTGGCGATTATATTGTATGGAGGGCTGGGGGTTTGGTTTGGGTGGTTGGCGTTGCCTGGCTGGCATGGTGATGGTCATCATCATAAAATATGGCCATAATTTATTTTGACCTTAATACTCGGCAACATGTCTTATTTGACAATTCGTTATGCGGTTTCTCTATCGTTTTGGTGTTTGTTAACACACAATTGTTGTCATAAGACGACATAAACTTCTTACCCACCCACACATAGGATCGTAACACGTGTTACATTTTTATGTGGCTGCTCTCGAGTCCATTCATTTTACTTCCGCTTACTTATTTGGCAATATTTTTTTTTTTTTCATTTTTCTTGTCTTTTCTTTCTTTTACTTTCATTTTCTTTTCTTTTCATGTTTTTTTTTTTTTTTTTTGATTTCAAAATTATGTGTGACAATATGTTGCTAAAAAATGTTTTCATGAATGTCCTGTTATTGTATTTGAGCCTTATATCCTGTTCTTTGCTTGTTCATATTTTCTTTAAATAGTTTTTTTCTCTCGTGTCCTTTTCAAATGCTTTGCAAAAGATTAATAGAGTTTTGACCTTTTGAATTGAAGAAAGTTTTTCTTCTCTTTTTTTTTATTCTCTTTTCTTGTGGTTTTCTTGAGTTGCTTTTTATGAGCCTTTAATATGGCCAATAAACAGATGGCAGTAAATTTTTATATGAATTATAAAAAGTTGTAGTGGATTAGGAACGACTTTATGATGCTCTACCTATCATGCGTTTTGGCTCCACAAAGCTAGCAAATGATGGAAACGTTAAAGTCGTAAACAAAATGGGACTAGGGATGATAAATAGGGGAAATAAAGACATGGCTTTGCATTGAACAACAAGTATTGAGTGAGTCATTATGGTATCGGCGACTACTTCAAGGTTGTAAGAAACTGTCATGCATGTCATATCTGTGAGATAAACTTTGTGGAATTAAATCCCAAATCCAAAATATTGGTTATTGAGGCCTCAAAAACTGTACTACAATAAGAGTTTGCTGCCGGAAAAATGATTTCAAATGCTTGAGAGCCTAAACCGTGTATTTTACTCAAGGAGACAATCTCCTGTAATAATCTTATAACCAGTAAGCGTAAGTAATGACATGGATTTTCTTAAAAGTATTGCCATTTACAACGAAAAACGTATACGGTTATGACCAGAGATCAGCAACGAGTATTCAAAACGATGAGTAGATTCGAGTCATACTTATAATTTCAGCTACTTATACGCATTCATACTTATTTTAATATGATACTCATACTACTCATACTCAAAGTTGGAAGTACTCGTCGTATTCATACTTAACAATACGCATGATGTTATTGACTTCGACTCGTCTCTACTTAACATTTGCACGAAGCATAAAATAATATGTATGTATAAGTATGATTCGCGTACGAACACTACTATACTCACAAGAAGATTGTGTGTATTAGGGTTGGCAATCCCGCTCTATATTTTCAATCCCGGGATTTCATTTACCTAGTCCCGGGATCCCGGGATTTATCCCGGGATTTTAAAAAATTTGTTCTTGAAAGATATTAACATATTATTTCAATAAAATTAATAAGATGACACATCCAAAAATAGGTTTATAAGAAAGACTTTATTAAATTATAAGAAAATTAATTTTATTTTTAATTTTACACATTTTTAAATTAATTATAAAGAGTTAATTGTTTTTATAGATATATACTCTTTTGTTGATCAAGTGCGATATGTTATTATTTTTTATTATTTTTAAAATACGTTTTGAGGAAGCACAGAGCATCCAAAGTTTCATCGCTCAAACGACTTCTTATTTTAGTTGCGAAAAATCCAGCTGCAGAAAAAGCACGTTCAGACTCTACACTGGCTGGCTTAATAGTCATTAAAAAATCGTATGCTCTTTGCAAAAAGTCACCACGTGTTCCTCCATTTTCAAACAAGAGCATTTCTCTCTGAACTTTTACAGACAACGTCTCACATCGAATTGCTATCCTCGGTAAATGTGCTTTTTTTATAGCTTCATTGAGCTCGTCTGAAATATTTAAAGGTTCTTCAAGAGAACAAGAAAGAGATTCAGATGGAAGCTCAGAAGAATCTGAAACAATTTCGAAAGGTGCCTTATCTGAATCAGAAGGTGTAATTTCTGACTCAGAAGCTATTAGAAGTGATGTATGTAGCTGGACTTGAAGCATTTAGTCTTTCGAGTAACTCAACTATTAATTTGAGACACTTTATGGAAGAAGGAACCGTTACGAACTCTGTTTCGGATACGGACTGAACATTTGTTCTACCATTGTGCAGATACTGAAGTACCCCACTGATATCTGTTCTCCTTTGTTGCATGCGAAGGATGAGGGCTGAATGTAGTTTTTGACTTATAACGTTGTTAGCATCTTTAAGTTTTTTTAACATAAAAGTTATGGCAACATCCGCTGTGAACAGATTAGCATCCCGATAGCAAAGGGCGTCAACTGTTGCTTTAACTGGGACAAGAGCATTAATGATTGCGGATACCATATTAATCTCATTTTTGGATAAAGCAAAATATTCACCTTCAGGTGCCTTTTGTACACAATTTCTTAATAAAGACGTTAGTTGCTTTCTAAATTCAGCCGTAACATACTTTTGCAAGACATCGTTTTTTGTTGGCGAAGTTTTGTTTCTAATTTCAGAGCGGTTAATACATTGAAACAACAGATTAAAATTCCTGGAAATTCGAATTAGAAAGAGTTCTAATATACGATTTTTTTCATTGCGGCTTAAAAGTCAAATCCCGGGATTAAGTGCTCAATCCCGGGATTTTGGAATTGTTAAAAACTGCGGGATCCCGGGATTTCGGGACCCCGGGATCCCGGGATTCCCAACACTAGTGTGTATGCTTTGCTTGTTGTCTTTGTCTTTCCTTTCTTCTTTGTTTGTATATGCAACAATAACAAAGGCTGTAAATTTTGATGAATGATTCGAGCCACTCGAATCACTTATAAGTATTATAAGTATTTTTCTAAATTTATGAATCAGAATGAGTAGGCGTATGAATCAAATACATTTCGAATGTTGTGAGTTTGATGTCAACGTTGTACTCATACTCATTGTAACCTATACTTATAAATCAATGCTGTAGCGAGTACGAATGAATCAGAGTAGTTGAATTTCAATTCTGTTGATTCACTCATACTCAAAATTGCATGAGTGCTTATGAGTAGCGGAAAAACGATTCATTGCTGATCTCTGGTTATGACGTTTAAACTAAAGCAGAATTGTCGCTGTAAAGTCTGGTTGTTTGAAATGAATTCTGACGTAGTGACCTTCGTCAACCACTTGAAATATTAATCCGATTACAATTACGACTTTAAACTTCAGGGCATTCCTTTTCAAAAATTCTATGGTGGAGTCGTTTACTCCATCAGCTGTTACTCGCTCTGAGCCTAGATATGTCTCTATGACGTCTACGATTAAAATCAATTGCTCAGCGGCTTATTTAGTATTTGGTGGAAGCTGGTAAGTTTCCTGTCATACATTTTCCTTTTAGGCAATGCATTAGTCTGTCTGGCACAATAGTTTGAAATGCTAATTAATATTGGGTTGTCAGTGTAATAATGGGTTCTTGCCAAATACAAAATAGTTTTGAGGGTGATTGAGTTGTATGGCTGAGCGTTATAGTGGAACTAAGTAAAAGTTCCTTTAGGCTTATATGAGCACCAAAGAGAGATAATTTTCTGATTTAAAGGATGTCTGAAGAAGTCTTTGAGCTCCATAACTTAGCGGTATTCCAATAATCTACTATGAAGTCGCCGTAGTCTAGTAAATAGTGGGTTGGCTTATTTGACGTAAGGCCACAGTTCAAACCCCAGGTCGTCAGACATCAACAACAAAATGATTTCCTCTCAGCAGATTTCTGGCAAAAACTCTCGGAGAGTAAATAAAATTGCCATGAAAAGTTTCTCAAAAATCTGTCGTTCGGAGACGACTTTAAAAGTGTAGGTCCCGCCACTCATGTATGAAATTAACGCACACAACATAAGTGGTGTGAGAAGCTAAGTCGTAATCCTGACAGAAGCGTTGTAATGACCAATTAGATATGTATGACGATGAGTTTCGTTTCCTACGTTCAACACAAAGAAAAAACGTTTTATCACAGATTAACTTCGATTAACTACGGCTAATTTCGTTTGATATGGTATTCCGTGTAAATTACTAGACAGTTTTTAACAAAATTTAACAGGTTTCTTAATATGCAAGAGAGTATCTTACTTACATAATCGGTCATTGCATCCCTTTAGTCTAGACTACAACCTAGCACATTACCCATGTAGCGGGACATACACTAGATTTAAGAAACTTTTCATTGCAATTTTATTCACTCTCAGACTGCTGAGAGGAAGGATGAACTATTTTTTGTCATATTTTGTTTTGTTGGAGATGGCTGAGCTGGGTTTTGAACCAAGGGCTCTCGTCTAATAAACCAACACATTGACTACTAGACTACGGGGACTTAGAGTATATCTAAGACTTAATTTTGCCTGATTGAAATACAACAGAATTTCTGTCTGTAATTTGTTGAAAACTATGTTTTTAAGGGTTTTATGGAACCGTGAGCCAAACTTGGTTATAATATCACGCAACGAACCATATTTGTCGTTGAAGGTAATTGCCTGCAGCTTTTCAGTGTTGTTTCATGGATCTTTTTTATTTAGGCAACCAGAAAATATTGCAAGAGATCAATTAAAGTAAATCTTTCGCAGAAAGAGCAGAGTATCAATCACAGGCAATGATCAGTAGAATAAACACTACAAGGTAGACTGATTGTATATGTTTTATAAAGTTAGGTTCAAAACTCGTTAATATAATGGCAGGTAGTTGTTAAAATTACTTTAAAAATAAGGTTATTTGAGTGTTAATACTGAGAGGAGTGCTTATGATTGCCTCAAAGCTGAATCTATTCTTTGTCTTTTTTTTATAGTCAATATCTCTCTGATCTACCAATGGACTATTACATACATAACAGGTCATTACAACCCCCTTCAGTCAGGATTACAACCTAGTTTCCCACATCACTTATGCTGTGTGTGTTAATTTGATATATAAGTGGCGGTATTCACAGTTTAAAGTCGACTCCGAACAACAAATTTTTGAGAAGCTTCTCATTGCAATCTTATTTACACTCTGAGAGTTTTTGCCAGTAATCTGCTGAGAGAAAGACGCCGCAGAGATATTTTTTAATATTTCTTTAAGTTGAAGATGTCTGACTTGGGGTTTGAACTGAGGTCTCACGTCTAATAAGCCAACACACTACCTACTAGCTAAGGCGACTCAACCGATGGACCATTAGTAACAGAGAATCTGTGGTCAATCATGTTGAGTTCATAAAGCCCCCTGTGTGTTAGCAGGAGAACGAACATTTTTTTCTTTTTGATACTTGCTAGATTCACTCTGCTGGCTGTGTGTATTACTTGGAGCTGCAAGATCGCTTGGGGAGGAAATGTTTTGCTGTAAATTTAACTGCAATTTAAGCATTTTATTCTCCACTTAATCACATATTGCGTATTTTATAACACAATAAAAAATTTCTTCTAATAAATGAATTTTTAAATTCTTCTTTCAATAGATTTTAAAGCCACTTTAAAATTTTTTAAAAATTGTGAACATTTTCTAATGTTTTGACACTTCAATCGATCAATCCTATTAGAATAAATTCCCGATAACTTCTTGGCCATTGGCAATGCCCAATAAATTATTGACAGCTTAATGTCACTTCATATTTTCCAAAGATTCCAAAGTTGAGAAAATGTAACACAAAATAATGCCGCCGAAAAATTGTTGCCTGTGAAATCAATTGGCCATTTTTAATCGGCTTGTGCCTTTAAAATTGTTTGCCTGCCACTCACTTCATGGTCTTTGAAAATGTTTTATGGAAATATACTCTCATGAAACAACCATAATTTACTTTTTATTTTAAGAAATAAGAAAGAAAAAAAGAAGAGAATCCACTTGCCATTTATCATATTTCTTGACCTTGATTTATAGTTTCGTGTTTCCTTTCTTTTCTCTCTTTAGAAATTTTCATGTTTCTAGGAACGGAATGAAATAAAAAATATTAAAAAAAAAGAAAACATTAAGCATTTATAGTATTACTGCTAAAGTAAATGACCAGATGAGGGGCGGAGGAATAACTACCACATTTTTTGTAAATGAAACACTGAAAATTGAAGAAAAAATCCCTCTTTTATGGTGTCAAATAAAACCATAACAATGGTTGGCCCCCACCTACCACAGCTCTGTTTCCATTTTAATAATTTTTCTTGGCCCAAACACACACACACGCACACACATATACACAGTAAATGAAACCATAAAATTTTTACAACAAAAATGTAAGCTTTAAAGCCTGTCTATCATCCACCCCCTTGTATTTGGGGTGGCAAGACAGGCAGTTATTATTTTAATAGAAAGAGGACAGTTGGGTTTATTTCAAAGGAAATTAAAAGTTTTATTTTTTATTTTTATTAAAAACATAAAAAAAGGAAAGAAAAGTTAAAATAATAACAAAAAAAAAAGTATTTAATTTTATTAAAACTAAAAAGCAACAACAAACAAAACATAATTCATAAGAAAACATAAGAAATTGTTTGCAGAGAAGTTTTGTTTTGTTTTGAAAGGAAACGAAAACAAAACAAAAAAGAAATTTTTTTAAAGAAATTTGATTTTAAACTTTGCCTTTGAAATCAGATACAAGGCACACACAAAGGGATTATGGCCAGAAAATAATGTTCACTTAAAATCCGGCTAGACTTAACAAGCCTTTAAGAAAAAATCCCTTGGTTAACGTTATTCTATGAAATCCGTTTAATCAGTCGATCGAGTGAACAGCAGAGTTTTAGTTGCAAATGATTCTTACTTCTGTCAGAAAGCAATCGTTTTCAACGAATATGAATTAGTACCTTCGCAGAAAAAGTGTCTTTTTAATCCATGCATGCAAAAGAGTTGTAAGGGATTCGTACGTAAAATTCCTTTTGCAATTGTTCTCTTCATTTAAATAGTTCAATTAGGTTCACAGAACGTGCGTAGAATAGCTATTCTACTGTAAACACTTTTTGTTCTGCGTACATACATACAGAATTTGATATTACAATCACTCAGTCAGGATTACAACCTAGTTTCTCATATGTGTGTGATGATAAATTCAAATTTGAAAATCCAAGACGCAATCCATAAATTTCAGCAGCGTCACATTTGGCGTTAACAGAGTAAAATTTTCTCTTAACAGAATAAAATTTGCACTTAACAGAGTACTGTTAACTGTCTAAAAGTATCCATCTAACCAAGCCCATTTGTTTAGGAGCGAATTTCGGGAAATACTCTAGGTCTATGAGTACCATACTATACGCAAGGTAAGGTTCTAAGGCCTCTTAATATAATCACCAACATAGTCACATATAAAGTGATATGGTATTGAGAAAATTGGCTTTGAAAATATCAATTTTTTGTGGGAAATTTCTTTAGAAGATCAGTGGCCATTTGGGAACATATAAGAAATAGTACACCTACCAGACTATATGCAAATGGTAGACCAGATGGTCCTCTTTCGAACCTTGTTAGTGAGATAGCTGGAATAATTTTGAGAGTTGAGAACATTTGCCCCTTCCATTTCCACCAACCATCCTACACATTTTAACGTTAATATTCGCAAAGAATAATTACACTATGCGACAAAATAAAAAAATTAAATACACCCGGCTAATGACATAGTGTAGGTTGTGAGTTTTGTTGAGTAGATCTTAAAACTATTTTTTTATATTTCTCGAACCCTCCAAACTTTTTTATTTGACAAAAACTGTTTTTTTTTGACTCTACGCAAAAATTTTTGGATTACTCAAACATTTCTGACCCGATTTCAAAAAATTTAAATCTTGTTGGTAAGGGGAGAGATGGACCTTTAAAACAGTATACATATATCTATTATTTGACTTAATGTGCTATGAAATTTGATGAGGTAAACTTGGAAATTTCGAATTTTTTTCATATTTTTTCAAGTTTGTCCATTCATAGAAACAAACTTTAATAAAAAAATATAGGATAAGTGATAATATTCTTAAAGTCTGTTCTCTTGTGAAGAGATTGAGTCATCATTTGATCAAATTGGACAAAAATTACCGTAGTTATTATTTAAAGAGTCTAACAGTCGAGTGATATTTTTTATATATATCATCTCATCAAATGAACTTTTACTTCAAAAATTTTCAGAATTTTTGATGGATCTTGATTGTTTATCACAAAATGTGTCAATTTCACTTTTGCACGTCTTCCAGAAGTCGGATAATATTTGTGTTTTTTGTAAATATTATTATTTCCCTTTTCGCAAACATTGGCCTACTTCTGGTGGTCGCTCAAACGTGAAATTGACACATTTTGTGATAAACAACAAACAAAATTTGAATTTTTCAAGTTTACCTCTTCAAATCTCATAGCACATTAAGTCGAATAACAGATATATGTATACTGTTTTAAAGGTCCATCTCAACCCTTACCAACAAGATTTAAATTTTGGAAATCGGGTCAGAAATATTTGAGTAATCCAGAAATTTGTGCGTAAAGTAAAAAAAAACAGTTTTTGTCAAATAAAACAAGTTTGGAGGGTTCGAGAAATATAAAAAAGCTATTTTTGAGTTCTACTCAACTAACTGAACAACGTGGACTATGTAGTTACTTGGGTTTATTTTCACTGTCGCACCGTGTTATCATAGAGAATTAAATTTTATGTCAATAGTTTGCAATAATTGCAAAGTAGAAGAATAATCCACTATTGCCACTGTTAAACAGTTAACAGTGCTCTGTTAATAGCATAGTTTACCCGTGTTAGTGCGTTTTTACGTCTTTGGTTTTTAAATTCGAATTTATCTTCACACACATGTTTCTCACACCACTTATGCTGTGTATGTTAGTTTTTTAAATGTGTAATGGGACCTACAGTTTAAATTCGACTCCGAACGACAGATTTTTTTGAGAAACTTTTCATGGCAATTTTATTTACTCTGAGAATTTTTGCTACAGATCACATGAGAAGATGAAAAATTATTTTTTTATACTTCGTTTTGTTGGAGATCTCTGACCTGGGGTTTGAACCGTGACCTTACGTCTAATAAGCCAAGACACTACCTATTAGGCTACGGCGTCTTGGCTTTTCTAAACATACGCTTTAAGCGTAACAAATAATTCACCAACTATGCCACTTACTCATGTCGCCAAACAGTCTTCAACTCTTTATCCTCAATGCCTGATAAATACCCTATTCAGTCAAGGGTATACCCTATCTTATTAGGGGCACGTCGTTCATTAATCAGGGAAGTGTCAAGTAGAGTGCTTCCAAGCTCTCAAGGGAAAGTTATGTATGTTAAGTAGTCATAATTGACCAATTATTTGACTGAAAGTATACATTATCAGTTCTTTTAATTAAAATTTTCCCCTGTCCACTCATGGAAAAGTTACCAAACACTCCCACATTCTGTTTAAATCCGTTTTGTGGTAAACCTAGTCCAGCAAAGGAGTTTTTAGAGATCTGGACTGCTAAATTGTTGTTAAAAAACGAGAATAGAAAGTCAGTAGCAGTAGAAGGAAATTTGTAGAATCGACTGCAACAGATATCGACGCCTCCGTTCTATAACATTTCAAGTCGAAAAAGTGTGTTTTGAGTTATGAGCTCTCAAAGTTTTCACGCTACATAAGACTATATGTGTATTCTAAGTAGATTTTTCCCTATAACTTCGGAACGGATCGGCGGATCTTAACCAAATTTTGACACTATTTAAGTTAGAGAACGTAGAATTTAAAAATGCAAGAACATTAAAAACGTTCTAAGTACACTTAGAACGTTATAGAATGGAGGCGTCGATATGGTGCCTCATTCAAGAGTTTAGTTACCCTTTTCGCCTTTTAAGCCAGCTAGGCTTGCTTCATACGAAATGTTTTAAGCTCATCTACCACATACATAATTGGTCATTGCAACCCTTCAGCCAGGATTACGACCTAGCTTCTAACACCACCGTTGTGTTGTGTGTGTTAATTTTATACATGAGTGGCGGGACTTACAGTTTTAAAGTCGATTCCGAACAACAGATTATTTTTTTTTTTGAGAAACTTTTCATGGCAATTTTATTTACTCTCTGAGAGTTTTTGTCTTTGTTTTTCCTGCTGAGAGGAAGTCCCCAAAGAAATATTTTTTCATGTTTTGGTTTTGATGTCTGACCTGGATTTTGAACCAAGGCCTTACGTCTACTAGACTATGGCGGCTAAGCTCATCTACCATTTGGATTTTTTATTTTAATCGCTTCAAATAAACGTATGTCCAGTTAAAGAGCCTCCATGACTGAGGCCTAAGGTTGAGCATATCGAACTGCGACGGGCATTGATAGCATTGCAAGCGGATATTGGGATGAGGGTAGTATACATTACCACACAACGCCTTAATTTGTTCACTTAAAATCGTACTTTACCAGGCTATATGAGGATACCGAGAATATGAGGAGGCGCAGAACGTTTCCCCATTCACAATTTAAGAAACATAACAGAATGCCCCTTGATTAGCGATAAATTTAATCATTCTGTGTTTTTTTTTAGCAATACCACTATAAAACTGAGTTTCAGTCCCTATGTTATCCAGTACATTTGATTAAAAAAGTTTGTCAAATCAAACCGCGAACTTAGAACAACTTTCGTTTAAACTCAAGACCTTCACCCCTTGAATTCCATTTACAGCGTTCGAAACCATTTAAAATCCTCATCTTCTTCTCTTTTCAATTCAATTTCCAATCACCCGACCCATTGTGCACTATTCTATGTACACATAGTGTGAGAGAGAGAGAGAGAGAGGAGATAAACGTTATTGCAATCAGAGTTTAGCATGGCATTGTTGAAATCTTTTTTTTTTTTTACTTGTAAATCCCTTTTCACTTTCTTAATATTTTTATTCACTCACTTTCTATGTGACTGTAATAAACTTCCTCTGTGTGAGTTTCTCTACTTTTATTGCATATTTTTCTTGTTTTTCTGTTTTTTTTTTTGGTATTTTATTGTGTTAGTTTTTCGTTTGGTACATCAACGGTTTCCTGCATCTACAAGGGAAATCGAGATTTGCAAACGAAAGAAAATAAAAGAATAGAAAGGAAAAGCAATTGAACACAACATTGACTAAGAAAAAAAAGGGAAATCAACATCCAAAAGAAAGAAGCAGCAATGAAATCAATAAAAATGTAAAGAAGCGCTTGTAAAATTCAAATTCAAATTCATGATAAAAGATTTAAATTTTAACCCTGACATCTACTGGAATAGAGATTCTGGTTGGCATTAAATTTAACAAAAGGAGAATAAAAAATGAAGTCAAAAAATTAAAATAAATTGGTAATACGAGTCACACAATTTAGAGGAATCTAAAAAGGTACGTGCATAAGAACATGTCTCAGCAAATTTATGAAATGCCGTGAAACGAATGCCACAAACCATGCCACAAGACCCCAAAGAGTCTCATGTGAGAGTTGGAAATAATTTAAAACGAAATTCTTAAAAATACTGCAAGTCCAACAGCATAAGACCAGTAGTACAACAGTCAGCAAGTAAGACTCTCTGATAACTCCCGGGTTGATTCCCAAAGTATGAACAATTTATTGGAGTTTCTTAAAGATTGAATGGGTATTTGTGTTGTACCTGTTCCCGACTGTAGTAAGAATCCAACCTATTTCCTCGCAGTCTAAATACGCTATGAGAGGAGGTCAAGTTTAGTTAAAGAATCCGTTTCTATCTATAGTCTATGTTTTCTACTTGAGTGGGACTTTACAACATTACAACAGGAGTTAAGTCTTTTGGCTGTATGCCTCAATGGTTTGTGAATTTTGTAGCCGCCTTGATTTTCAAGACCACAAAAACAGTCATTTACACATACAGCCGCAAACATTTGAGTACTTGGGAGAATGCAGACACATACATACATATGTATATAATTGGTCATTGCAACCCTTCAGACAGGATAATGGACCTAGCTTCTCACACCACTTAAGTTGTGTGTGTTAATTTTATACATGAGTGGCGGGACCTACAGTTTGAAGTCGATTCCGTACGACAAATTTTTTGAGAAACTTTTCATGACAATTTTATTTACTCTCAGAGTTTTTGCCAGATATCTGCTGAGAGGAAGTCGCCGAAGAAATGTTTTTTTCAATATTTGGTTTTGTTCCAGATATTTGACCTGGGATTTCAACCGGTGGATCTCGTCTAGTAAGCCAACACACTACCTACTAGACTAGCGCGACTTCTAACACATATTCCATGCCAATTCTTTAAGTACGTTTCTCTATCTATTCCCAATCGATTTATTTTGGTAATAGTGGCCTGTGACCCAACGAGGCTATTCTCCTGTGTAGTGTAAAATGCTAAGTCATGTGGTCACGCTGTGACGCTCGAAAAATTTTCTGAAGCGATTACCTCCGAACTTAACTTCTGTAATAGTTTCTGTGGGTACTCGGGTCAACCTCCATGTCATCAAAGTCTTCTCAATAGTTCAAATGTTTTTCAGGATAAAATCTTGATAATTAAAGAAGACTTTCTCACTACGAGTACTACTGTGTTTGCGTTACTAGCCAGGCAGTTATCCTTGATCTGTGATCGCTCGGTATGCTTACTCAGTTAGTATGAAAGTGTAGGAACAAATTAAATACGTCCATCCTCTCTTCTTTAATGACAGTTATGTGCCTCCCAGGCCATCGAGATTTCTATGGAAGTGTACGGTAAGGCGAATTGGCCCATGCAGGATCTGATTCCTGCAAAACCTATCTAACCTCGGTGGTGTCGATTAAAACATTTATTTTCACAGATTATTTCTGGAGGGATATTGAAATACGACTACTCGGCGATTTAGAAGAAGACGAGACAATTGATCACTTCTTTTATAGCTCAGCTCAACTCAGAGGTATCATGAATTGACACAGGGGTTCCTGCGCTTACGTACCTCGATCTGATTTAAGTTAAATAAACCGTAGTCGCTGTGATAGGGTGAAGATAGGGTGTTGGCTTATTAGATGGGAGGCCAGGGTCAGACATCTCGAACAAAACGAAATATGAACGAGATGAACGGAGACTTCTTCTTTCTTTGGAAAAAACTCTCGGAAAGTAAATAAAATTGCAATGAAATGTTTCCTCAAAAATCTGTCGTTCGAAATCAGCCTTAAACTGTACTTATGTATAAAAATTAACGGGAACAACATAAGTGGTGTGAGAAACTAGGTCGTAGTCCTGACTAAATGGTTGTAATGACGAATTATGTACGTATGTAAACCGTTTTTTATCTGTCCAAGTGATGTATAAGTATTCAAAACAGTGTCCCATGGCATTATTTGGCACTCTTGGTAGCTAAGGGCAGTAACGTCAACCATCTGTAGCTAAGGTCGTGTAAATCCTTCAAATCAGGTGTTCTGGCTTTGATGGAGAGAGCATTTTGCCTCTTAAATATATTACCTCATCTGAACTCTTCTGGTAATGTTGTTGTGATGCAAGGTGACTGTTTCGTGTACCCAAAATTACCGAAAGGGTTCAGTTCTATAAGAGAGGATACACTTATCTTTCTTGTCTAATGTTTAAACAAGAGTAAGTATTTACTCTCAACATGATTAATTATTAGCCAACCATTGTCAAAGTGTTGCTTCCCTTATCTAAAGAAAAGTTATGTTTACTGTTTGTCAAACTTTAATTCAATGATCCTGGAAGCTATTTAATAACACCATTAACAACATTAACAACAACAACAGTAACAGCGACTGTGGCAACAAAAAGTTATAAATTTTCAGTTTTCTTATTGAGAAAACCACAAATCATAATAAATGAACATTAATTAACAAGAAAACATAACGAAAAGGGTGGTAGGAGGAGGAGGAGGAGCAGGGAGTTTCATTTCATATTTCTAAAATTAAATTTCTTATTAAAACAGAAAAATAATTACCACACGAAGTGGTGTGGCATGTAGCGGGATGAAGGGAGAGAAGAGAGAGATGATGATGGATCCTTATGCCACAAGCAAACAACTGCTAATGCAGCAGCAATTGGCAATGGCAACCAACGAATAGTGCATCAATACAACACTCGCATCGCAACATTTTACGAAAAATGCCACACAAAAGTTTGTGAGCCTGTGCCAGGGAATAAATGTGTGTGGCACAAATAAATGATGAAAACTACTCGAAGCAATTCTAAAGTAAATATTTTTCTCATTTTGTTGAATGGAAAAAAAGAAAAGAAAAAATAAGAGAAAAAATAAGAGGCAAAGAAAACAAACAACTTTTACGACGAAGTGAAAAATGCAATGCAACTTAACGCCCAGCAAGCCCGAAGAGTAAATTGAAAACTTTGAAAAACGAAAAGCATAGAAGAGTCTCTATTAGACTAGAAGAAGCACTTTTTTTTTATTAATTTTCAATTCATTCATTCATTTATTCATTCTGTCATTTATTCATTAAACTTGTCGTAATTCGTTTTCAAATCGAAATGTTGCTGAAACAGTGCAATTGCCTGTGCGGTTCCTATTCTATTTGTTTTGAGAAGAGCAAAGTAATCACCGAACTAATCCTTCATCTCGTTTAAGTTTTTAGAAAAACATTTTTTTTCTGCAAAAAGTTTTTCACTTGATTACCAAGTAAATTGCGAAGACGAAGAGCAAATCTAGCATTTGTTATACAGTGTGGGAAGAAATAGTAGCGGAATGTTAACTTTAGTGAAACGATAAATATTTTTAAATATCCAATTGTGTGTGAAGACAAATTTGAATTTAAACATCAAAGACGCAAACCTACACTTTTAGCAGCGCCACTTCTGGACTTTAACAGGGTAAACTTTGCTATTAACAGAGCACTGTTAACTGTTTAACAGTGGCAATAGTAGATTAATCGTCTATCTACTTTACAGACTATTGACATGAAATTTAATTCTTATTATGATCATTATTATTTGTGAACAAAAGTGTTGAAATATAAAGGATTCAAATTCAAAGGACTCAAATTCCGAAATTATTTCAGCTATCCCACTATCACGTTTCGAAAGAGGACCCTCTGGACCTCCAGACATTTGCATATAATCTGTATGGTGTAATATTTCTTATATGTTCCAAAATGACCACTGATCTTCTAGAGAATTTTCAATTAAAAAATGTATGGTTTCAAAGCTAATTTACTAAATACCACATCACTTTATATGTAACTATATTGCTGATTATGTTAAGAGAACCTTCCTTTCTACTTATAGACCAAGCATAGCTGCCAGATAAAAGTAGCGTCAAATCGTCAAATATATGAGAAAAAATCGTCAAAATCGTCAAAGACGTTTATTAAAATCGTTGAAAGGTTTTAAAAACAAAAACATATAAAGTCAATGTTAAGCAGCAACAATATTGGATCATCTATACCCATGTGTGGTGTAAATATTGGGGAGTCAGAAGATCTTGACGTTATGGGCATGAAAATTCAGCGTGATGTTCGCTAGAACTGACACATTTTTCAGTGCTTTGGTTTCTTAAGACGGTGAAATAAATACTTCACTTCATCTGATCTACTTACAATTTACACCATTTATAACCGACCGAGAATGGAATACAACTCTCATGTATGGGTTGTCCCTTAACGTCTATTTTGAGACTTCTCGACCGCTTACAGGAGAGGCCGTAGTAGCTCGTTAATCACGATAGTGTCCAACTCCACTGATTCAATCGTTGCAATGTGGCTTATGTTTCACTGTTCTACCGCTACTTTAACGGATATTGCTCGAGCGAAATAAGGGGACTTGTTTATGAAAATCATGTAACACTCATCTTTCGCGGCCACCACATCCGTATGTTGTCGATTGGCCAGTGTATCGCACACTGCATTACAGACAAAGTTCATTTGTTAGTCCGTCTAACAATTCTAATTCGTATGAAGGGAGTTCCTTCCTTCAAACCTAGTGTCCATAGACATTGCTCCCTCTTTCCTCCTTCCTATAATATATTCTCCTAGTTCCAAACACAATGCCATCCCCTGAGTGTTGGTTGTATGAAAAAAAAAATAATGGCACTTGCCTTTGTAATTCCGATGGTAATATTAGAAGCTATAATCGAATTTTTAAAATTGTCTGCAAAGGCAAATGATAATGTTATGTTATGATGATGTTATTTAGGAGTTGATTTTTTTTTTTTGCTTTTAAGGGATTAAAAAGGCATAAAATACAGAAAAATCATCACAGGTATTGGAAAATAACTTAAAAATATAATACTTTACTCCTTCTTATTACTAACATAAAATTCCAATAGCAACAATTACAAATCGAATACAAAGCTTAAGGAGGCTTTTAATGTACTAAAGTGAAGAAAATGATGTAAATTTTTAATTGCTAAAAATCGTCAAAATAAAGGCATAAATTGTCACGTTGTCAATATGATATTTTTGGAGCACAAAATCGTCAAAATGACGATAAATCGTCAAATCTGGCAGCTATGAGACCAAGTGTATATCCCAAAATTGGCTCTTAAAGAAGTGGGCTTGTTCAGATGGATACTGTTAAACAATTAACAGTACTCTGTTAAGGGCAAATTCTGTTATGTTAACAGAAAATTTAACGCCAAATGTGGCGCTGCTAAAATTTATGGATTGCGTCTTGGATTTTCAAATTCGAATTTATCTTCACACACTTTATTTCCTCTGTGATGATATTTGCTTCACTTCGAGTTGACGCCAAAAGTCTTTTACTTCTCTTCAACTCACGAATTTCGACAAGTTTTCTTGTCAAAATTTTAATTTTAATGTTTTCAATATTCAATTGCCACCTCTAAAAGGCAGACAACAATTATAATCCGTAAGAAGACTTTAATATCTGCCACTAGACTCTTTAACGCCATTCCTTGCAGTTTCTTTTTATGCCACTTGAGTTGCAAAAAATTATGAAAAAAAAATTTTTTTTCTTTTTCTCTGTTCGCCAAAGCTATAGAGAGGCTTTCTTATGGTTTTTCTTGCTTTTCGGAGTCTTAAAAATTCTTTCGTTTTTCTTGTTCGTAAAGCCTAGACCGTCTGTTAAAGCCTTTTGTGGCAGTCACTCGCTTATGCTCTGTCTTTGTCTTTCTCTCTGGGGGAAAAATGTGTATGTTTGATGGGAATTTTTGTAGTTTTCAAAACTATTTCCACAATTTACGAACTTGTCAGACAATTTTTATGTCGTATTTCCGGTTACTACCACCGCCATTACTACCATTTCTTCTTACTCCCTTACGATGACTACTGCTACCACTGCTACCAACACAGCTACTCTCCTTCCTGTAACGAAAAACTAACGGTAAGAAATGTTTTGTTACTCTATCATCATTTCTTGTTGTCCTCGTCGTTGAACGTTGTCGTTTTTGTTGACGTTGTTGTATCATTATGAAGCCAAATAGCAAAGAGCGACACAATTTTTTTTCGTTGTTTCTGAATGTTTTGTATGAGTGTGTGTGTGTTGTTATATTTTTGCTTCATTCTTCGTGTTTGCGTGTGTGCGTGTGTGTTTCTTTTTTATTGTCATTATAGTTGTTGTAACAATAAGTTTTCCTCTTGAATGAGAAAAGATACGACCACTTGAAACTTATGTTGCCATTTTTTTTCTTGTTCTTGTAGTTTTCCTTAAGGAATGGCACGAAAATTTCTTGTTCTGTTTTTCTCTGTTTCTGTTGGTTTTTTTGTTTCATTTTTAAAGTTTTCCATTGGCTTTAAGCTACAAATGAAAACGAGAGAGAAAATATTTATGTAGTGCTGCTGCTGCTACTGCTTGTGTCTAATATTTGTGAAAAATATGGTTTCACTTGTTTAAAGTGCAATATTTTATATGCGAATGCACTCGCACAACTTATGTGTTGCGTAGGAAGACTAACTTTAATGGGAGTTTAATTTTAACGATCACCACACACATTAAAATAAAACTAAAAGAATCATTTTAAAAGGTGCCATATATCAACTTAAAGAGCATTTTTATGGGTAATTAATGGCTGCCGGGCAATAATTTAAAATCGCTTTTAAATTATTGTGGCAACAAAGCTGAGGTTATTATCTAAATATTGCAATGAATATGCGCTGGTAGTTAATTTGACTAAAACATGAGTAGTGCTTTTCAATTGGAGATTCAAATTGTTTTCATTTGTAACCCCTTGTATCAATTAAGTTTCATTTACGTTATCCGGTAACTCCATACACCTCAGAATTGCATTTGTCTGAATATGGAATATGAATATACAATTTAAGAAAGCAATAGGCAACTCCTAACTGGCTTTTTGACTTCGCAATCAAACGTCGTAGTATAGTAGGCAGCTCAGATATCTGGAACAAAACGAAATATGAAAAAATATTTCTTCGGCGTCTTTCTCAGATTTCTGACAAAAACTCTGAGAGTAAATAAAATTGCCATGAAAAGCTCCTTAAAAATCTATCGTTCGGAGTCGGCTTTAAACTGTAAGTCCCGCCACTCATGTATAAAATTAACGCACACAACATAAGTGGTGTAAGAAACTAGGTCATAATCCTGACCAGTGATGTCAGACGATAATTTTAAAAATCCCTATGTTTCTGAAAAAAAATCACTTTTTTTCCCAAATGTCCAAATTTTTTTTCCTATTTTAAATTTTACTTTCCCTTCGCTATAAATTTAATGATGTTAATAAAGAAAACACTATTTTTTAAGAAAAGTAAATTTTATTTACATTAACAATGGTTTGTACATTAATTAATTCAGTTACAATACAAAAATATATACATATATATTTTTTAATTTCATAAAAAAAAAAAAATATCACAAAATTAAAGCATAAAGTAAAAAAGTTATTTTTTGAAAATAATTATAGAGTTCTTCAGAGATCATTCTTTTAAAATGACTAGCTGTGCACTTAAAGCTAACGCAGACTGTAAATGAGATCTAATTATACAAATTGAGTTTAAAATATTGTTTCTTTTCTTTGTTCTTACATCTGTAACCGCAGAAAATATTCTGTCGGCATCCGCATTGGCGTGTGGCTTTACCACAATATGTTTACTAATTTTGCGAAGTTTGGAAATACCAAAAGATCACTAAAGTTTTTTGATTTGCACAGATGAGACCAAAATTTCTCCACGTCTGGTTTAGATAAGCTCTGCTTTTCATGCTCGGAGAAATTGTATTCTATTGTCAACCACTCTTGTGTAAGACTGTTTATATCAATATTCACCCTTATTCTGGTTGTCGTCGTCGTTACCAAAAATGATGTCGATAAAATCAGAGTCGACAAAATCAGAGTCGACACAACACAATATCGACGGCGTATTGACTCACAGAATACCAAATGTGTGTCGACAGTCATCTATAACTGTCAATAACGACAAACAGAATACCAATTTTAAACTGTCGACGCAAGACGACGTCGACGACGACAACCAGAATAAGGGTGATTAAATTTTTGGCACACTAATTTAAATTGAAAAACATGGTTATTGATGCCACCAATGGCTACTTCTGGGCTTAAAAATTGTATCATTTTTTAAAGGTAGTCTTCTTTGGGTTTCCTCTAAGGCAGTTATGTAAAATTGGAGACAGTCGGATTTTATTTGATAGGCACTTTGCTGTGGAAGACTTTTTAATAATTCTTCGCACTCACTTCCAACGTAAAATTCCTCAATTTTCAACGAAACATGTGGCGATCGTACAACGCAATCAAACCTCAATTCAGACTTTTTAATGAAATTTTGACCGAGCTTAAAAAAGTTTTAATGACTCAAAATGGAGTACATGAGCTAATGGTTTTTTTGATTGGAAAAGTGCGTTCATCGAATTATTTGGGAATGTTGAATGTTATTAATTTTTTTTTTGATTAATGTGTTAAAAAAAGACAATTTTAAAAATTCCCTACATATCGCTTAAAATAAAAAATCTCTCCCTTTTTCCCTAAGTTTTAAAATTTTTGAAAATATCCCTACAAAAAGGGAAAATTCCCTACATCTGACATCACTGATCCTGGCTGAAGGGTTGTAATGACCAATTATGTATATAATAGGCTTTATCGCTACTGGTTTGTTTATTTTGCTAATATTGGCCTGTAACCCAGTGAGGCTATTGTCCGGTGTAGTGTAGAATGCTAAGGCATGCGGTCATGCTAGGACTCTTGATACTTAAAGAAGGCCTTCACACTACAACTGTATTTGCTTTGATAGCCAGGCGGTTATCTTTGGTCTGTGATCGCTCATTATACTTTCTCACTTAGTATGAAAGTAAAAGAATGAGTTAAATACGTCCATTCTCTTTTCTCGACGGACAGTTATGTGCTACTCAGGCCATCGAGATTTCTATGGAAGTGAAGGGGAAGACGTATGGACCCATGCATGATTTAATTCTAGCCTTGGCAGTGTCAATTAAAACATCGCAAGAAGCTATACTGGCTTTTTGACTTTGTAATCAAACCAATTCTATGCTACATGGTCGCAGTTTGATGATTCAATTTGCCGGAAAAAAATCATTAAAACAGGTTTGAACGTACTGCTAGAAAGAAGGGTGGTGATTATGATATGGCATCACCTGTTAGAAATACTTCATCTAAAGTATTGTCTACTATTCTGGCTACCTCTCACCAATTATGTTAGTGAAACAAACAGCTGTGAAGAGAGTAAATAATTTAATCGCTAGAAACACATAGAAGCACTTAAGCTATGATCATAGTCATACCACTGGGCACTGATGTGTGTGAAGATAAATTCGAATTGGAAAATCCAAAAGGCAATCCATAAATTTTAGCAGTGCCACATTTGGCATGGTACTCATAGACTTAGTATTTGTCCTAAAATTAGCTCCTAAACAAGTGAGCTTGTTTAGATGTATTCTATTAAACAGATAACAGTGCTCTGTTAATAGCAAATTTTGCCCTGTTAAAGGCAAAAAGTGGCACTGCTAAAAGTGTGGGTTTGCGTCTTTGGTTTTTAAATTTTTTCTTCACACGCATTGGGCATTGCTGATTTAGATCTTTCTATTGATTATTATTAGCCGTCGTAGCACAGTGCGTTGTACAAGGGTTTGTCAGACAGGAACTCTGCATTCAGAGCTCAGTTGTGGCAGAATGTGCACACAGAAATATTGCTTTCGTTAACATCCTCACAGTAGACTTCTGATGAAGGTTTAATTGTCGTTATCGTTGAACTGTAGATCACGCCACTGAGGTATAAAGTCCATATACATAGAATAGTGAGAACATAGGGTGTAATGGTGACAAAACTATTTTAATAACGAATCTCGTATGTTTGGTTACGCGATGCCTTAATCCGTTTTCACACATTGTTTAATGACAATATTGTGATAAAGGCCTACACTACTCAGGGGACAATAACAGGAAGGTCATAGCGAGTCAGTTGAGTCATAGCTTAAGCATCAAATTATCCAATTATGGTATCAAAATTCAAACTACAATGAGGTCTATAGAGAACGTTCCAACCTATGACTATATATATTCATAATTAGTCATTGCAACCCTTCAGTAAAGATTACAAACTATCTCCTCACACCACCTTTGTTGTGTGTGTTCATTTTATACATGAGTGGCGGGACCTACAGTTTAAAGTCGACTCCGAATGACAGATTTTTGAGAAACTTTTCATGGCAATTTTATTTACTCTCAGAGTTTTTGCTAGAAAACTGCGAGAAGAAGTCACCGAAGAAATATTTTTTCATATTTCGTTCAAGATATCTAACCTGGAGTTTGAACCATGGCCTTACGACTAATAAGCCAACACACTACCTACTAGACTACGTCGACGATACCTTTACCCATTTGCACACCTAGTTTTATGAGAATATTGTGATAAAGGCCTACACCATTCAAGGGACAATAACCGGGAGGTCATTTCGAGTCAGTTAAATCATAGGTTAAGAGATCAAACGGTATTATCTATATATATATATAAATGAATGTATGTTTGTATGTACCTTATAGAATCGCAAACTATGCATTTGATCATGTTATGATCTTTAGCAAAGTTGTTGCGCATGAGCCGGGGAAGGTTTCTAGGTTGGTATGACCAATTTCCGACAGGTGGCGCCACTGAAAATTAATAAAAATGAATTAAATCATAAACTGTGTATTTGATCATTTCATGACCTTTAGCAAAGTTGTTGCGCATGAGCCGACGAAGGCTTATAAGTTGGTATGACCAATTTCCGACAGGTGGCGCCACTGAGAATTACTATAAATGAATTAAATCGTAAATTGTGCATTTGATTATGTTATGACCTTTAGCAAAGTTGTTGCGCATGAGCCGGAGAAGGTTTCTAAGTTGGTATGACCAATTTGCGATAGGTGGAGCCACTGAAAATTACTAAAAATGAATTAAATCGTAAACTGTGCAATTGATTATACAGGGTGGGGCAAAAGTCGCGAAGGGATTTGAAAAATTAATAACTTTTCTAGTTTGTTTTTTTTTATTTTTCTTTTTAGGACTTGTAAAATAAATCTGGGAGATTAATTTTGGAAGGTTACAACGTTATCCAGCGAACCAAAATCATAGAACTTTATTTTGAACATCATCGATCAATAATTCAAACTCAACGAGCCTATCGTCGTCATTTTAATGTGCGGAATTCATCATCCGAATCAATTAGTGACACGTTTTCAGGAACAAGGCTCACTAAGGGATCTTCCACGAAGCGGAAGACCACATTCTGTAATTAATGAAGCGAATATTCAACGCGTTCTGGAGAGTGTTGAGGAGAATCCTGAAACATCAACTCGAAGGCGCTCTGCTGAGCTGCAAATGTCTCGGCGGTCTTTACGCAGAATATTAAAGGGAAATTTACATCTTTTCCCATACAAGCTGCAGTTAGTGCAAGAACTAAAGCCACGAGATTCCCAAGAACGATTAAACGATTAAACCCCTTCGTGACTTTTGGCCCACCCTGTATTATGATCTTTAGCAAAATTATTGCGCATGAGCCGACGAAGGCTTATGAGTTGGTATGACCAATTTCGCCACTGAGAATTACTAAAAATGAATTAAATCGTAAACTGTGCATTTGATTATGTTGTAATCTTTAACAAAGTTTATATAGGCTTATAAGTTGGTATTACCAATTTCCGACAGCACTTCAATAAATGTTCATAATCGAAAACCTCTACATTTTTAAAGTTTATGTCAATTTTTTTTTTTTAATGAACAAAATCAATAAAATGATTCAAATTTGTTTTAGGTGGAGGCATAGCAACGCGCGCAGGGTACAGCTAGTTACGGTATAAAAATTCAAAAACCTAAAATAAGGTTTATAGAGGATGTATATTCAGCAAGGTTAAACGTAGTAATCAATTTAATCTAACCTGTAGCTACTGTTCTATAATTTTTTCTCACCATTTTATATCAAAAAAGGAACAAACAATTGACCCGTACTCCTTAGGTGTTTTAAGTGCCTTAGCTGTAGAATGGCTAAAGAAAGCAACAAATATTTCTATGATTTTCTTTTCTTTATTAACTTTATTGCGAATGAAACGTTTTAAAACTAAAGAAAATCTATTTACCATCCCTAAACCTTTAAATGAATCATGAGATAATAAAGCAAATCGATATGTGGTATTATTATGTTCAATAAAATCAATCGATATCCTTACAACCATAGCAATACGGCGTATGTGTGACATACAACACATACATACTCGTATGTATATGACATTAAAGTATTCTTTAATACACATACATACAAATAATTTTGTATCTGCATTAGTGGTGGGGATGTTATTAACGTATCATCTGTTCGATATAAGTATTCCACCGGCAACCCCTTCTGTTATAAAAAAAATTTTCCAGTATCCCCCGCTTCACTTTCGTTTGCAAAAAACCAGCAGCAGCAGCAGCAGTAGAAAAAACAACAACAGAGAGTAACACCAGTCAACAAAAACACATATTGACAGTAAAACGAAGTGTCAATATGTGGTTAAAAGTTAAAACACGAGTATATATTTATGTTTTTTGGGGTATTTCCATGTATTTCTGTTTGTATGCCTGTGTGCAACATATGTAGTCTTTGCAACAGTATGCTACAAATACATACACATACACAGACAGACAGTTTTATTCACCCTTCGGATTCGTTTGTCAATTTGCGTAATCTAATGGTGATTTAATGGCGGCTATGAAGCATCACACACACACACAGTAAATTTCAAAGTAAAATGAATTTTACCCCGGAGGGTAAAGAGTAAAATAAGGAAAATAATGAAACGAACGATAAGAGCAACTGAAATAAACGGAAAAGGGGGGGGGGTGGGTTTAGAATTCATCTATAAAAGGTAATAACAGTTATATTTAGAATGAATGATGCTGGAATTACTTTGAAATCGTACAAAATTTAAAAGGGTATACGTAATGTGTGATAAAGAATTATCGCTTAATTTAAAAGGTTAGTAAAATCGAAATCCATCTGCCATCAAAGCAATGTGTGTGAAGATAAATTCGAATTTTAAAATCCCAGACGCAATCCATAAATTTTAGCAGCGCCACATTAGGGATTAAGTCGCCGTAGTCTATTATGGTAGTGTGTTGGCTTATTAGACGTAAAGCCCGGGTTCGTATCCCAAGTCAGGCATCAAAATGAAATAGGAAAAAAAAATATTTCTTCGGCGATTTCCTCTCAGCAGATTTCTGACAAAAACTCTGAGAGTAAATAAATCTGCCATGAAAAAGTTTCTCAAAAATCTGTCGTTCAGAGTCGACTTTAAATTGTAGGTGCCGCCAATCATGTATAAAATTAACGTACGCACCATAAGTGGTGTGAGAAGCTAGATTGTAATCCTGACTAAAGGAAAATTCAAATGAATCCCTACAGGAGTTATTCGTTTCCCTAAAGATAGGCGAACAAATGGTCTCAGAAGAGCTCCATTCATTGGATATGATCGGATAATGAGTATACTTGTAGTGACACCAGACAGATCTGGTGGAGAAAGGAATTTGCATTGGATCTGTCAAGATTACATCCAAGAAATCTCATGGAAGTGATAATGGGCCACTAGTTTCTGGACCAGGCGACTGGGAATACCTTATAATGACTTCTGCAGGTGCTGCAACGGCGAGGTAGATTAGTACAGCACAGAACATCTTGTGTTATTGTCCGGGGCTTGAGATCCTGAGAAGTAAAATCTTGGACAACCAGAATTTAGAGACGAAACATGTCTAGCCAAAGATGATTTGAGAAGATTCCGCAACTTCATAAGACTCTGGGAATGTTTGAGAGAATGTGTCTGAAGATAAATTCGAATTTAAAATCAAAGACGCAAACACATACTTTTAGCAGCGCCACTTCTTCCCTCTAATAGGGTAAACTTTGCCTATTAACAGAGCACTGTTAACTGTTTAACAGTGGCAATAAGTAGATTAGTCTTGTACTTTGCAATTATTTCAGGCTATTGACATAAAATATAATTCTCATTATGATCATTATTATTTGTGAATAAAAGTGTTGATATGTAAAGGATGGTTGGTGGGACAAATTTTCTCGAATCTCAAAATTATTCCAGCTATCCCACTACCACGGTTCGAAAGAGGACCCTCTGGACTACCATTTGCATATAGTCTGTATGGTATACTATTTTCTATATGTTCCAAAATGGCCGTTGATCTTCTAGAGAATTTTCAAGCAAAAAATTAATATTTTCAAAGCCTATTTTCACAATATCATACCACTTTATATGTGACTATGTTGCTCATTATATTAAAAGGCCTTGGAGCCTTCCTTTGAATATGATATGGTACTCAGAGACCTAGTATTTGTCCTAAAATTAGCTCCTAAACAAGTGGGCTCGTTCAGATGGATACTGTTAACAGCTAACAGTGCTCTGTTAACGGAAAATTTTGTTCTATTAAGAGAAAATTTTGCTCTGTTAACGCCAAATGTGGCGCTGCTAAATTTTATGGATTGCGTCTTGGATTTTCAAATTCGAATTTATCTTCACACACATTTGAGAGATACTAACCAGTAACAGTAATTACATGGCGGAATAGGTAATATCGGTGTTATGGCATTCAAATAAGCTGGCCCTAGTGAGGTGGCTGTCTGTTTAATCTAACCTAATCATGACTTTGGTTTATAAGACCGTTTAAATTTCTGTAGAGAAATACCCTATTCTGTGACGCTTTTTATTGGAATCTTTATCTATTTTCCGTGGGCATAGTCCTTATAAATACATCCAGAAGTTTCTTTATAAAATGGCATGTTTTTTTTTTTGTTTTCTTTTAGCTTTTGAAGAGCACAACAATTTTATCACTCTCACCGTATTCTGCTGTCATTTCATTGCGAAAAGTCTTTGACATCTTGTGTACGAGTAATGGTAGTAGTTGGGTGTGTAAGTATGTGTATGTGTAAATGTCCTACAACGTTTATTACCATATATATTGTCCCTATTTCTTGGTGCTCTTTTGTCACTTCTCATGGCAGTGGGATAGAATTTAATAGAATTTCTGCTCATTTAAAGCCATTTTTTCACCTATTTCTGCCAATAATCACCTGTCTGTCTCTCTAATGCTTTGGTTTTTGTCTTTTTCTCTGCTCTCCTACACTTTTATGGTTGCTTTTCATGTCATTGTTGTACTATTTTGATCCTTTCTATGGGATTTTCTAGGACAGAGCTATGGAGGAGGATTGCATGAATAGATGGTTGAATGGTTTTCTGTTTTTTCTCTCTCTCTCTCTCTATTGCAGTTGTTTTTCATCACAATTTATTTTTAGATTGTGATAAACGTTGCAGGCTTTAAAGGGAACAAAAACCTGTAGCATAATAAAAAGGTTATAAAGAAAATAGAGAGCTAGGGAGTGAAAGAGAGAGAAATTAAATATTTAATGGAGGCAGTTTAAGTTGTCGGGATATAGAGAAGAAGAAAACTCTTTTGAATAATTAAATTTTAAATCGTTTGGCATTTTTGATAAAGAGTAACGCAATTTTTAATGCATTTTTCAAAGTTCACTTTTATCTAAAATTGGCATTCAGGATACAATAGAAGCCTACTCATGCATAATGTATTGTGTTGGCTTTTGTAGAATATTAAAATTAAGCCCACAGTTGCTAAAGGGTAACTTGGTTTTCCTTTGCATGCCTTTCAAAAGTGTAAAGTAGACTTTATAGCAAAATATACTTCCATACTCTGTGAAGATAAAATGACTTCAGCCTCCCTAGGTTGCTTATAAAATGCAGAAGATTGAGGAAATCCACACGATGGCTGTTTGCCTTTCAGAAGCGTTTCAACAGCTTTGGAACAGAATTTTAATTGGCAATCCATTTCTCATGTGCCTGACTTACTTACTTCCTTAAATGATCATTACTCGTACAACCATTTTAGTCAGGATTACAACCTAGCTTCTTACACTACTCAAGTTGTGTTTGTTAATTCGATTCATAAGTGGCGGCACCTACAGTTAATTGGCAGATTTTTTTTAAAAAACTTTTCATGGCAATTTTAATTATTTTGAAAGTTTTTGCCAGAGGGCTGTTGAGAGAAAGCCACCGAAGAATTATTTTCTTTTCATGTTTCATTCGAGATGTCTGAGCTGAGGTTTACGCCATGGCCTCACATCTAATAAGCCAATACACACCTACTAGATTACAGCGACCTCAAATGTCACTTGACTATTGAAAATAGAGTGACGAGGTATCTTCAGAAGGTATTGTATAATTGCAAATACCTTTTTGCATTCATCTGTGAATCTGTAGAGCCAGAATATTCAGGATTTTTAGGGCTTTCGTATACCCAGCAGATCCTTCTCAGCAATAAAGTGAATCTAGTTGCCATGACAACTGCCCGGTATTTTCAGCTTCATTACGCTTTAAGCTAAAATCAATCAAATATGAAGATTAGTGAGCATCAAATGCAAAGTATCTTTGAGGGCAGGATTGAGATTAGACCCACGGGGTCACCGTGGTCTAGTAGGTAGTGTGCTGGCTTATTAGACGTAAAAGCCAGGGTTCGAGTCCCAGGCCAGACATAAAAAAAAAAAAAAATAAATAAATACAAAAAGTATTTTTTCGGCGATTTCTTCTCAGTTTCTCAAAAAAAAAAAAAAAAAAAAAATCTGTCGTTCGGAGTCGACTTTAAACTGTAGGTCCCGCCACTTATGTATAAAATTAACACATACAACATAAGTGGTGTGAGAAACTGCGGGCTTCTTGGGAACGATTGCCTGTAGACTGTCTAATGGTAAAGGTATAGCACTGGCCATTTTATAGTCACCTAGCAGCATCTCGTTTCTTTGCCGTTCGCATCTTCCCCCTTTCTACATTTCCTAAAAAAAACTGCACAATGCGCTGCATGAGTAGGGGCCATCCCCTGAGTGCTGGTTTCATTAAAAAAAAAAAAAAAAAAAATACATAGTGTTTTTCTCTTATTCTGGTATAAAATAGATTTGATAACGATTTTGCTAGGAGCCTTGGCAGAATATTTCTGTATACAGAAATAGGTCAGCATAAAACCCATCTTATGATTAAGAGAAGTTTGTTGAGATCTCTACATATCCCTACAGATTGAAATATTTATAGGATATAGTCGTTAATATTTTAATCATTTCGCAGATGTAAATACAGCAGTTACTACGCCTTAAAGGACAACTTGAAGAATATTTTCTTATCCTAAAATTGAAATTCATTTGTTAAACGACATCCCAGCAGCGAACCAAAACACGGTAATGTCAAAGTCCAAATATTAGTTGACATTTTCCTGTTAGGTCATGAGGATATTAAAACCCAACAAAATTGTCTTGATGTTGTTTCTTAGCACTCAGACTGCTAAATCTTCAAATCAGGTGGCAGATGTCTTCGTAAGAGATTGTTGGAATCTGCCGTGCACAATCGATACTTTGGGAACGATTCATAAAAAAATATTAACCAAAAGGAACTGGCATATACACTGAGCGCCAAAAGTGAGTAAACACCACTGAAATAATTCAGTTTCTTAGGATAGCGAGAAAAGTAAACGAGAATAGTCGAATAAATTTCCAAAAATAAAAACGTTTATTTATTACTTATAAAATGTTAAAACAAAAACAACAATTCAATTCTTGTTGTGCTACAAGTATATTTTTTATAATAGAAAATTTAAAATTATAGTGGGTGTTGACTCACTTATAGCGCTCAGTGTATTTTCAGAAGAATCTGCTTAAGAATATGTAGGGGATATTGCACCATATGGTGGCATAATGTAGATGTAACGTCGAGAGTACCGTGTGTCCTTCCTGTACAATCCGGTAAAACCCAATTTGAATACCTTAAGGTATACGCATGTTGCCAGTTTTACTAAGAGTAGAGTTAACTAGATTATCCAAAATGCTCAAAAACAAATTGGTTTCCCTTTTTCAATTCCAATGCAAAAAAAAGATTAATTCACTGACCACCAAACCTAGTGGGTTTATTCACTTTGACTTGTGGTTCACTTAGTTTTCAACAACAATTTAATTGTGGGTTTCATTAAATGAAACGAAATAAAATAAAATGCAAAATAATTGTAATTATCGTATCGTTTTGAGTGTTTTATTTCATAATAAATTTACTTCAATTGCATGTTGTGGTCGATAATTTATTTTCATTTTTATTTTTTTAGTGTATGTCCGCCTCATAATAATTTATCACTGAAATGACATGAAATTCTTCAGGCCATATGAAATAGACAATCGAGTCAATTGTTAAAAAAAGTGCAGAGAAATAAATTTTATATTCAATTAAATGATAAATAAATTCAATTGAATCTCTAAGAAATAAACTAAACGGGAGATCAAAACGAGCAATACGTAGAATTGGGTGGGGGATCAGAAAATAATGTTCGTCTAACAAAACTTAAGGAGAGAATAGTTCTCGCAACGGAAAAATCCAGATACTGGTGTTTTGCTTTTATATCGCTTAACATTAAAATTATAAACAACAGCTACAAAAACAAAACAATGCAGTAAACAAACCTGTTAACAAATTATCGTACTGCTTAATATAACAACAAACACCAGCATAAAAAAAATGATAAACAATTAAACAAAAATACACCAACAACACTAGAAGACTAAATGTAAACAAAATACACAAACAGCAATAATGAATGTAAACAACGATGTTTACATTAATAGAGATTCCGTGAAGGCGAAGTCATGAACGTTCGCCTTCAAGAACATTCATCAGACTGTTTACTTTGCCATATAAAAGGCAGTCTTGCGTGAAGACGCGGTGCGTTTGAAGAGAGTAATTGTGGTTTGAAGATCTCCGTTACAAAAATCTGTGGAATAATTGTCTAGTAATTGTTATTGTTTATGCAAACAGTATAAACAGAGGAATAAAAAAAGGCAATTGTTGTTGTTTACATAAAGTTGTGAACAGTGGCACACAGAATTGTGCGAATAATAAAGAATTTTAATTAAAACAAAACACAAATTTATTTTTATTTTTCCTTTGCAATCTACGAGCTCATTCATATTTTAAACTTTTTTAAAAGGTAAAAACGTAACAATAGTCTGCAAGAGTCGCCTTAATCGTAAAATAGTTGCCTAGTTTTGATTTACGAATAATGCTGAAGAGGAGAAGGGCACTTCCAGACCTTCATAATTGAATATCGCAATTCCATGGGAAAATACAAGATTTCCTTTCAATGTAAAACAAAATATTTGCCGTCTTGGCTAAATCTGGTAAAATGTTGAGTACACTTATGTTATTCTAAATTAAGTGGTCATCGATACCTACAGATACCAACAGATACCTACCAGAGCTACAGATACCTACTCAAACAAGAACATGAGTGGAGCATATAAAAGAGTGAGTTTAGGCTTATTAGGTAGAATTCGCTATAGTTTATATGGCAATGGGTTGACTTATTAGATGCGAGACCACGTTCCAAACCCCATACGAGACATCTTGAACGAAATATGAAAAAAAATATTTCTTTCGGCGACTTCCTATCATTCTATCTTTTGGCAAAAACTGTAAGCGTAAATAAAAATTGCCATGAAAAGTTTCTGTTGTACGGAGTCGACTTTAAACTGAAACAACTTGGGTGGTGTGAGAAGCTAGGTTGTAATCCTAACTGAAGGAATGTAATGACCAACTAAGTATGTACTTCAGTCAAGTTTTCGATTGCCTTCATGGCTTCAAATATTTTCTCATAATCATAATCGTCGTCAAATTTTTGGTTAGCAGTGTACCAAAATTCAATAAAATTGCAAACTTTTTAAATCTAAATTCACATACAACAAAAGTTACAAAACTTTTCCACTTATTTTCATGTACAATGACCTTTGACATTCACAATTTCTTCTTGTTTTTGGTTTTGCTTCTTTAAATTTATTTTTCTGTTAATTCGACTTGGTATGACTTCAGTTGGACTGTATGTGTGTCAGCTAGGCTATTACACTGACAATTAAAAATTATGAAAAAAAAGAAAATTAAGCGAGATATGCAACAGGATAATGACTATTGAAAATAATACTAACAAATTACAACAACAACAACAACTAAAAAATAACAAACTTAAGTAGTTTATTTAATAAACAAAAACAACAACAATAGAATTGTTGAATAGAGAATGGAATAGAATGGCATAAACTGATTATACTAAAACAATGAAACAAAAGAGAAGGTCCTGTGGCGTGAAGACAGAGGCTAGGAGGGCATATAAATACAGAGGATTTGAATTCCATGCTTATGAAGAGTTTTTTTTTAGCTGGAATGTACTGAATAATGCTGTTGTTTTGCTTTCTTCGTTATGAGCATGTGTTGAATTCTTTAGAAAAGATTTTGTTTTTTACTTGTTCAAACGAAACAATGTGGAAAATTCTATTAATTGCACTGATTTATACATATTTGTGAGGAGAAAAAGTCGTCGTACTCTAGTAGGTAGTGTGTTGGCTTATTAGACGTCAGGCCATGGCGTAAACCTTAGTTCAGGCAACTTGTACGAAATATGAAAAAAAAAAGATCAGCAGCCCTCTGGCAAAAACACTCAAAATAAATAAAATTGCCATGATAAGTTTCTCAAAAAATGTGTCAATATATAATATAAACAATATGGGTAGTGTGAGAAGCTAGGTTGTAGTCTTGACTAAAATGGTTGTAATAGTCAATTAAGTAAGTAAGTAAGAAATGGTTTGTCTTTTAAAATTCCCTTCCAAAGCTATTGAAACACTTCTGAAAGGGAGACAGTCGTCTTGTAGATTTCCTCAATCGCCTTCATTTTATGCACCCCCAGGGTGGCAGCAGTTGATTGTCCTTTACAGAGCATTGAAGTTCATTGTACTGAGTATATTGTAAATTGCAGGACAAAGTCAGAGAAGATACTTACAGTCTCCATTACTCTCTGATCATTACAGAGAAGAGAAGATTCAGATACAGTCTCCACTACTTTCTGTTCATTACAATTAACAAAATGTGCAATGTGCAAATGTGCAATGTGAAAAATGTGCTATTAACAGAGCACTGTTAACTGTTTAACAGGGGCGATAAGTAGATTAGTCTTCTACTTTGCAATTATTGCAGACTATTGAGATAAAATATAATTGTCATTATGATCATTATTATTTGTGAACAAGAGTGTTGAAATGTAAAGGATGCTTGGTGGAGGTGGAGATGGAGAACGGAAATTTTCTCAACTCTCAAAATTATTCTAGCTATCCCACTACCGCTGTTCGAATCAAACCTCTGGACTACCAATTGCATACAATCTGATAGGTATACTATTTTAATTATATTATTATATATTATATATTATTATATTATATATTATATATTAATTTTCCCAAATGGCTATAAATCTACTAGAGAATTTCCAATCAAAAAATTTATAGTTTCAAAGCCAATTTTCACAATACCATATCACTTTGTATGTAACTATATTGCTGATTATATTAAGAGGCCTTGGAACCTTCCTTTGAATATGGAATGATTCTCATAGATTTCGTTTATAGCTCCTAAACAAGTGTGCTTGTTTAAAGGGTTACTGTTAAATAGTAACAGAGAAAATTTTGCTCTGTTAAAGCCAAATGTGGCGCTGCTAAAATTTATGGATTGTGTCTTGGGTTTTCAAATTCGAATTTATCTTCACACACATCGAATCATATGGAATGTGTATTGGCCGCTATGGGATTTGTGACTTGAAATTGTATGCAATTAGGTGCCCTGAATAAAATTTCCTGTAGTGCTTTGCTGCTAGTTTTTCTTTTCCTTTTTTTTTGTCGTTTTATTTTAAGATTCTTTGCAAAAAAAATTATGAAACCAAAAACAACAATAAATAGATGGATGGATGCCTGGATGTATGGCTGGTTGGATAGATGTATGGATGGTTGAGTTGATTGGCTGTAAAGACAAGAATGAGTGTGGCTTTCTTTTTTTTCTATACCGACATGTTTAATAAACATAATTGACATGACATTTTGATGGCTGACAAGAATAGAAAACTTTTCGTACTGCTTTTTTTTTTGCTTGCTTTTAAAAAATTAAATTTGTTTAATTAAATTTGACTACAGATGGGGCAAAAAATAGAGATTTTTCAAGGCAGAAAAATTATACGAAATATTGAACACCGCATGTGTAGTCAGTCACAAGTGTAAGGGACTTGGTTAATTGCAATAGAAAAAGTTTGTAAATTCCATGGTATCAATATGCAACTGCATTATCGGTACATGAATCTCTGGCAATATAAGTATGAATACGCAAAGAGTGTCTAGAACATCCTGTTTCAATAGAAGCACATGGGAGTATGCTTAGTTACCTTACTCTCCACTTCACTTCATTGCATTTCGCTTCACATAAAAATGTTAATTTTCGAAAACCATTTGCAAAGTTGGCTAATTTGTAAATTGTTTTAAACAAAATTTTTCTTTTTTTATCTCAAATGAGTTCCTTTACCTTGCCTTCAAACAATGAAATGCTTTCCTGCTTGCATCAGGCGTTTGCCTTAAACAAACTGACATCAAATTACATTCAACAGCAGGATTTTCATGTTACGTTCTCAACGAATCACAACAGCAGTGTGTTTCTGCTCTAACAACCATTGCATACCTTGAGGAGTCAGCACAATTTAAAGTACTTCAACTTAAATATTATTACAACACGTACATACATATCTATATGTGTGAGTGTGTGTGTGTGAAAGCGGAAAATTGGTTGTTATATAATTAGAAAACTGCTAAGAGAACAATGTTGCCAAAAAAAAGGGTTGATTGGGGTAAATACAGAAATTTCATTTAATACGAAATAAGTTTTAAATTGTGGCATACTTTAAGGTGCAGAACATTGAGAAATTTTGTAAAGTATACTTTTAAGGAAAAATAGAAACTTTCTGACAGTATGAAAATTAAATTATTAAGTATAGTCGTGGTGTTTTAATTCATTTACAAACTAATGCGACTAATTTAATTGCAAAACTTTTAATGATAATGCAGTGCATAAGAATGTCTGCTTATATTTTTTATTGTAACGCTTGCAGCTATAATGGTGGTGGATTGTGAAAAAAATCATGGATATGTAAGGGGAAATTCGTGAACTTCTGGAAGACACATTTTGCTCTGTTAACGCCAAATACGTTGTGCAGCCCTTGCGCTGACCAACTTCTTCCTTTTCCCTGATTGTGGTGGAACTTGGTCAGTACAGGGACTGCGTTCACCCGTGGCATCACAACGGGCCGCTATGCGTGCTCAAGTGTGCTTTGTGACATCAGAGCTACCACTCCGACCTAACCTAACCTAAAGCCAAATGTGGCGCAGCTAAAATTTATGGATTGCGTCTTGGATTTTCAAATTCGAATTTAACTTCATACACATGGTTACTCTACTGTTTCCTTTATGCTTCACTCGAAAATTTTGTATTAAATCCTAAGATAACACACGCTCAAACTGTGTCTTTAGATTAAATAATCAAATAAAAGGCATTTGCTCGTACAGACATGTTTTTGAAGTGAATTTTTGATTACCTGCAGTTTATGTAGAACATCCATGTACAGAGCTCTCTAAGAGAAGACTTGATTTTCTGTTTTAATTTTTATTTTTGCAAAATTCAAAAGGAAACCAAAATGTTTTTGGAGAGGAGTTGCTTTATTAAAAATACCTGTAAGCCTTCATGAAATGCTTTCACAGTAGCACCACGGTATTATGCTAGTAGAGCCTCTCCATTGCATTGCATATTTCTATTTTGTTTTTCAGTTGAAATTATGAAATTGTGGTACAACATTTTTTGGGGCTTATTTCTATCTCTTAGTGCTGCAACATTTTAAAAATACATGCTCGCTTAGGCCAAAAAAAAAAATAGCTGCTAATAAATGCATTTTTAATGCATTTTTAAAATGCAGAAAATATGCTGGCAAAATTTGGAAATATTTTCTAATGAAAGTGCGTACAAATGTACTCCTTCTCTCTTTCTCTCTATCTCTCTCACACACACATATATTAAAATGCTGTAAATAGCTTGTGTGTGTGTGTTTAAGGCATATTTTCTCATTAATTTTACAATGGCATTAAGGCTGGTATGACGCTGTATTGGTGTGGCACATCAAATCGTATGATGATGATGATGATGATGAATATTTCGTTTATTTTTCTAATGTTTTTGGCAACACTCATACGCCACAAGTGGTGATATTGTTAGGGGCAGCGGTAGTAGAGATTATTTGGTCATCATCATTTCGACCATAAAGTGTTGCTGAAGACATACAATTTTTTTTATTACAGTCTCCTCGTTTATTAATGGTGGGCGTGTTTTTTTAATACCTAAATTAACACTTTTATCAGCCAGTATTGCTTTGTTTCTGGTGTGTAGCAATATTTGCAAAAATAAATAAAACAACGGGTTATCCAGCTAGTGGTTTTAAACGGGAGTGGAGCAGTAGTTTGTCATTTAAAAGAATGGAATGTTTAAAACAGTAAAAAAATGCTTAAAAATAGTTAAAACTTTCTACAGCAATGGTGATTCAAACGTGGTCACTATTCCTACAATACGACCGACTAGGCGTGGAAACAATTTGTAGACCCTGGAAGCATTTTAAAACCCAGACTGCGAAAATACCGTTCCTGTTAGAGAAAGTTTGACGGATGACATCAATTTATTGATTTCATGATGTTCTACCCATCTCTCTGACTTTCTCTCTTAAACTTCTGTTACACTCTTTTGCAGACTAGGGCGTCATATATTTTTATAACTTTTTGGCCATTATTATGCTATTTATCCTGAATTAAATCATTAAAGTATGATTTACTATGAATGTAGAATTGGGAGCACATGAGAAGAGGGAATTTTAATGCGTTTCACTAAAGATGTGGAACAAATAATGTGTGTGAATATAAATTCGAATTTAAAAACCAAAGACCCAAACCCACACTTTTAGCAGCGCCACTTCTTGCCTTTAACAGGGCAAACTTTGCTATTAACAGAGCACTGTTAACTGTTTAATAGTGGCAATAGTAGATTATTCTTCTACTTTACAATTATTGCAGACTATTCACATAAAATTTAATTCTTATTATGTTCATTATTATTAATCGAAAGAGACTATCTGCTCTACCATTTCCACATCGTCTGTATGTTGTACTATTTCTTATATGTTCCAAAATGGCCACTGATCTTCTAGAGAATTTTCAAGCAAAAAATTTATAGTTTCAAAGCCTATTTGCGCAATAACATATCACATTATATGTGACTATGTTGCTGATTATATTAAGAGGCTTTGGAATCTTCCTTTGCATATAGTATGGTACTCATAAACCTAAAGATTTTCCCTAAATTAGCTCCTAAACAAGTGGGCTTGTTTAGATGGATACTGTTAAATATCTAACAGTGCTCTGTTAAGGGCAAATTTTGTTCTGTCAAGAGGAAATTTTGCTTTGTTAACGCCACAATTGACGCTGCTAAAATTTATAGATTGCGTCTTGGATTTGCAAATTCGAATTTATCTTCACACACATGAACAAATATGGTATTAGGGAGCCTGAAGCTCGTCATTGAAAACGTTGGTGCAGACCTATTTTTCAAGTGTCAGCTGTTTGATTCACCACCACCTGTGTTCAGCACTTGTTTGGGGTGGCTGGCCGCCGGAAATCCATTTTAAAGATTCACTATCGTATACGAAAAAATAGAGCGTTGAATCGGCCAATACTTCAGAAACATCAGCCGTAGTACAGTCAGGATTTCGAATATCAAATCAATCATTGAGAGATTATCTGTAAGCGTTATAGAAAAAAGCTTATTTACCATCATTGGTGAAATGAAATGTACATTGCATTCTAAAATCCTAACCAAGGACTCCATGGTCCTGATTATAAAACACATCCAAAACTGTTAAAATATCGTCTTGTAACCCGAAACGTTTTAATTTGTATTGTATTGTGCACCGCATTTCTAAAAATGTTGTCCTTGTTTGTCCTTGTCCTTCGTGTCTAAAAACAAAAATTCGTTTTTATTTTTTTTTTTTTTTTTTTTTTATTGAATATCCTCTTATGATGTTAAAGTTCTTTGTAATGAAATTTAATTGATTTTTCTCCTCCCACATACATATATGTAAGTTCGGTGTTTGTGTGTGTATGAGAAGACACATACATTTTAAATGTGAGTGTAATTCGCTTTAAAAATAAATTTTAAAAATAAAATGAAAAAGGAAAAAAAAAACGGGATTTTATTTTAAAATTTTCGCTGACATGGCCGTTATTGTTATTGCAAAAGTTATTGTGGCAATTTAAATATACGCACACATACACAAATATCGCAATTTATACTCGCATGTACTTACACATACACATGAAAGCATAAGTAGTCAGAGAGATAGGGAAAGAGAGAAAGACAACCAGAGAGACACAAAAGAGCATTACAGGCATTCATATGTAAATTTGTTTATTTGCTTTTAAATGGTAATGCTGGGAAAAAAAAGGTAGAGAGAGTGAATTCGACTTTTATTTGTGTGGATGTGTTTGTATTTGATTGTGAATGCGTGTTTATTTATGTATTTATTGTTGTATTGTAAAGAGAGTGCACGAAAAAGAAATTGTTGTTCACAAATTTGAAAATCTTATTAAAGAACTTACAACGAGTAGGTTCACACATACATACATAAATAATTGATCATTACAATCCGTCAGTCAGGATTATGGACCTAGTTTTTTACACCACTTATGTTGTGTGTGTTAATTTTTACACATGAGTGCCGGAACCTACAGTTTAACCGTAGATCGAGCCTTAAAAAAACTTCATAATTCTAGCTTATGTATCACTTTTGATACATACTTGTAGTACATAGTATTTTCACGATTATTGATAGATTTTGTAAAAAAATTTATTTTAATTCATTTTAATAAAACTATTTTATACTATTATATTTTATTATCACTTTTATGAAATTTACGCCAAAATTTTTGACATGATGTACGTTGCAGTATGGTTTTTTACGTAAAAATCAAACACTTCATGTCAGATTAGTTTTATTTTTATCTAAATGGCAATAATTTGGTATCTAGCATCCTTGCTTTGCGGCGATTTATAAGTTTCCAATTGTTTAGAAGCGGCAGCTTATTGTCACTCGCATCAGTAACACTCTCAATTGAGGGCTGGCTGAAGCCTGATTGTACAAACTATTGTTATATTTCGTTAGAAAAATTTGTTTTCAACGTCATGTGAGGTAAAAAAGTTTCCCGTAGCAAACGTCGATTATATCAATAACAAGGCTCTGTCTTGGGTTCCTCTCTATTTTCCCGGATGCGGGTTTCTACAAATACGGCTGTAAGTAGTTGCTACGCATGTACATGAATGTAAAACTGCCAATTCCGTTTCGGTGGACCGCGTAATTTATATCGACCATAAAATTCAATTAGTTACTAATCTAGAGCGACAAAATTATTGGGATTATTAAAAGCTGAAAGACTTTCAGCTCATTTTTCAAAAAGGCGTAATAGATGTAAATTTATCATTATTTCCGAGTAGCACATTATCAAACCGAATGATTCTGTTATCGCATACGTTCGTAGTTGACCGAAATATTATCCTTCCGTAATATCAATGAAATAAAACATAGGACGAAATATTTTTTAATAATGTTTGTCTAACACGTGAGATAAATATGAGAAGAGCAGTAAGAAAGACTCTACAACATTTAAAGAAACAGCTGCTAGCAATCTGCGTGAAAATTGTGAGTATTTTCTCTTCCCAAACTACTAAAGTAGTACTATATTTGGCGATAAACATCTGATTGTAACGTTTGTTGCTCCCAATACTTTCGTCAGTTCATAAGACGAGCTTCTGTTTTCTTCTTCTTTAGAGTCTCCAGCAGCAGGAATATTACATATATATATATATAATCGGTCATTGCAACCTTTCGTTGTAAGTGGGACATAACTGACCAGAGGTTTGAACCTTGGTCTGAAATCTAATAAGCTAACACGCTACATACTAGACTACGACTACTACCGTCAGTATCAAGGATATATCATGAACAGACAATTCAACCTTTTCACTTTCCTCCAACACTTATCTTTCAATTCCTTCTTAAATACCATAAATAACGTATTATTTACGATAAAACTTCACAAAATCTTTGAAAACCTAAAAAAATTACTTACATAACACCAAAGAATCGCTAGGAAAGTCGTATGTATCAAAAATGATACAAAGACAGAATTATGAAGTTTTCGATTTTCTTCACCCCAGTTTAAAATTTTCTTTTTTTATTTGTTTTAAAATAATAACAATAACAATACTAACGAATTCAAAAAATATCAGGTGTCTAACTTTTTCTGAATTGAAGTTATATAGTCTCAAGAATTGAAATGTATAATTTTTGATACAAAGCTCGATCTACGGTTAAAGTCGACTCCGAAAGACAGATTTTTTTAAGAAATTTTTCATGGCATATTTTATTTACTCTCTGTGGAGTTTTTGCCAGAAATCTAATGAGAGGAAGTCGTCGAAGAAATATTTTTCTTTTCGTTCAGTTGGAGATGTCTGACCTGGGGTTTGAACCGGGGCCTTACATCTAAAAAGCCAACTCACTACCTACTAGACTACGGGTAGGTCCATGACTAATCTTAAATACGCGCATAACTTAAAAATTCTAGGCTTTATGTAAACTTTAAAAGATTTTCCCACCTTTCGGGTAACATATGGATTTCACTACAAAATGTCTTCTGATACGCAGTTTTATTATTAAGCGCATGGCAGTGAAAGCGTTCTGTATCGATTGAAACAAATTGTAAACGGATGTGGCAAAATCGGAAACATAAAGCAAGTGAAGCAATAATTTCTAACCATGTTTTTCAAATTAATCTTTAACTGATCATGCAAGGACTACTCAACTATTTTGTGGCATGCCAAGTCCTGAGGTATGCCTGCCAAAATGACAGTGGCCCCTAGTAATCGCTATTGTGCGATGAATGGCGACAACATTAAAGGACAGAAGTCAGCCGGTCCTCTTCCTATTCATATGTGTACAGCAGTGTCTAGCAATATACCATGTAACCTCCTGCTTTCAACGAAATTGTGCTTCCCTATGAAATAAGTGCCGTGGCCAACTCATCGGCAATGCAAATTCAAAATACGATTTCTAGCCGTTGAAAAGAATAATTACACACAGTCTATTATTCTTGTGGATAAAGATGTCAGAAAATGAGAGGCCAAAAGCCTTCGTTTCTTTACGACAAGAGCAAGGCATTGACACATCAAGTCAAAGAAAGTCTATTGCTTCTCTGCAGGCCCACAGCTTCTGCAGATGTCACTTGATGGCTTGCCTACCAAAACGACAGTGGCCTCTAATAATCGTTGGTCGATGAATGGCCATGCGTTTTAAGAATAGAAATAAGTCGGTTCACTTCCTATCCATACGCGTAGAGGAGAGTCTAGCAATATTTTATGTAACATCCTGCTGCCAACGTGATTGTGCTTCCTTATAAAACTAGTGGACAATATCCAAATTTCCCTAGGCAATCAAAATACCAATGACCTGTAACATGTTTTTGCGTGTTCCGTATCGACCCTAGAAAGCTCATCAGCAATTCAATTTCTAACGATATTTCTATGTGTCGTAACCCATATAAGAGATACCTTTGAATGATCCGAAATTTCTCTGAGAAATCCCAGGCACTCATGAGCCAACGACAGACGTTGAAACTACGTTCGTTAGGTATTTAATTGCAGCCTGGCTGTCCGAGTAAATCGAGAGATTTTCAGGGAAAATCCCGAGAAGAATCTCACAATATTGATACTGCTGCCAAACTTAGTTCCTATACACTTGTTTTTTCCATTCGTGCTGTTTATTTCTGAAATCTGAGGAATGAGGAGGACCATAGAAATCAATCATTAGGCATGTAAATTTATTTATTTATTATTAATTGCAATACAATTACAAATTATATTTTAATTATATACGAGCTGAGTATCTTCGACCATGTGCTCGGTGTAGTGTCACAGACCAAGAGTCTCTGGTGGGAATCGAACCCACGACCTTCAAGCTAATAGTCTAGCACACTATCCACTAGACTACCAGGGCAGTCTTGTAAATTTAAATCAACTGAGTTTCAGTTAAATCAGGTTGAACAAGTTAACTACTACCATCTGACTTTAATTTCCTTTAAAAAATAAGCATGTTCGCCCTTTGTAACCCTTAAAGGGGCCTCATTTCATCCTGTCCCACTGATTTAAAGTTTTGTTTTCATTTAAAAATCATTTCTGTTTCAGCATTTATTAAAGTGTTGTAAACTGACTGTCAATATTTCTTATTTTAAATTCATTCTCATGTCCATGGTTAACTTTATATACCACAACAACGATGACTCTCCTAACGGCCGTTAGAATATTTTAAAGTGTATTTAAGTTACGTTAAAGAATATTTTTTTTATTATTCAGTCGCCAAATAGTATTCCCCAAAAAAATAAAAAATTTTCTCTGCTGTGTTAAACTAGTCTCCAGTGTAATTATGCGTGGGCGTATGATCACAGTATTAAAAAGTAAATGAACAGGATTTTATTTTGTGTTCGTTAATGTAAAAAACAGGAAGGATTTGTTGTTGTTGTTCTTCTTTATAAGCCGCTATAAAATATTTTCAATCTCAACGTTAATATTGGAAATTGAAAAACAGCAAAGTGGACAATAGAAGTAAACGTTTAATATTTTAAGCCTTTTAAAAAACAAATCATTATTATTCTTCTTTATGGGTTTTTATTTTTTGTTTTAACTTTTCAATAAAATTTTAATCGAAATTTAAACACTGAAATACAATTTATTTTATGAAATTAATTATAAAAAGTGGAATCCTTTAGGATTAACAAACAATGTTTCCATGAAAATAACAACAACAATTTTTAAGCTGTCATACACAATTAAAATTCTTTTCCTTTCTGAAAGCAAACAAGAGGTTATCAAGTTGAAAGATCAGGATTTTTACACCAAATATACCCTTCATAAAGCGGGAAAAATTGGACAAAAAATAGAATGTCACTGGAAACGAACCTAGTGAGCTTGATAGCTATTGTATCAGGGATTCCAACACGGCGTTCGTTATGGTCGGACATTATTTGGGTTCGGAGGCGACGGAGCTAATATAGGTAACGAAATTATTATCGTCATTGGCAAAAAAGTCAGCAACCAAAAAATGCAAGTCATCGAATAAAAAATGCAAGTCATCGACCAAAAGAATGCAAGTCATCGACTAAGATATTCAAGACATCGACCGAAAAAATGCAAGTTATCGACAAAAAAAAATACAAGTAATCGACCAAGTTATCGAAAAAATTTAAGTCATCGATAAAAAATTCAAGTTATCGACAAAAATATGCAAAACATGAAAAAAAAAATGCAAATCATCGACAAAAACCATACATGGGCATACTGCATTATAATTCTAATGCATTAAGCTTTTCAGTATTCAGTAAATGTTTACTGGTAATGAAATTTAGATTTCATTTTTGTAACTGTAATTTTTTTCAGTAATCAGTAAAAATCAATTTTTACTGAAATTTTACTGGTACTGCAAAGTGCCCATCTATGACAAAAACAATAGAAATCATCGACAAAAAAGCAAGTCATCAACAAAAAAAAATACAAGTAATCGACCAAGCAATGCAAGTCACCGAAAAAATGTAAGTCATCGATAAAAAATTCAAGTTATCGATAAAAAAGTTCAAGTTATCGACAAAAATGCAATTCACAAAAAAAAAAAAAATACAAATCATTGATAAAAACAATGGAAGTCAGCGAGAAAAAACAAGTCATCTACAAAAAAATACAAGTAATCGAGATATCATCGAAAGTAATCATCGAAAAAAATATTCAAATCATTGACAAAAAATGCAAGTAATGGACAAACAAATGCAATTTATCGAAAAAATGCAATTCATCGACAAAAGATGTGCGTTAAAAATACAAATCATCGGACAAAATAATGTAAGTCAGCGACAAAAAAGCATGGCATTGACAAAAAATGCAAATATGTAATCGGGGAAAAAAATGCAAGTCAGTGACAAACAAATGTAATTCATCGACTTGTGTTTGGAGATGTTAGCTTCAACGCTTATATTAGCATCGTCGCAGATATCTGCGATCCTAGGTACTACCCGACGTAACGAAAACTGTTTTCGCATCCTTGATTCCATGCCTATTCAGCGCACGCGGTCCATTTCCCTTTAATTAAATTTTTTTTATTCAATTTTTTGCGATTTATAAAGGGTCCGCCAAATAACTTTTTTTTTTTGAAAATGCTTTAAAAAAAAACTACTGAATATTTTCTCAAAATTCTTTTTTTATTTTAAAGTACAATCCTTCCGCTTAATAATGGAAAATAATTTTATTCAAATGGCTGCCTCGGCTGGCCATGCAGTATCGGTCCAATTTTTAAGCACATTATCATCTTTTCAGATGAAGCTCATTTTGATCTTGGCGGGTATGTAAACAAGCAAAATTGTCGCATTTGGGGCACAGGAAACCCGCACGCATACATTGAAAAGCCGACGCACCCAAAACGAGTCACTGGTTGGTGCGGATTTTGGTCCAGAGGCATAATTGGGCCATTTTTCTTCGAAAATGAGCAAGGAGTGGCCGTTACAGTCAATGGCGATCGTTATCGGGCCATGTTGAACGAATTTTTGTTCACAAAAATTGAAGAGGAGGATATTGGCAACATTTGGTTTCAACAGGACGGCGGCGCTACGTGCCACACAGCCGAAGCTATACTCGATGTTTTGCGCCCTGTTTTTGAAGATCGCATTATCAGCCGCCGCAGAGCTGATGTCGTTTGGCCACCTCGGAGCTGCGATTTGACACCGTTGGACTATTATTTGTGGGGTGCCGTCAAAGATAAGTATTACGCCGACAAGCCAGAGACAATTGACGCTTTAAAGGACAATATTCGTGAAGCCATTGGTGAAATACAGCTGCACACAATCGATAATGTGCTTAAAAATTGGACCGATCGTATAGGCTACTGCATGGCCAGCCGAGGCAGCCATTTGAATGAAATTATTTTCCTTATTAACCGGAAGGATTGTACTTTCAAATAAAAAAAGAAATTTGAGAAAATATTCAGTGGTTTTTTTTTAAAAGCATTTTCAAAAAAAAAAGAAGTTATTTGGCGGACCCTTTATATTATTTACAGAGGAGATTGGTATAAAAAAAATTTAAGGTATAGCTGAGCCAGGAATTGTGGGCACAAGGCAAATTAGGCACAATGGTATTACGATGGGTCCTTAGACAGTCTAGTCTAAGTAATATATGCTTAACAAGACTGTCAGTATAGACCAACTAACGTCGGATCTGTGTAATCTAAATATTCAAAATTTTGCCTTAAAATCTAAATACGTATCGTAGTGCATTTCGTTGGTACCTAGTTAGCATTTAAGACAAAATTTAAGAAAAACAATAAAAAAAAACTTACAGAAATACAATTAAAGAAAAGGAAGGGAAATTGTGAAACAAAAGCCTCTTTTAATAAAAATCAAATTAAAATAACCAGACATTAACAATTTAATATGAAATCAAATTAAATTTCATTTTTATTTACTTTTATTAGAACCAATCAATGAAATTTGATTCGAATTGAATTGATTTGAATATAGCCAGCCGGGCCAAAGAAGAGAAATAAAAAAAAAACAATTTTTTTTTTCATTATGAGGGCTTAGAAGCTTTTTAACAATTACTTTCTTAAGATTTCCAAAAAATATTTCTTTCTCTTTCTTCTTCTTCTACTTCTACTTCTACTCCGACCATCTAAGGAGCTGAACAAATATTTGCAAAGGTATCAAATGAAAAGCCAGTCAGCCAGCCAGCTATGCAGGCAGCCAACCAGCCAAGGGAAACTGAAATTTTGTGTAGAAATTTTCGAAATACCCGCATAATAGAAGAAATTCATTCAAATTGTTTGCCTTCAATTTCCAAGTGAACCGTAGTAAATGCGATATTGATGGATGGATTGATATCTTAATGCAGAGCAATGGTATGATATGGATGGTAGGTAGTGGTAGTGGTGATGGTAGAATATTAAAATCGAATATATATTTACCATCTTTGTGATGAAAGCGTTTTTACTTACTTATACTGTACTGTCGTGTCGATATTTTATTTTTAAATGTACTTTTAAGATTTAAATGTTATGATAACGACGAGAGAAAAACTCAAAATTGAAGGCAAATAATCCATAAAAAAATGTAATGAAATGCTGGCACAGTCCAAACAGAGGGGGGGAGAGGAATGAAAATCAAATCAAATATTTTAAAGTTGAATTGTGTGGTAAATTGAAATGGAAAAAAAAAACAAACTCACTCTTACACATCTGTGTGAAGATAAACTCGAATTTAAAACCAAAGACGCAAACCCACACTTTTAGCAGCGTCACTTTTCTTCTTTAACAGGGCGTTGTTAACTGTTTAACAGTGGCAATAAGTAGATTAGTCTTCGACTTTGCAATTATTGCAGACTATTGACATAAAACATAATTCTCTTTATGATTATTATTATTTGTAAACAAAAGTGTTGAAATATAAAGGATGGTTGGTGGGGGATGGAGGGGCTAATTTTCTGAAATCACAAAATTGTTCCAGCTATCCCACTACCACGGTTCGAAAGAGGGCTCTCTGGACTACCATTTGCATATAATCGAGTTGGTGTATTATTTTTAATATGTTCTAAAATGGTCGCTGATCTTCTAGAGAATTTTCAATTAAAAAATTTATATTTTCAAAGCCAGAGCAATGTTAAGGAGGTAACAGAAAATTTATCAATTTTTAAAAGAATTACCGAATTACCAGAACAACTGCTTGACTCAGGAACGTGTGGAGCAGAATTATAAACGAAAGGAATAGGTATTCAATTCTCTAATATCGTGTATTTAGGTGATTTCTTCCTTGACTATTTTTAGTATTTTCTGTTATCCCCTTAACATTGCTCTGTTAACTGTAACATTAGCTCTGTTAAAATTTTTGATTTTTGTCTTTGCTATTTAAATTCGAATTTATCTTCACACACATGAGTAAAACCAAAGAATATGGATATAAAGAATGCGCATCATGTAGAAGTAAAATTTCTTATGGCGGGATGTACCAGTAAGACCCGCTCTCACCAAAATCTCTTTTAAAAATCATTTCATGATGAGGGAGGGAAGACAGGAGAAAAATAAACACAAACAAAGAGCGTAACAATGTGTTGCTCTCATCGTACGTATGTATATGCGTATGTACGATTATGTATGTACATATGATCGTTTTTATTGTTTGACCAAAGACTATAAATATGTAAGATGTTGCACACAGTGTATTTAAAATTGACAAAATTTTGTGCTTCTTTCTTATGAGGGGGGTAGGTAACAGGGAAAGCTGAATCGTCGTTCTCACTCTCATGTTAACTGAGAGAAAGAAAACAAAAATGACTCAGTACACTTATTGTACTCAGAGAACTTATTATACTTAGAGAACGTATTGTTCTTTTCTCTAAGCAATTTATTCTCATATGCGTGTATACGTGTGTGCATGTATGTATACATACATAGCCAAATAAAATAACAAACAAACTGAAAGATGTTTTGTTTTCGCAAAATGTATGTCCAAATAGCCTGTGGAAAACAAATATTACCGTTTGTTTTATTGTAGGGTAAGAATATGTGTTTTATTGTTGTAGAAATGAAATTATATCGATTCGCACCGAATTATATATTACTATTCAATTATGTATGTATGTATTTCCCATATGTGTCTATTTTTGTATAGAATGAAGTTGTAATAAAACGAGTGCATTTTTTGTTAAGTATTTATTAAATTTATTTATCATTTTAATGGTTCAAAATTTTAACTTTTTCCATACTGGATAATTTGAATTTGTATGTTTCCCATGTGGAATGCTTCCGTAGTAAAACAACAATTAGTAAATTAAGCATCTCCATTCTGTGTTTATAACATTCGTTATTTTCATCAAACCAAGGAATAAATTGTATTTTTTGTGCATTTTTTGGCCAACTACAAATGTTTTTTTGTTTTTTATAGATTTATTTTCTAAAAAAATTTTTTCGAAGACTTATATGAATTTTGCAAACTACAAAAAATAAATCAGATGGAGCGCACAAACTTCCAAAGTCGGAATCTTTTATATAATTTTTTGCATGAACGAACATTTCTGAAGGATATGACAAAATTTGCGCTGGTTTGATTATATCCACACGACATTTAACGCAAGATATTCGTTGAGCTAGGTAAGCAACAAAATATCGACTTGATGTTAATTCAATTGGCACATTATTGGACGTAAAACAATCGGTGCCTTCATTAAAATATTCTTTATTTTCATCGTATATATCTGCGACATCTATATCAGGGGTATGTGTACTTTCTGATATATTTCCAGTCCTATCAATATCTTCTAAAAATATGATTTATGATTTTAATTATATATTATATTTATTAAACGTTTTGTTTGAGCATGCACTACAATTTTTAAATTCACACTTTTTATAAAACAATTTTTCAGTTTTTCAGTTTCAAATGTCCACACAAAATGTGGATTTTTTATTTCGGTACGAATCGATATAGTTTCATTTCTACAACAATAAAACACCGTACAATAAAACAAACGGTAATATTTCTTTTCCACAGGCTATTTGCACATTCATTTTGTGAAAACAAGACATCTTTCATTTTTTTTATTATTTTATTTGGCAATGTACAAGCACACACGTATACACGCATATGAGAATAAATTAGAGAAGAGAACAATACGTTCTCTAAGTATAATAAATTCTCTGAGTACAATAAGTGGCAGTAGCCGTACTGCCACCGACAAATTTGGCACTGGCAGTGCAACATCTTCATATATTTATACTATAAATAAATTTTATAAATTTTATAGTCTTTGATCTCATCGCGATGAGAGCAAAAAATGAGAGCAACGCATTGTTACGCTCTTCGTTTCTGTTTACTTCCCTCCTATCTTTCCCCCCGCGTCATGAAATATTTTTGAAAAATATTCCAAAATATGTTAAGATGCACATTCTTTATACTTTATTTTCTTTGGTAAAACGCTCTATTTTTGTTTGAATTGATTCGGTTTGTAGTCATTACATTAATGCTCCTTCTAACTGAAGTAGAATCTATAAAAGCAGTGGAGGCCACCCGAAAAGCAATTTCAAAACATTTGTAAGAAGCAGGATTAACGTGAAATCAAGGAGATTTGGTAACACACGGGTCAAAACCCAGACAAGTTAAAAGTTACTGTTTAACGATCTAAGCTGCTTAAACGCTATAAAACCTAGGTATACGCTTTGAATGGAAATGAATGGATGAAAATGGATGCTTTACAGCAACCCGAAGTAAATGTATATAAAGACTGGTATACCAACCAAAATTTCTTTGAAACAACCAATGGATGAACCCAATACAAATTGATTTGCAACAAAATCAAACTGATTATATACTCCTTATGCAAATGACTTTTTTTAAATAAAATTTACTTAATTCCATGGCTGGATATGATACACTTTCCTACATAAAGTCCTCATTATCTTCTATTACCGCTCTCTTTTACTGTTTCCTATGTGAAGTTTTCCATAATTTTCCCATAATTTATCTAAAATGTTGAAAATATTGAATTTTAATAGCTTTCCATGTAAATAATATATCAAATCAATTACAATTTTCTTCTCTCTCTCTCTTCTCTTCCTCTCTCTTCCGCTCTCTCTCTTTCTCTCTTTCCTAATCGATTGTAAATTAATTCGCAATTTGCGTAATTTATTTCTCGCAATAAATATTTTGATTGATTAGTTGTGGGGGATGGAGTGGGGATGTACGCTAAATAAATAATAAAAAAAAAAATAAATTTAAATAAACTGATGATATTTATGCATAACCATACACATATATATCCACACACACACATATATCCACACACACACACACACACGCAATTGATTATTTGACAAGCCCATACATCATTTATTCTTCTATCAATAAAATACCAATTCAATATCAATTTCATAAATTTTATGGGGAAAACAATTAAAAAAATTAAAGCGAGAAAATTTTTTTGTATGGCAAACAACATACCACAACATATTGTTGTGATAACACTGTGTTGCAAAAGTTATGCATCTGTTTGGATGCACTTATTATAACGTATAGAGACTAAAATGATGGCAACTGCCTTATTCTCCTAGATACATACATACATAATTGGTCATTACAACCCTTCAGTCAGGATTATTGACCTAGTTTCTCACACCACTTATGTTGTGTGTGTTAATTTTATACATAAGTGGCGGGACCTACAGTTTAAAGTCGACTCCGAACGACAGATTTTTTGAGAAACTTTTCATGGCAATTTTATTTACTCTCAGAGTTTTTTGCCAGAAATCTGCTGAAAGGAAATCGCCGAAGAAATACTTTTTGTATTTTGTTTTGATGTCTGGCCTGGGGCTCGAACCCTGGCTTTACGTCTAATAAGCCAACACACTACCTACTAGACTACGGCGACTTCATTCATCTAGATAGGTTAGGTCGGAGTGGTAGCTCTGATGTCACAAAGCTCACTTGAGCACGCATAGCGGCCCGTTGTGATGCCACGGGTGAACGCAGTCCCTGTACTGACCAAGTTCCTCCACAATCAGGGAAAAGGAAGAAGTTGGTCAGCGCAAGGGCTGCACAACGGAAGCACGACTACCCCGCACTCATTCTCCTAGATACCTTTCTCCAAATATAAATTAAAAAATTAAACCTCCCTACTTATGGGCATTTGAGACTCTGCAGATTCTGGATTTGGAAATTTTTGGCAACATTTCACGGCTTAAGCTCCAAATTGGCCAAGCAAAAATCGATGATTTTTGTACAATTTTATGCTAATAAAACTAATGAGGCGCTAACAAGAGGAAAACCATGGTCTAATCGATGATAACAAAATAGTTCTTAGCTGCTGTTTGGCCTCTGAACACTGCTATGCACCAACCGATCGATATAGCGGAACTAAGAATTAAAGACTTGCACGCACTTTTCGTTTAGGTTCAATCAGTAAATGCTGGGCTTGACAGAGTTATAAAACACATGATCTCCGTGGAATTACAGAAAATAGCTAAGTTTTTATGGAAATCTGTCTCCAGTAACAAACTGATAATAAGAAACACGTTACGCTACCACTAAAATAATTGACAAAATCATCGAATTATCACGTAAGAGTGTAACTGGAAAACTCAAGCGAAAATCCAATCAATCTTTTGATTTCAATAATTCCCTAAAGTCATCGTAGTCTACCTATACCTATAGATACATAGTTCGGTTCGTACACCTTTGGGGCATCCTATAGCCGGTCTTTAACTTAAGTTTGTTTCCTTGCTTTACTTCTTTTTTGGTGTTTGATGGATTGACATGTGATTTTTATGCTTGACAAGTGATTTTTTCCCCTTGATTTCACATTTGCCGTTTCGTTTTCCTTTCTTTTTTTTTATTTATTTTCAGTTAAATTTTGATTGACATTTGACGCCAAAAAATCTGGATTAAATTTTTTTTTGTTTTTTTTTTGTGTCTTCTCAGTGAGGGTCCATCACACAATGACTGACTGATTTTTATTTCTTGTGCACTTTAAATACTATGAAGTGAACAATTTACTGTGTGTCATTTCTGGAACATATTTTTTATGGCGCATAATCAAGAAAAAAAAAACAAAAACCGAAACTTATTTTAATGCCTCGATTTTTATTGACCATAAAAAACATGGCATCACTTGCTATACTCTATAGAAGACTAATTGCTTTCATGCTTGCCTTGCCTGGCATAAAGGCACTGTGCATGAGAGGGAAATTGCTTTAAAACTTCAGTGTTTTAATGTGTTTGATAAGCACGGTAGTGGGTGGCTATGTTGTTTAGATCATCTTTTTTTTATAACTGTGTTATAAGATTGCGGCCAATTATAGTGGTATTGGAATAGTAGTTTGATTTTAAAAATAAATTTCATAGAAGGCTGGTAAAAGAGGTTTATATTGAATAACTTTATAAGACCATCGATTAAACTGGGAGCTAGGATAAGACAGTGATGTAAAACTATCGCACAAAATAGAATTACAAAAGTATTTGAAGAAAATTTACAGGATAAGTGAGGTTTTACATTAGTTCAGGGATTAGCGCCATGATGGCACACTCCACGGTGCTGTAAGCACCAACGCTCTTTCCGCGATTTGGATATAAACCACAGCCACTATGTTGCTCTCACATGGGGGCCTCACCATCAGTGTTGAAAAATTGAAATTTTGAAATGGTAACTGAAAGAATACTTTTTCGCATCAAATGGTACTTTTGTAAAAAAATACATACATACATTACATGTGCGTTAATTTTATACATGAGTGGCGGGACCTAAAGTTTTAAGTCGACTCCGAACGGCAGATTTTTGAGAAACTTTTCATGACAATTTTATTTACTCTCAGAGTTTTTAACAGAATGAGGTCGCCGAAGGAATATTTTTTAATTTTTCATTATTTTGGAGATGTCTGACGTTGGGTATGAACCGCGGGCTCACATCTAGTAAGCCAGCACACTGCCTACTAGACTATTTACTTCTTCATATTTAATGCACGTACGGTACGGAACAGAAAAACTAACGACTTATACGTGTTCCTCACATATAAAACAAAAAGTGCTGATTCTGAATGTAACAAAACGTAAAAGTTGCGTGTAGTCAAACGTCGACGGAACGTTATGGAACATACTTTCGTTTGTAGCATATGAAGAGAAATATTAATGCTTACCGAAATCATTTGTCGGTTCGGTAGGCGTTCTCATTGCCTTTTTGTATTCTAAAAACGAACGTACGTTCCGTGGACGTTTGGCTAACCGGCGCTTAAGTTTAATTTTACCTTTACTATTGTATTGAACATGTTGGTAATGCATTTGTAGTAGAAAAGCAAAGACATAAAATATGTAATAATAAAAAAGTACTGAAAGCATCGCGGGGGTACTGCGGTATTTTTGAAATGAAAAAGTTCTGAAAAAAGTACTAAAGTACTGAATTTTTTAACACTGTAACAAAACACATACTTTCACAAATATGTATTCAGTAAAGAGAGAAAACCGCGCAAGAGAGAGAGAGAGACAATTCAAATGATTCGTTAAATTTTTCAGCTACACCAGTGTTGAAAAATGCAGTACTTTAGTACTTTTTTCAGTACTTTATCATCTCAGAAATACCGCAGTACCCCCGTGACGATTTCAGAACTTCTTTATTATTACATTTTTTATGTCTTGCATTTTTCAACTATTAATGCATGAAGATGTTGCTAGTTTAATGTAATGCTAAAGGTAGTATTAGGCTTTAGTCCCGGTTAGCCAAATCTCCACGGAACGTACATGCGTTTTTAAAACACGAAAAGCAATGAAAATGCTTGACGAACCGTAATGTAATTTTGGTAAGAATTTGCATTGCTTTTCATATGCTAAAAATGAACGTATGTTACATTATATTCCATCGACGTTTGACTAAACAAGGCGTTTACGCGTTATTACGTTCCGAATCAGCTATTCTTGTCATATATGTGAGGAACACGAATAAATCATTGGGTTTGTGTATGTGTATTTAATATAAATAAATAAATAGTCTAGTAGGTACTGAGCGGGCTTACTAAACGTGAGCCCACGGCTCAAACCCCATGTCAGACATCTCCATTAAAGCGAAATATGGAAAAGTATTTCTCCGGCGACTTCCTTCTGGCAAAAACTCTGAGAGTAAACAAAATTGCCATGATAAAGTTTCTTGAAAGTCTGTCGTCTGTGTCGACTTTAAACAGCATGTCCCGCCACTCATGTATAAAATTAACACACCCTAAGAAAAATTTAATTAAAATGTGGAAGAAAAATGGGAAACAGAATTTTTTTACTTTAAATATGTTGAATGAAGTGAGCAGGTATCAAACATCATTATGGAAAGATTTCCATATGTACATAATAATAATAATAAATAATAATAAGTTTCTCGCTTAAATTTCTCGCTTAAATTTATCGCTTATATATCTCGCTTAAATTTATTGCTTAAATTTTCCGCTTCAATTTATCGCTTAAATTTCTCGCTTAAATTTGTCGCTTAAATCTATCGCTTAAATTTCTCGCTTAGATCTATCGCTTAAATTTACCGCTTAAATATCTCGCTTGAGTTTTTCGCTTCAATTTATCGCTTAAATTTCTCGCTTAAATTTGTCGCTTAAATCTATCGCTTAAATTTCTCGCTTAGATCTATCGCTTAAATTTATCGCTTAAATTTTTCGCTTAAATTTCTCGCTTAAATTTCTCGCTTAAATTTCTCGCTTAAATTTCTCGCTTAGATCTATCGCTTAAATTTCTCGCTTAGATCTATCGCTTAAATTTCTCGCTTAAATTTCTCGCTTAAATTTCTCGCTTAGATCTATCGCTTAAATTTCTCGCTTAGATCTATCGCTTAAATTTATCGCTTAAATTTCTCGCTTAAATTTCTCGCTTAAATTTTTCGCTTAAATTTTTCGCTTCAATTTATCGCTTAAATTTCTCGCTTAAATTTGTCGCTTAAATCTATCGCTTAAATTTCTCGCTTAAATTTCTCGCTTAGAGCTATCGCTTAAATTTACCGTTTAAATATCTCGCTTAAGTTTTTCGCTTCAATTTATCGCTTAAATTTCTCGCTTAAATTTGTCGCTTAAATCTATCGCTTAAATTTCTCGCTTAAATTTCTCGCTTAGAGCTATCGCTTAAATTTACCGCTTAAATTTCTCGCTTAAATTTTTCGCTTCAATTTATCGCTTAAATTTCTCGCTTAAATTTGTCGCTTAAATCTATCGCTTAAATTTCTCGCTTAAATTTCTCGCTTAGAGCTTTCGCTTAAATTTACTGCTTAAATATCTCGCTTAACTTTATCGCTTAAATTTCTCGCTTAGATCTATCGCTTAAATTTCTCGCTTAAATTTCTGGCTTATATTTATCGCTTAAATTTCTCGTTTAAATTTCTCGCTTAAATTTCTCGCTTAAATTTATCGCTTAAATTTCTCGCTTAAGTTTCTCGCTTCAATTTATCGCTTAAATTTCCCGCTTAAATATCTCGCTTAAATTTCTCGCTTAAATATCTCGCTTAAATTTTTAGCTTAAATCCATCGCTTAAATTTATCGCTTAAATTTATCGTTTGAGTTTATCGTTAAATTTATCGCTTAAGTTTATCGCTTAAATTTCCCGCTTAAATATCTCGCTTAAATTTCTCGCTTAAATTTTACGCTTAAATTTCTCGCATAAATTCATTGCTTAAATTTCTCGCTTAAATTTATCGCTTATATATCTCGCTTAAATTTATTGCTTAAATATCTCGCTTAAATTTCTCGCTTAAATTTTCCGCTTCAATTTATCGCTTAAATTTCTCGCTTAAATTTGTCGCTTAAATCTATCGCTTAAATTTCTCGCTTAAATTTCTCGCTTACATCTATCGCTTAAATTTACCGCTTAAATATCTCGCTTGAGTTTTTCGCTTCAATTTATCGCTTAAATTTCTCGCTTAAATTTGTCGCTTAAATCTATCGCTTAAATTTCTCGCTTAGATCTATCGCTTAAATTTATCGCTTAAATTTTTCGCTTAAATTTCTCGCTTAAATTTCTCGCTTAAATTTCTCGCTTAAATTTCTCGCTTAAATTTCTCGCTTAAATTTCTCGCTTAGATCTATCGCTTAAATTTCTCGCTTAGATCTATCGCTTAAATTTCTCGCTTAAATTTCTCGCTTAAATTTCTCGCTTAGATCTATCGCTTAAATTTCTCGCTTAGATCTATCGCTTAAATTTATCGCTTAAATTTCTCGCTTAAATTTCTCGCTTAAATTTTTCGCTTAAATTTTTCGCTTCAATTTATCGCTTAAATTTCTCGCTTAAATTTGTCGCTTAAATCTATCGCTTAAATTTCTCGCTTAAATTTCTCGCTTAGAGCTATCGCTTAAATTTACCGTTTAAATATCTCGCTTAAGTTTTTCGCTTCAATTTATCGCTTAAATTTCTCGCTTAAATTTGTCGCTTAAATCTATCGCTTAAATTTCTCGCTTAAATTTCTCGCTTAGAGCTATCGCTTAAATTTACCGCTTAAATTTCTCGCTTAAATTTTTCGCTTTAATTTATCGCTTAAATTTCTCGCTTAAATTTGTCGCTTAAATCTATCGCTTAAATTTCTCGCTTAAATTTCTCGCTTAGAGCTATCGCTTAAATTTACCGCTTAAATATCTCGCTTAACTTTATCGCTTAAATTTCTCGCTTAGATCTATCGCTTAAATTTCTCGCTTAAATTTCTGGCTTATATTTATCGCTTAAATTTCTCGTTTAAATTTCTCGCTTAAATTTCTCGCTTAAATTTATCGCTTAAATTTCTCGCTTAAGTTTCTCGCTTCAATTTATCTCTTAAATTTCTTGCTTAAATTTCTCGCTTAAATTTCTCGCTTAAGTTTCTCGCTAAATTTCTCGCTTAAGTTTCTCGCTTCAATTTATCGCTTAAATTTATCGCTTAAATTTCTCGCTTAAATTTCTCGCTTAAATTTCTCGCTTAAATTTCTCGCTTAAATCTATCGCTTAAATTTATCGCTTAAATCTATCGCTTAAATTTCTCGCTTAAATTTCTCGCTTATATCTATCGCTTAAATTTATCGCTTAAATTTGTCGCTTAATTTCTCGCTTAAGTTAAGTTTCTCGCTTCAATTCATCGCTTAAATTTCTCGCTTAAATTTATCGCTTAAATTTCTCGCTTAAATTTCTCGCTTAAATCTATCGCTTTAATATATCGCTTAAATATCTCGCTTCAATTTACCGCTTAAATATCTCGCTTAAATTTCTCGCTTAAATCTAACGCTTAAATTTCTCGCTTAAATTTGTCGCTTAAATATCTCGCTTAAATCTATCGCTTTAATTTATCGCTTATATATCTCGCTTCAATTTACCGCTTAAATATCTCGCTTAAAATTTAAGCGAGAAACTTAAGCGAGAAATTTAAGCGAAAAATTTAAGCGAGAAACTGAAGCGAGAAATTTAAGCGAGAAATTTAAGCGATAAATATAAGCCAGAAATTTAAGCGAGAAATTTAAGCGATAGATCTAAGCGAGAAATTTAAGCGATAAAGTTAAGCGATAGATATAAGCGAGAAATTTAAGCGATAAATTGAAGCGAGAAACTTAAGCGAGGAATTTAAGCGAGAAATTTAAGCGATAAAATTAAGCGATAAATTTAAGCGAGATATTTAAGCGATAAAGTTAAGCGAGAAATTTAAGCGAGAAATTTAAGCGATAGATCTAAGCGAGAAACTTAAGCGAGATATATAAGCGATAAATTTAAGCGAGAAATTTAAGCGAGAAATTTAAGCGATAGATCTAAGCGAGGAATTTAAGCGAGAAACTTAAGCGAGAAATTTAAGCGAAAAATTTAAGCGATAAATTGAAGCGAGAAACTTAAGCGAGGAATTTAAGCGAGAAATTTAAGCGATAAAATTAAGCGATAAATTTAAGCGAGATATTTAAGCGATAAAGTTAAGCGAGAAATTTAAGCGAGAAATTTAAGCGATAGATCTAAGCGAGAAACTTAAGCGAGATATATAAGCGATAAATTTAAGCGAGAAATTTAAGCGAGAAATTTAAGCGATAGATCTAAGCGAGGAATTTAAGCGAGAAACTTAAGCGAGAAATTTAAGCGAAAAATTTAAGCGATAAATTGAAGCGAGAAACTTAAGCGAGGAATTTAAGCGAGAAATTTAAGCGATAAAATTAAGCGATAAATTTAAGCGAGATATTTAAGCGATAGATCTAAGCGAGAAATTTAAGCGAGAAACTTAGGCGAGGAATTTAAGCGAGAAATTTAAGCGATAAAATTAAGCGATAAATTTAAGCGAGATATTTAAGCGATAAAGTTAAGCGATAGATATAAGCGAGAAATTTAAGCGATAAATTGAAGCGAGAAACTTAAGCGAGGAATTTAAGCGAGAAATTTAAGCGATAAAATTAAGCGATAAATTTAAGCGAGATATTTAAGCGATAAAGTTAAGCGAGAAATTTAAGCGAGAAATTTAAGCGATAGATCTAAGCGAGAAACTTAAGCGAGATATATAAGCGATAAATTTAAGCGAGAAATTTAAGCGAGAAATTTAAGCGATAGATCTAAGCGAGGAATTTAAGCGAGAAATTTAAGCGATAAATTGAAGCGAGAAACTTAAGCGAGATATTTAAGCGAGAAATTTAAGCGAGAAATTTAAGAGAGAAATTTAAACGATAAATTGAAGCGAGAAACTTAAGCGAGAAATTTAAGCGAGAAATTTAAGCGATAAATTTAAGCTATAGATATAAGCTAGAAATTTAAGCGATAAATTGAAGCGAGAAACTTAAGCGAGAAATTTAAGCGACACATTTAAGCGAGAAATTTAAGCGATAAATTAAAGCGAGAAACTTCAGCGAGAAATTTAAGCGAGAAATTTAAGCTATAAATTTAAGCGATAGGTATAAGCGATAAATTTAAGCGAGAAATTTAAGCGAGAAATTTAAGCGAGAAATTTAAGCGAGAAATTTAAGCGACAAATTTAAGCAAGAAATTTAAGCGATAAGTTGAAGCGAGAAACTTAAGCGAGAAATTTAAGCGAAAAATTTAAGCGATAAATTGAAGCGAGAAACTTAAGCGATAGATCTAAGCGAGAAATTTAAGCGAGAAACTTAGGCGAGGAATTTAAGCGAGAAATTTAAGCGATAAAATTAAGCGACAAATTTAAGCAAGAAATTTAAGCGATAAGTTGAAGCGAGAAACTTAAGCGAGAAATTTAAACAAAAAATTTAAGCGATGAATTTAAGCGAGAAATTTAAGCGAGAAATTTAAGCGAGATATATAAGCGAGAAATTTAAGCGAGAAATTTAAGCGAAAAATTCAAGCGAGATATTTGAGCGAGAAATTTAAGCGATAACTTTAAGCGATAAATTTAAGCGATAAATTTAAGCGAGAAATTTAAGCGAGAAATTTTAGGCAGAAATTTAAGCGAGAAATTTAAGCGAGATATTTAAGTGATAAATTTAAGCGAGATATTTAAGCGAGAAATTTAAGCGAGATATTTAAGCGAGAAATTTAAGCGAGAAATTTAAGCGAGAAATTTAAGCGATAAATTTAAGCGAGAAATTTAATCGAGAAATTTAAGCGAGAAATTTAAGCGATGAATTTAAGCGAGAAATTTAAGCGAGAAATTTAAGCGAGATATATAAGCGAGATATTTAAGCGATAAATTTAAGCGAGAAATTTAAGCGATAAATTTAAGCGAGACATTTAAGCGAGAAATTTAAGCGATAAATTTAAGCGAGAAATTTAAGCGAGATATATAAGCGATAAATTTAAGCGAGAAATTTAAGCGAGAAATTTAAGCGAGATATTTAAGCGAGAAATTTATGCGAGAAATTTAAGCGAGAAATTTAAGCGAGAAATTTAAGCGAGATATTTAAGCGATAAATTTAAGCGAGAAATTTAATAGAGATATTTAAGCGATAAATTTAAGCGAGAAATTTAAGCGATAAATTTAAGCGAGATATTTAAGCGAGAAATTTAAGCGAGAAATTTAAGCGATAAATTTATGCGAGAAATTTAAGCGAGAAATTTAAGCGAGAAATTTAAGCGAGATATTTAAGCGAGAAATTTATGCGAGAAATTTAAGCGAGAAATTTAAGCGACAAATTTAAGCGAGAAATTTAAGCGATAAATTTAAGCGAGATATTTAAACGATAAATTGAAGCGAAAAATTTAAGCGAGAAATTTAAGCGAGAAATTTAAGCGATAAATTTAAGCGATAGATCTAAGCGAGAAATTTAAGCGAGAAACTTAGGCGAGGAATTTAAGCGAGAAATTTAAGCGATAAAATTAAGCGATAAATTTAAGCGAGATATTTAAGCGATAAATTGAAGCGAAAAATTTAAGCGAGAAATTTAAGCGAGAAATTTAAGCGAGAAATTTAAGCGATAGATCTAAGCGAGAAATTTAAGCGATAGATCTAAGCGAGAAATTTAAGCGAGAAATTTAAGCGATAGATTTAAGTGAGAAATTTAAGCGAGAAATTTAAGCGAGAAATTTAAGCGAGAAATTTAAGCGAAAAATTTAAGCGATAAATTTAAGCGATAGATCTAAGCGAGAAATTTAAGCGATAGATTTAAGCGACAAATTTAAGCGAGAAATTTAAGCGATAAATTGAAGCGAAAAACTCAAGCGAGATATTTAAGCGGTAAATTTAAGCGATAGATGTAAGCGAGAAATTTAAGCGAGAAATTTAAGCGATAGATTTAAGCGACAAATTTAAGCGAGAAATTTAAGCGATAAATTGAAGCGGAAAATTTAAGCGAGAAATTTAAGCGAGATATTTAAGCAATAAATTTAAGCGAGATATATAAGCGATAAATTTAAGCGAGAAATTTAAGCAATGAATTTATGCGAGAAATTTAAGCGTAAAATTTAAGCGAGAAATTTAAGCGAGATATTTAAGCGGGAAATTTAAGCGATAAACTTAAGCGATAAATTTAACGATAAACTCAAACGATAAATTTAAGCGATAAATTTAAGCGATGGATTTAAGCTAAAAATTTAAGCGAGATATTTAAGCGAGAAATTTAAGCGAGATATTTAAGCGGGAAATTTAAGCGATAAATTGAAGCGAGAAACTTAAGCGAGAAATTTAAGCGATAAATTTAAGCGAGAAATTTAAGCGAGAAATTTAAACGAGAAATTTAAGCGATAAATATAAGCCAGAAATTTAAGCGAGAAATTTAAGCGATAGATCTAAGCGAGAAATTTAAGCGATAAAGTTAAGCGAGATATTTAAGCGGTAAATTTAAGCGAAAGCTCTAAGCGAGAAATTTAAGCGAGAAATTTAAGCGATAGATTTAAGCGACAAATTTAAGCGAGAAATTTAAGCGATAAATTGAAGCGAAAAATTTAAGCGAGAAATTTAAGCGGTAAATTTAAGCGATAGCTCTAAGCGAGAAATTTAAGCGAGAAATTTAAGCGATAGATTTAAGCGACAAATTTAAGCGAGAAATTTAAGCGATAAATTGAAGCGAAAAACTTAAGCGAGATATTTAAACGGTAAATTTAAGCGATAGCTCTAAGCGAGAAATTTAAGCGAGAAATTTAAGCGATAGATTTAAGCGACAAATTTAAGCGAGAAATTTAAGCGATAAATTGAAGCGAAAAATTTAAGCGAAAAATTTAAGCGAGAAATTTAAGCGAGAAATTTAAGCGATAAATTTAAGCGATAGATCTAAGCGAGAAATTTAAGCGATAGATCTAAGCGAGAAATTTAAGCGAGAAATTTAAGCGAGAAATTTAAGCGATAGATCTAAGCGAGAAATTTAAGCGATAGATCTAAGCGAGAAATTTAAGCGAGAAATTTAAGCGAGAAATTTAAGCGAGAAATTTAAGCGAAAAATTTAAGCGATAAATTTAAGCGATAGATCTAAGCGAGAAATTTAAGCGATAGATTTAAGCGACAAATTTAAGCGAGAAATTTAAGCGATAAATTGAAGCGAAAAACTCAAGCGAGATATTTAAGCGGTAAATTTAAGCGATAGATCTAAGCGAGAAATTTAAGCGATAGATTTAAGCGACAAATTTAAGCGAGAAATTTAAGCGATAAATTGAAGCGGAAAATTTAAGCAATAAATTTAAGCGAGATATATAAGCGATAAATTTAAGCGAGAAATTTAAGCGAGAAACTTATTATTATTTATTATTATTATTATGTACATATGGAAATCTTTCCATAATGATGTTTGATACCTGCTCACTTCATTCAACATATTTAAAGTAAAAAAATTCTGTTTCCCATTTTTCTTCCACATTTTAATTAAATTTTTCTTAGGGTGTGTTAATTTTATACATGAGTGGCGGGACATGCTGTTTAAAGTCGACACAGACGACAGACTTTCAAGAAACTTTATCATGGCAATTTTGTTTACTCTCAGAGTTTTTGCCAGAAGGAAGTCGCCGGAGAAATACTTTTCCATATTTCGCTTTAATGGAGATGTCTGACATGGGGTTTGAGCCGTGGGCTCACGTTTAGTAAGCCCGCTCAGTACCTACTAGACTATTTATTTATTTATATTAAATACACATACACAAACCCAATGATTTATTCGTGTTCCTCACATATATGACAAGAATAGCTGATTCGGAACGTAATAACGCGTAAACGCCTTGTTTAGTCAAACGTCGATGGAATATAATGTAACATACGTTCATTTTTAGCATATGAAAAGCAATGCAAATTCTTACCAAAATTACATTACGGTTCGTCAAGCATTTTCATTGCTTTTCGTGTTTTAAAAACGCATGTACGTTCCGTGGAGATTTGGCTAACCGGGACTAAAGCCTAATACTACCTTTAGCATTACATTAAACTAGCAACATCTTCATGCATTAATAGTTGAAAAATGCAAGACATAAAAAATGTAATAATAAAGAAGTTCTGAAATCGTCACGGGGGTACTGCGGTATTTCTGAGATGATAAAGTACTGAAAAAAGTACTAAAGTACTGAATTTTTCAACACTGCTCACCATTTTCGGGCAGAGACAAGTCGCTGGGGCGCACGACATCCGTGATACCCGAATTAAGCCTCCAGTCCGGCTTTGCAGTCCAGTCTGCTACCAGTTGAACCCCAAACGGTTCGGGACTGGTGTTCATTAAGCGAGGTTTTACAGCAGGATTGAAAAGGACAGCCGAAAACCGACTTCAAGTGTCAACAGCATATAAAATATCATCCTCTTGAGCTATTTTTACTGACCGCTGTCTAGGTTCCACGGTAATCTAGTAGATAGTGTGTTGACTTATTATCTGTGAGCCCGTGGTTCAAAACCTGGCTCAGACATGTCAGTGACTTCCCCTCAACAGTCTTCTGGCAAAATTTCTGAGAATGCAATAAAATTGCAATGAAATGTTTCTAAAAAATCTATCTTTGGGAGTCGTCCCAATCACTCATGCGTAAAATTAACACGCACAACATGGGAGCTAGGTTGTAGTCCTGGCTAAAGTGTCTTAATGGCCAATTAAGTAAGCATTTGCTTACATGTGTTACCTAAGTTGTACAAGGTTTAGGTTAGAGGACGTGTACTTGCCAATTGAGACAAGTACAGTACCCGGTGGTCCAGTTGACCCATTGTACAGCCTCCTGAAGGGAAGAGGATAATAGGGGAGACAGGGAAAATGGAGAGGAAGTACGAAAGGCAGAATAAGGAAGGAGAAGAATTACACACATTAACAAATTACACAAGAGAGCGCGACTACACTATTGAAGCCCTAGCAATTCTCAACCAGCTCAAACTAATATGTCTGCTCTCGACACAGAATTCAAATCCTTAAAAAGCCTCTGCCAAGGGTCTTCAACCTCAACCTGCTAAGGGCTGTACAGTTACACAGGAGGTGTTCGATAGTCTTCAACTCCTCTTCATCGCAACATACCCTGCAATAGTCCGGCTGACATCTGTTCCAGTAAGTTGTACAAGCTAATGCGGGTTTCCGTGAATAACTGAGAGTCTTCACCCCTCAATGTGATCATTGTACGAATCATTGCTAAACTTTTTAAGCGTTGAATCTAGAATCATTTGTCAATCTTGTAAACTCTTTCTATTGTTCCATTTGCCGTGAAATGACAGCCAAAAAAAAAAAACTTCCTTAAAATTTACTGTAACTTGTCTCTGTGGCCCATCAGTTAATGTCGCAAGTTAATTCCGCTTCCAAAAACAAACAATTTTATTGCTTTCAAGATAGCTTGTCTTAAAACATTATTTAATTTGAAAATGCAAAAAATATTGTTTATCCATTTGTCTATGAAATCGTATTTCATTTTTCATCTTTCATAGAAGATTTTTCATGTAAAATAACGCCCCACGCTGTCTTTAACACACAACAGGAGTCCAATTATTCAAGCAGTTAAATGAGGCAGGCACCGCATCTCAATTGTGATTGTGTTCCCCCCTAAGCCGATACGTACTCCCACGCATAGATGATGTAAAATATGAATTCGGAAATAAAAATAAAATTTTAACCATAAATTATTAGCACAGGTAAGAAGAAAAGGGGAAGTGACGCATCCGCAGCCAAAAAACCAATTCAAATCCATGAAAGAAAAAAATAAAAAAAAATAGAAAATAAACAGCGTTTGTAACTCAATGACACTTAAGGGAAATTGTTGTTCTTATTCGGCATTGTAAAACACCACAGAAATAATGGCAGGCAATCAAATGTATAGATTATCCACGAACTTAATAGCCGGGAAGTAAAAGCAGCAGCAGCAGCAGCAGGATATGAATTCCTTTCTATTGTTTGCTGAAGCGAAAGAAGGATAAGGAGATTGAAAAAAACGAATAAAAAAGTTTAAGAAACCTTAGTAAAGGAGGTAAATAAGCATTGAGAGCTTAAGTAAATTAACAGAAACTGGGCTAAAGTGCCCCTCGAAGACGATGTACAGCATAATGTATTCAACTAAAACTATTCTGGATTCAGAACGTCAACTAAAGCTGAAAAACTATTTGTGAGATTTTAAGCAAGGTTTTCTGAAATATTAAGAAAGAAAATTACTTCAAATATTGCCCACATATACTGGCTTCATAGCCGATATTCAATCCACAATATAGTATTTCTTCGAAGGGGTTCATAACTTCGATACTAGTTCGCTAATTTCGAAAATTATACCGAATTAAACTTAAATTATCTTAAACATCATATACAAACGTTTGGAGGGTAATCGAAGTGGGATCAGCTTCATTACATGTTTAACTAGAGCTTCTCTTTCTACTCTAATTGATACATACTCATTGAAACCCTTTAGTCAGGATTACAACCTAGCTCCTCACACCTCTCATGTTGTTTGCGTTAATCTTATCCATGAGCGGTAGAACCTACAGTTTAAAGTCGACTCTGAGCGACAGATTTTTTTGAGAAACTTTTCATATCAATTTTATTTTACTCTGAGAGTTTTTGGCAGGAGATTGGTCGGGGGAAGTCGCCTAAGAAATATTTTTTTGTTTCGTTTTGATTGAGATGCATGAGCTGGGGTTTGAACCACGAACTCGTGACTAATAAGCAAACACAGTACCTACTAGACCACGTAGCCTTGCGTAATGCATTGGTATTAATTATTGATTTAATCTCACATTCTTAGCTTTGTGAGGATCAATCTTGCGGCGGTAGATGTCAAGACCGCATTGTAACGAAAATTGTAAGCAAGGTGGCCTAATGCATTGTTGAATTATTGCGCATAATCTTGTTAATCTCTGTCATAGTACAACTAGATTCGGCTTACTGCGCTCTTAGTGCAGGCCTTTTTATCCGATTTTAGAGAAAAGTACATTCTTCTGACCTCGAAACTGACAATTTCTTAAAATAATCGAGAGTTATGGTTGTATTATACTATTACCTCGGATTTCTTTTTTTTACCAGATGAAGGAGGTCCGCCATCTCCTTTCCTTCGTTTCGCTTTTGTATTGTCATTCATTTCAAAGTAATTTAACACGAAGTCACAAGTTTCGTAAAGGCGATGTGACACACCAGTAATGCTCTGGACATAGATACGGAATAGTTCAGAGACTTAAGAGCAAATGAACTGTCTAAGAGTATAATTATTCTCCTATATGTCCTCTTGCCGATAGCAATACCACCGTTTCCACTATTGCGCAGTGTTCTTAATCAATGATGAATAGCTGTGTGTTCGTGGAACCATTAACAGTTCTCCAAAGTTTTCTGACTAAAGTTTTTTTTATTTCGCACTGTCTAATAATGATTTCAAACGTTTTTTTCTGTTGAACCACCTATACTTATTCTTCTGATGTACTGTCCTTTTTCTCCTCTTCATACCTTGAATATATTTTGACTTTACTTTTAAATTTTTTTCGTTCTTCATACAGAGAAATTATAGTTTTCTACCGCGTGATATGAAAGCTAGAATTATCCGAACGTTTACGAAACGTAGTGGAACGTACATACATAGCGATTACCCAACCGTAATTGAATTTCGCTAAGCATTTGCACTATTTTTGTATAATATTGTTACGTTTTTACCCTTTTAAAACGTTAAAAATATGAGTTCGTAGATTGCAAATAAAATAAAAATAAATCTGTAAATTTTAAATCAATTCTTTATTATTCGTACAATTCCGTGTGCCACCTTTATCGATTTGACTTAACCAACAACAATTTACTTTAGCTGTTACTATTCTTTACACACTCGTTCGTTAGAACTTCAAACCACGATTCTCTTCCGCGTACGCAATAACAATTGTTCGTTATTCTCTCTATGCTTACAACTTTTTTATAAGCACTATACGGAGATCTTCAAACCACAATTATTCTTCACACGCAACGCAACGTGTCGTCTTCACACACGACTGTCTGAATTCCAACTGAATCGCCGTTGCTTGTTCTGCTTTGCCTTTTATATCACAAGTTTCACCAGTCTGATGAATGCACTTGAAGGAGAATGTCTTCGAGAAGTATTCAAAAATGTAAACAAGCTGTCCTCATCATTGTTGTTTGTGTATCTTGTTTACGTTCGTCCAGGCATTATTTGTCTATCCGTCATTTTTTTTTATACACTGACGTTGTATAAAATGTAAACAAATCCATTGTTTTTGTTGCTATATTTTTACTTACTCGTTGATCACGTGAACAAGTCCATTGTGTTGTTTTTGGAGCTTTTGTTTATTATTTTAATAACACCTTTTCCATTTTCGTAACACTATAAATGAACATACACGTTTCGTGAACGTTTGGCTAATTCTGGCTTAAATGTGATCCAACGTCTATTGCAAATATCTGGTGCTCTGCCTGTCGTCATACCTTCAATATGTTTTGACTTTACTTTCAATTTTTTTTTCGTTCTTCATACGAGAAATGATGTTTTTCTACCACGAGATATGAAAGCTAGGATTAGCCGAACGTTTACGAAACGAAGTGGAACGTAAGTATGTCCATTTCTAGCATGTGAAACGCAATGAGAGCAATTACCCAACCGTAATGGCATTTCAGTAAGAATTCCGTTAACATTCGGCTAATTCTAGCTTAAAATGTCATACGTCCATTGCAAATATTATGGTCTAAATGCAGCTTTGTTTACCTCCTACAACATATAGTCAGTGTAAAAAGAAACTGTATGCTAAGGATAAAATTCTAACAATCATTAAACTCAACTTTTATCATTTAAGGAGAGTGCCCGAAAAAATGTGACAATAATTTGAAATTTTTTGAATTTTTTGTTTCAATTTTAAAAACTGGCAATGAAACAATTTTAAAATAAAAATAACGGTAATTTACATACATAATTGGCAATTTTATTTACTCTTTGCTGTTTTTGCCAGAAATCTGCTGATTGGAAGCCGCCGAAGAAATATTTTTTCATATTTTCTTTTTGATGGCTGATTTGGGGTTTGAACCGTGGCCTTACGTCTAATAAGCCAAGACACTACCTACTAGACTACGGCGACTACGGCAATTTATTAATGTTTTTTAATGTACACTTTCTTTTGATGCTCACTGTATTTCTCGACAGGTGCTTACTTATAAAACTTATATCCACCAATTGACCACCTTTCTGATCTTCTCCATGTAAGGTTGGTCGACAATTAAAAAACCCATTGACTTTGCAGAGCAGAGCAGAGTAGAATACGTTCGAATAGAATGAAGTAACTCTTTGCCAATAATTTCCTAAATAAGCAGAGTCACAAACCAAACTATTTTCTTTTCTCTTTTCTCGCTATTTATCCAGTGTGCACTGGCATAACAAATGTTCTCCTACTTGTTGAATTCTCTCTACGTGTGACCAAAGAAAATAAAGTATAAAGAATGTGCATCTTAACATGTTTTGGAATATTTTTCAAAAATATTTCATGACGCGGGGGGAAAGATAGGAGGGAAGTAAACAGAAACGAAGAGCGTAACAATGCGTTGCTCTCATTCTTTGCTCTCATCGCGATGAGATCAAAGACTATAAATATATGAAGATGTTGCACTGCCATACATTGTATTGCCAGTGCCAAATTTGTCGATGGCAGTACGGCTACTGCCACTTATTGTACTCAGAGAACTTATTATACTCAGAGAACGTATTGTTCTCTTCTCTAATTTATTCTCATATGCGTGTATACGTGTGTGCTTGTACATTGCCAAATAAAATAATAAACAAACTGAATGATGTCTTGTTTTCACAAAATGTATGTGCAAATAGCCTGTGGACAAAAATATTACCGTTTGTTTTATTGTAGGGTAAGAATATGTGTTTTATTGTTGTAGAAATGAAACTATATCGATTCGCACCGAAATAAAAGTCCACATTTTGTGTGGACATTTGAAACTGAAAAACTGAAAAATTGTTTTATAAAAAGTGTGAATTTAAAAATTGTAGTGCATGCTCAAACAAAACGTTTAATAAATATAATATATAATTAAAATCATAAATCATATTTTTAGAAGATATTGATAGGACTGGAAATATATCAGAAAGTACACATACCCCTGATATAGATGTCGCAGATATATGTATACGATGAAAATAAAGAATATTTTAATGAAGGCACCGATTGTTTTACGTCCAACAATGTGCCAATTGAATTAACATCAAGTCGATATTTTGTTGGTTACATAGCTCAACGAATATCATGCGTTAAATGTCGTGTGGATATAATAAAACCAGCGCAAATTTTGTCATATCCTTCAGAAATGTTCGTTCATGCAAATCCATCGCTCCATCTGATTTATTTTTTGAAGTTTGCAAAATTCATATAAGTCTTCGAAAACATTTTTTTAGAAAATAAATCTATAAAAAACATAAAAACATTTATAGTTGGCCAATGCGTAAGTTGCACAAAAAATACAATTTATTCCTTTTGGTTTGATGAAAATAACGAATGTTATAAACACAGAATGGAGATGCTTAATTTACAAATTGTTGTTTTACTACGGAAGCATTCCACATGGGAAACATACAAATTCAAATTATCCAGTATGGAAAAAGTTAAAATTTTGAACCATTAAAATGATAAATAAATTTAATAAATACTAAACAAAAAAAGCATTCGTTTTATTACAACTTCATTCTATACAAAAATAGACACATATGGTAAATATGTACATACATAATTGAATAGTCTAAAAAATAACATTATAATTCGGTGCGAATCGATATAATTTCATTTCTACAACAATAAAACACATATTCTTACCCTACAATAAAACAAACGGTAATATTTTTTCCACAGGCTATTTTCACATATATTTTGTGAAAACAAAAATTCTTTCAGTTTGTTTATTATTTTATTTGGCAATGTATGTATACATACATGCACACACGTATACACGCATATGAGAATAAATAGCTTAGAGAAAAGAACAATACGTTCTCTAAGTATAATAAGTTCTCTGAGTACAATAAGTGTACTGAGTCATTTTTGTTTTCTTTCTCTCAGTTAACATGAGAGTGAGAACGACGATTCAGCTTTCCCTGTTACCTACCCCCCTCATAAGAAAGAAGCACAAAATTTTGTCAATTTTAAATACACTGTGTGCAACATCTTACATATTTATAGTCTTTGGTCAAACAATAAAAACGATCATATGTACATACATAATCGTACATACGCATATACATACGTACGATGAGAGCAACACATTGTTACGCTCTTTGTTTGTGTTTATTTTTCTCCTGTCTTCTCTCCCTCATCAAGAAATGATTTTTAAAAGAGATTTTGGTGAGAGCGGGTCTTACTGGTACATCCCGCCATAAGAAATTTTACTTCTACATGATGCGCATTCTTTATATCCATATTCTTTGGTGTGACGTAGCCACGTATGTATACGTCTATGTAAGCAAGCATGTGTAAATATTTTAAATACATTACTGTGTGCGTGTGTGTGTTAGAATGTATGTGGGAGTATGTGTTTATTTGTTTTACTCTATAAATACCACAAAATGTCTCAGATGTTTCCTAGTATTTGTGAATATTTGCTTGTTTTTTTTTCTTTCTTTCTATTTTTATAAGGAGGACATGTTTCTTTAAATGGATGTAAGACAGATAGAGAGATAGACCAAGAGACAGTGAGTAAGAGTGTGTGTGTGTATTTACAATATTGATGTGGAAGAAATTCCTGTTAAGGATGTGTTTAACTTTGTCGATGTTGGCAATTCTTCTTTTGTAACAGTTTTTTTTTTTGTTTTTGTTCGTTTCTACAACTGCTGCTACTGTTTTTGCGTGGAACAATTTCAACACACTGACACAACATAAATGGGGCATTAACAACACTGTCATTACTTGTTTTTCCTTTTCTTTTGTTTTCCAACACTGTTTGCATTTTACAAATTACGGGCATACATAGAAAAACAAGTAATGAAGGCAAAACATAAAAGGGACACACAGAGAAGCATGCAAAGGTTGTTTGGATGAAAAGGAAGGCCAAGCAAACGCACCCACTGTGCTACAGATATCTTAATTTTTATGATGTGGGTTGCTTTCTCTCTCTCCAAAAAAAAAAAAAAGGAATACAGTGCAGAATAATAAAAAATGATTCGTTTTTATTTGCAATCAACCAGTTAAAACTAAAACAAAAATAAGAGCAAAAGAGAAAGGAAAAAAGAAAGACAAAAATATGAAAATTTTTGCATAAAAAAGTTCATAAATCAGCTGCCATGCCAGGGTTTGCCTTTTTTCATAGAATTTTCCAGTAAAATATTTATGATTTATAGAGCTTCTCCTCCATACAATTTTTATTTGAATTTTTTCTTTCACTTTTTCCTGTGAAAAGCATTAAACAATGTGGCATTATATGCCTGGCTTATATTCGCATTCGTATTATTATGTTGGTGGCATGTGAAGGCCTATGTCTTTCTGTAAGTGATACCATTAACAAGCGTTTTAAATTTAAATTTAAACAAAAAAGAAAGATTTAAAATTAAATTTGAAACAATTGCTGAATTTATTGGCAATAATTTATTGAAATATTCTCGATACCTTTAGAGGATTGCACAAATTTGTTATACTAATGGTGTTTTCTTTTCTACAAAGAAAATGCCACCCTCTTACAAGGTACATTAAAAAAATTTTTGACCAACCCTGTTGTAATGTCATTTTTTATTTGAGAAGAACATAATACAAATATTATAAAAGGTTATGCCCTGTGTTTACCACTTATTAAGAAAATGAATAAGGAAATGCCAATTTGTTCCAAGGTGTTGCCAGATCGCTAATTTTTCGACTTCATTTTTTGCACGCTTTTTTATACCAAAAAAAAAAAAAATATTTTAACACTGTTCTAACATTGAATGCAATTTTTTATATTGCTGACCATGTAGCTTTAATAATGTAATATTTCCTTAAGATTACTTCACAACACAATGAAAAACTTAACTTCAAATTAGATAACAATACCAGGCGACTTTTTTAAAATTTCATCTGGTAGCCCTATAAATAAACAAAAGTCATCTGCTTTACAGGGCATTAGCAGCACTCTCAATTTATACAGGGCATAAAATGCAATGCCCTCCACCATTGGCAAGTGCGAATTATTTAGAATAAAACATACCACCCTTTTAGAGGGCGAAACATTTTTAAGAAACAAACGCAAAATTGCATTTTGCGTTAATAAAATGCACATTTTTTGGTAGAAAAGAAAACACCATAACTTACGGGGAATGCTATTTAAAGCAAAAAATTGTTTGAAAATGAAATTCAAAAATGCATGTGGGCCCATTAGGCGAATTATAGCAATGTGTGTGAAGATAAATTCGAATTTATAAACCAAAGACGCAAACCTACACTTTTAGCAGCGCCACTTCTTGCCTCTAACAGGGTAAACTTTGTTATTAACAGAGCACTGTTAACTGTTTAACAGCAGCAATAAATAGATTAGTCTTGTACTTTGCAATTATTGCAGACTATTGACATAAAATTTAATTTTCATTGTGATCATTATTATTTGTGAACAAAAGTGTTGAAATGTAAAGGATGGTTGGTGTGGATGGAAGACGGAATTATTCCAGCTATCCTACTACCACGGTTCGAAAGAGGGTCAAATATCGATTATTTTCAAAATTCAATTTCTCAACTCTCAAAATTATTTCAACTATCCCACTACCTCGGTTCGAAAGAGTACCCTCTGGACTACCATTTGCATATAGTCTGTATGGTATACTATTTCTTATATGTTCCAAAATGGCCACTGATCTTCTAGAGAATTTTCAAGCAAAAAATTTATATTTTCAAAGCCATTTTTCTCAATATCATATCACTTTATATGTGACTATGTTGCTGATTATAAATATAAGAGGCCTTGGAAACTTCCTTTGAATATGGTATGGTACTCATAGACCTAGAGCATTTCCCAAAATTAGCTCCTAAACAAGTGGACTTGTTCAGATGGATACTGTTAAATAACTAACAGTGCTCTGTTAAGGGAAAATTTTGTTCTATTAAGAGCAAATTTTGCTCTGTTAACGCCAAATGTGCCGCTGCTAAAATTTATGGATTGCGTCTTGGATTTTCAAATTCGAATTTATCTTCACACACATATGATAGCATACCTTATACCTTAGTTAAGTACTTTTTGATCCGCCTCTATGTGTAGTGAGTTTTTCATGCCGATCTGTGATAAACTGATGGGTTCAGTCTATAATGATAGCAATCGGATTGAGGTCTTCATTGACGAAGATTAATATAGAAAAGGGAATGAATAAGAGGATTATATAAAGGCAGTGTTCTTCAAGCCAAAATTTTTTTCTGTAGGACTGTTAACTGGATAAGATGCTGAGTACAGGATAGAAATATTTGAAGCCTTGTAGATCGCCAATCAAACTCTAAAAGCCCTAGAAGACGATTACACTACATCTGTCCTAAATAGCATATGACGGATATTTCTTAATGAAATGAGTGAAAGATGAAACGGACAATACTTACTTAATTGGATATTACAACCCTTCAGTCAGGATTACAACCTAGTAGGTTCTCACACCACCCATGTTGTGTGTGCTAATTTCTATACATAAGTGGCGGAACCTACAATTTAAAATCCATTTCGAACTACAGATTTTTGAGAAACTTTTCATGGCAATTTTGCTGAGTGGAAGTTGTCGAAGAAATAGTTTTCCATATTCCGTTTTATTAGAGACGTTTGAGCTGGGCCTCAGGGCTAGTTAGCCAACACACTACCCACCAGAGTACAACGACTTCAATGGGCAATGAGGGGAACTTATTGACTAATAGCATAGTTAAAGGCGCAGTACGCGTGCCTTTAATTAAATCTGAGGTAGATGTTGGATGAATTAGAGGACGTGGCAGATTTGACCGATTTGGTAGATTTGGTTAGTGGTGGCAGAAGCCTTCTAATCTAAGATCATAATTAAAAGAAGGGGGCTGAAGCAAGAAAGTTGAAGTGATTACCTTATTGGTGCTCATGAGAAACTCATCTGAAGTCTTCAGCATCGTTCCTTTCGTAGGAGCTTCACTGACGTGTAAGAGGATGACTGACATATATACAGGGAAAAGTATTAGTAAATTTACCGTGTTTAATGAGTTTTTTTTTTTATAATTTTAGTTAGGAATTGTTTACTTAATTCAAAAATATATAAGAAATTTGGTTCACGTAGTTCACAAGTTATTATTCGGAATAAAATATTACATTTTTCTCTTCCTACACCACACTTCTTTTTCACAAAAGGAAATTGTGCCGAATACAAGTGAAAATTCCAGCACAATGTATTCTTCTTAAAGGATTTCTTCTCCATTTTTCCATTTTCTTTTGCTTTAACGTTATTAACAGCGCAATATATACGTTTTTCACTTCAGTTTTAATGTGATTTTCTTCCTTTTTCTCACATAATTCTCTCACACACACACACTCTCTCTCTCTCTCCCCCTTCTCAAATATTGTATAGAGACACACCTGATGCTGTGTTTAATATTTCGCCGTCAGCTTTGAACCATCAAGCAGTCATTTACCCAACCGAACAGACCATGAATACTGCTGGCATTATTAGAGCAGAGAAGTGAGAAAAAAAAAGAATTCTTGAAGATATTCAAAGTCAGGAAAAGCTCTTCTTCGCATTTGTTTTCCAAAGATTTATGCAAACAGACGAAAGACAAACAACGCAACAACAACATGAGAGTGATGAAAAATTTATGTTTTTCTGTGCTCAAGAACGTGAATAGAGTTAGAAGACAATGTCAAAAGCGTGCAAAAACTGAAGTGATCAACAGGTGAAAATGAAAAAGTTGTAAATGTATGTGTGTGACTTAATAACTGTTGAAAAATGGCAGAGAGACGCAACCAAGGCTTCCTGTATTCCTGAACTCAATCGGAGTAAATTAAACTTTGTTGCGCTGCGTTTTTCCCCATTTTTTTTTTTTTTTTTTTTTTGTAAAATTCTTTTGACGAATCAAATATTACGAAAATTAAATGAGTTTTTAACTTTAACATACAGAGTGTTACATCAAGGGGTTTTAGATATGCAGAGAATCAATTGTACTTTAAAATTAGACACAGTTTCCACAGTTTATGGGTGTGAAGATAAATTCAAATTTAAAAACCAAAGACACAAACCCACACTTTTAGCAACGCCACTTCTTGCCTCTAACACAGTGAAGGGCACATTTGAAATTTCCTATCACATGTGATAGGCAAAGAAATTTCTGCTGACGCTCCGTTGATACACATACACTATAAGCTTACTTGTGTGGTTTCTTATGATGATCCTGTGTTTGTTGCTTTGTGTGTTGTTTTGTGTTGATCTCAGAGAACAAAATCAATTCAGTTGACGTTTAGAGTTAGAGTCTAACAGGATAAAATTTGCTATTACGAGAGCACTGTTAACTGTTTAACAGTGGCAATAAGTAGATTAGTCTTCTACTTTGCAATTATTGCAGACTATCGACATAAAATTGAATTCTCATTGTGGTCACGATTATTTGTGAACAAAAGTGTTGAAATGTTTTGGATGGTGTTTTGTTTTTACATCGCTTAACATTAAAACATTATAAACAAAAGTTACAAAAACAAAACAATGCAGTAAATAAACCTGTTTACAAATTATCGTATTGCTTAATATAACAACAAACACCAGTATACATAAAAATGGTAAACAAAAATACACAAACAACACTTCAAGAATAAAATGTAAACAACGATGTTCACATTTATAGAGGTTTCGAGAAGTCGAAGTCATGAACATTCGCCTTCAAGAACATTCATTAGACTGTTTACTATGCCATATAAAAGGCAAGGCAAAGCAGGCGACCGAGTTAGTGAAGTTCAGTCAGTGTTGTGTGAAGACGCGGTGCGTTTGAAGTGAGTAATCGTAGTTTGAATATCTGTCGAATAATTGTCTAGTAATTGCTATTGTTTATGCAAAGGGTGTAAACAGAGGAATAACAAAGAATGCAATTGTTGTTGTTTACATCAATTTGTGAACAGTGGTACACAGAATTGTACGAATAGTAAAGAATTTTAATTAAAACTAAACACAGATTTAATTTTATTTTATTTGCAATCTACGAGCTGATATTTTAAACGTTTTTAAAAAGGTAAAAACGTAACAGTATGGTCCCCGTAAATTCGAAATATCGTTCGTATTTTGTGGTGTTTGTGCTTAGAACCGTTAGAATTACAACAACTAGACCATTACTGCTATAACAGCACTCTTTTCTAAAAACAAATCTCTTAGCGATTCCCTATCTTTTCTTTACACCTCCCGAGGATGGCGTCATAATCGTCTCACAACATTTTGTATTTCATTTGTTGTTTTTTTTTTGCTTCTTCTTATTGCTGTATTAAAACATGTTACAATTACGTCTGCATTTACTTGCCATTTCTTCTTCTAATTTGATTCCGGCTTTTTTTCTATTTCTTTTTTTTTTTTTGTCATTTCGTTGTTTAATTTTTTTTTTACTACTTTTCCTTTCGCTTTCCCTTTTATTGCTGTCGTATTTTGTTTCATTCTCATCTTATCTGCTAACTACTCCTGCTCCTGCTTCTTCTTCTTCCTTGGGTTTTAATTAAAATAAATTCTCTTCCCTATTACATGCGGAAAACGTGCTTTAAATGTTTAATTTGGGAAATAAATTTTGAATAAATATTTCGCATCGCATTCAGTTTCAGTTTTTTCTTTCTATTTCTGTTGCTTCTTGTAGTTGTTGCTGTTGTTGCTTATTTGTTTGACAACAAACTGCTCGAAATTGCTACAATAACCGCATTTTGATGGCAACAATAACAACAAATAATACCAGCAACAAACAATTTTAATTTTCTCCTTCAATGGGAAGAAGCTAAAGGAGTTTATGACATGAAAATTCTAATTTAAATTGAACACACACACATACACACACGGACAAATTCGTTCCCTTAAAAATTATTTTAAACGAGCATTTTAGTTGTGGTGTTTGTTTATTAAAGGTCCTGATATTAAACTGCCTTATTGGCTGACTCACCACTGTAGTGTTTACCAAGCTGAGATCGTGACAATTTTGAAAGCCCGGGAATACTTGTAGAGTGGCGAGCTTTTCCCTAAAAATCTTCCTCCTTCCTAACAAAAGTAGTTTCATTGTCTATCTATGAATGCCGAGGATTTCTCAGAGTTATTTCAGATCATTCAAAAGTATGTGTTCCGACACATAGGAAAAGTGAGTTGCTGATGAGTTGGCCTGGGCCGGTACTGAGCTAGCAATCTCCGGCATCTTACAGGGCATAAATATTCCGATTGCCTCATTTAATTTTGATATTACTCAATCGTTTTACAGTGAAATTCAATCTCGTTGTTAGCAGAAAGGTATGTACGTGCATTATTGCTAGACTCAGCTGGACACATACTGATAAAGAAAGGACCTACTCACTTCTGTCCTTAAATTACATGGTTATCATATCCACTGTCATTTTGGTAGACATCCTTTAAGGGGGTTCGTTACCTTACCTAACCTAACCAAAACCTAAGCAGCGAGTAGCTTTAACCTTTATGTCAACAGATACATACCCGGGTATGTTTTGTGTTTTTAAATCGCCGTATCTCAGGAAGTAATAACTACATTAACCTGAAATTTCATGATATCCTCACTAGTAGTGTTTTCTACCTTATTGCTAGACTTGAGTAAAAATGGGGCCATTTTTTCATTTCTATCCCTTACGTCAACAGTTACATACCTGGGTATGTATAATGAAATATATGAAAATATGTTGATATTGGATGGTTATTGAGTAAAATTTACAAGTTATTAATAATAAAATAAAATAAAATTCAAATTCAATCAAATATAAGAAAAAATAAAAAAAATTACATACTAATTTTTCTTAAATGCATTTATTACATTGCGGCATATTATTTGAGTGAGCGGCACACACGGGCTTTTTGCGTAACGTGCAGGATTTTCTGGTCGGCAGACGTTTTGTACCGTATGTAGCAATTACCTTTCGCTTTTATTCTACCAGTGCTGTCACGTTCTTCCACGCTTTCATCTGCAGCACCTCTTAAGGTCAAAGATTCCCCATATATGGCTTCAATAGCATTGCGTGTGGAAAAAAATTTTTTTTGGCTCTGTTTTCTATTTCCGGCTTCACCAGTTGTTCGCTGAGGCTGTGTAGGAACATTCTACGGCGGCTTGTGGAAGCTTTTAGCATTGGGTTATTCTCAACGTAAATTATGTATGCTGCAAGGGCAGCGACGTCTAGTATATTGTAGAAGAAAGCCAAGAGCCATCTATTTGTTCTTCGCTTTGTTGAATATTCTGCTAAAGGCTTGTCCATATTATCGACGCCACCTTTATATTTGTTGTAATCTAAGATCATGAGCGACTTTTTCTTTGGACCTTGCACTTCGCATAAATAATGCATTGTGGAAAGAAGTATATCCGACTTATTTCTTTTGGGATGTAAGAGCACAAGGTATTGTTACTGAACCAAATGACTCTACTTCCCGTCCTTTAGATAAAGCGAAATATGGTGGTACAAACAAAGACTCGTCTTCTGTTCACTGTACCTAACATTGATAAACTGTTGTTCATCATTAAACTTTTCGCTAAGTTATAAGTTGTGAAGAAATTATCACAAACAATATTCCGTCCACTTCCACGAAAAAGATTGACGCACAAGTCCTTTACTACCCTCTCGCATACGTTTTTTTCCCGTTCGCCGAATGCGGCCAATCCAGTATAAATTTGTCCCTTCATTGGTTAGGATGAGGCAGAGTACTTGGCGGGTTTCGATGGTATGTATTAGGTAAACCCAGTACCACCACGGTAGGGATACAACTGCTCATCAACTCTCATGTTTGGAACTGGTACCTAATTGCTGCGTAGATTATCATTCAGCATTAAATATAAGTTGGTTATGGCTGTAGCTTTGTCGGTTTTTTTACGCTATTGACGGGTGTTTCCGTTGTCGAAACGTATAAAGCAGCTTATGTCCCAAAAATGCCGCATGCTCATGGAAGCTGGATATATTTGGATGAGCAATAATGTAGCAACAAAGCACAAACAAAACAAAACTTAAACAGAAACCAAACAATGCAACTACAAAACATAAGTAAAACAGAAATAAGCTAAGCAACAAAAGAAATTCCATATAAAATGTATGAACATACCCGGGTATGCTTCTGTTGACGTACGTATAATTTTTTATCTGTTGACATAAAGGTTAAGTTTCGACATAATCGAGGCACTGTCATATTCTAGGAAACAAGAAGAGGATACCCTTACTAGATAACGTTACGACTACAAAGACGTGATAATTGCCAACTGATTACTAATCAGGGACATAAAAGCAAACACATTGGGAGTATAAGTAGTATTGATAGTGGTAGAAATGGTTCACAGTCGGAAGTCCAACAAGGTTGGTATAGATATTGGTCGGACTTGGTTGAAAGTTGCCGTAGTCTAGTGGGTAGTGTGTTGGCTTATTAGACGTAAGGCCCGAGTTCAAATCCCAGGGCAGACATCAAAACGAAAATATGAAAATATTTCTTCGGCGACTTCCTCTCAGCAGATTTCTGGCAAAAACTCTGAGAGTAAATAAAATTGCCATGAAAAGCTTCTCAAAAATCTGTCGTTCGAAGTCGACTTTAAACTGTAGGTCCCGCCACTCATGTCTAAAATTAACGCACACAACATAAGTGGTGTGAGAAGCTAGGTCGTAATCCTGACTGAAGGGTTGTAATGACCAATTATGTAACTGGTTGCCCAGAACTCTGTCGCTCAGCACTTTATAGAAGAAGATAAAGATAGTTCTTATATTCTACCTATCAATCTGCCAACGATTTGACAATAGTTCTTTTTGAGTAATGCCTTCAATTTATAATCCTTACCGTTTTTTGGCTTCATTTGAAGACTACTTACTTCTGAACCACACAAACCATATCTCACATATTGAAATTGATTTAAAATATTCGGAATAAATTGAATGTCAATAGATGAGCTTCAATTGTATTTATTTTCAAATTATTTACAGAATATCGTAACAAGACTGAGTAGCAATAAGAAGAAATGTCACTCTCCTAACCGCAAAATTTGCATTTAAATTATCAAAGACACAAACCATGTGTAAACCCTACAACATTTGCTTTGAATTTCTGTATCGAAGAAACCTATTTCGCCTGCTAAGGTCGATTTAACATATTCGAAATAAACTGAATGTCAATAGATGAATTTCAATTGAATTATACAATTTCGTAACAAGACTAAGTAGTAATAAGAAGAAATGACACTCTCCTGACCTCAAAATTAGCCTCTATATTATCAAAGACACAAACCAAATGTGAACGACACATTACTTGTTGTGAATACTACTTCATTTTTAAATAATTTTTTCATGTTTTTGGGGTAAAAGGAAATACGCCGATAGAATTGGTTTCTTTATAGCTGCCTAAACAACCACAAGTGTGTTTTCCACATCCTGCCAAAGCTGCATCAGCTGTTACGGTTGGTGGGGTGGGGTTCTGCCCCATGTTAGAATTTCTTTTTTCCTAAGACTTCTCTCTACCTTTTTCTTTTACCATATGATGTATCGATTTTTTATTCCTTCTTAATTTGCCTGCTGTAACTCCCAAGAAACGTGTAACAGAATTCCAGCAATTGAGTTTCGTTGTAGTATTTTATGTTCATGTTTTTTTTGTTTTGCTCCCCCTTATGAAATGGGGTTTATTAATGTTTAATCTGTTCGAACAATGTGTTCATTAGTAAAGTTTTCTTCTGACAGCATGAATTTACTCACTCACTTCATTTTATTCGCAACATTTTAATAATAAAAGGGTTTCCCTTAAACAAATTCTGTTGAGACTTTCTAAAACGTATAACTTTTGTGTGACAACTAAAGAAATAAAATTTATGGGTTATTGAATACCCTTGATTCTATAGAATATTTAAAGATGAATTTCTTATGTTTTTCATATTTTCTATAAAACATTCATCCTGGAAAAAGTATTATCAATACATGAAGGAGAGGAAAATGCTACGAGAGGTGTCTTAACTTCACCCATACATAATTGGTCATTACAACCCTTCAGTCAGGATTACGACCTAGCTTCTCACACCACTTATGTTGTGTACGTTAATTTTATAAATGAGTGGCGGGACCTACAGTTTAAAGTCGACTCCGAACGACAGATTTTTGAGAAGCTTTTCATGGCAATTTTATTTACTCTCAGAGTTTTTGCCAGAAATCTGCTGAGAGGAAGTCGCCAAAGAAATATTTTCATATTTTCCTTTTGATGTCTGACCTGGGGTTTGAACTCGGGCCTTCAGTCTAATAAGCCAACACACTACCTACTAGACTACGGCGAGATAAACTTATTCTTGTTATACAAGATATAGTAAAGCAAAGATTTGGCAGCTAACAGCAGTAGTTTGGAGGAGGTCATGGTCTTGAAAAGTGTCATTACAACAATGTCGGTTGCATTTTCATATTTGTTGTCTACATCCACCAACGCTTAATGCAAGATTTCTTTTTAAGAAACAAAAAAAATAAGGGAAAGTTTGCAAGTAAAATAAAAACCCTGTTGAGTGCCTCTTTTTTTTTTCTTTAATACTGTCTCCTCTAATATGGTGCGTGTATTCCCAAATGTAAAGAATCGTTTGTCGGTTGTTATAAGATAATGACGATTTAACAGAATAAAACTGTCTAATGAAATCCCAGTAGGAATAATAAAAAAAAAAAACAACCAACACTTTCATTCATATTCGTTAATGTTAGAAATAAAAAAAAAAAACATTTCGTGAGGGCGTTTACAAGATATTCTTATGACATTCAAAGATAATTAATTATGGCGTCTTTATAACACCATGGTTTGTGTCTTGAATGCAATAGTTTTGATGACATTTTTTAAGGGGGTAAATGACAGATATTTAATCGAACTTTGCAATTAAACGATTTAGTGTCATTAAGAAAATTTATTTTTACTTTGAAAATCTCCGATTTCACAGAGAGTGTAGCTTAAAGTTTACTCTGAAGCTTAGCTTATGAAGGTAAATGGAAAATATACTGGAAGATGTTCTTTGTGGGTACCTTTCGTATCACAGGTAACCAAAACAAAGTGATAAAAACGGGGAAAAAAAAATAGATAAATAGATAAATTCGAATTTGAAAATCCAAGACACAATCCATAAATTTTAGCGGCGCCACATTTGGCGTTAAAAGAGCAAAATTTCCTCTTCCTTTTCCCTGGTTTTGGTAGAAGTTGGTCAGCACAGAAACTGCGTTCACCTGTGGTATCACAACGGACCGCTATGCGTGCTCAAGTGGGCTTTTTAATATCAGAGCTACTACTCCGATCTAACCTAGGGCAAATTTTGCCCTTAACAGAGCACTGTTAGCTATTTAACAGTATCCACGTGAACAAGCCCACTTGTTTAGGAGCTAATTTTGGGACGTATACTCTCGGTCTATGAGTACCATACTATATGCAAAGGAAGATGCCAAGGCCTCTTAAGAAAATCAGCAACAAAGTCATATATAAAGTGATATGGTATTAAGAAAATTGGCTTTGAAAATATTAATTTTTTGCTTGAAAATTCTCTAGAAGATCAGTGGCCGTTTTGGAACATATAAGACTATATGCAAATATCTGGAGGTCCAGAGTGTCGTCTTTCGAAGCGTGGTAGTGGGATAGCTGGAATAATTTTGAGAGTTGAGAAATTTTCCGTCCTCCATGCTCATCAACCATCCTTTATATTTCAACACTTTTGTTCACAAATAATAATGATCATAAATTAAATTCTATGTCAATAGTCTGCAATAATTGCAAAGTACAAGACTAATCTACTATTGCCACTGTTAAATAGTTAACAGTGCTCTGTTAATAGCAAAGTTTACCCTGTTAGAGGCAAGAAGTGGCGCTACTAAAAATATGGGTTTGCGTCTTTGGTTCTTAAATTTGAATTTATCTTCACACACAGTAAAAAACATTCCATTTCTGCTGTATATTGAATTCTTTAAATTCCTTTACGTTTAATATCACACCTCACTTCACGACAATAATGTTTTTCTTTTACGGCTGCCACAAATTGAGCCATAAAAAATTGAGTTCCATAGACACTGACGCCTTGGTTTTTTTTTTTTTTTTTTTAGAATCTTTAACGCACATGCAATGGCTTTGAAAGTGACATAAAATCAATAGAAAAACTATTCATGTGTTAAGAATGTTAAAATGAAATGAAAGAGACTAAAAGGATGATGCAAAGGGAACGTATATAAAACATGTAAAAATAGACAAAAAACGGACAAAGAAATTTAATTTCGTTGATTTATAAAATCTGCAAGAATTTGCAGGAAATTTGAAATAAAAAACAAGACAGGCAATCATAGCTGCCAGATGAATGAAGCATCAAATCGTCAAATATTTGAGAAAAAATCGTTAAAATCGTCAAACTCGTTCATTGAAATCGTAAAAAAATCGTCAGAAATAATAAATAATAATAAATTGAAAGGTTTTTAAAAACAAAAACATATAAAGTCAATGCAAAGCAGCAATAATATTGGATCATCTATACCCATGTGTGGTGTAAATATTAGGGAGTCAAAAGATCTTGACGTTATGGACATGAAAATTCAGAGTGATGTTCGCTAGAACTGACACATTTTTCAGTGCCTTGATTTCTTAATAAATGTGCAATAAATACTTCACTTCATCTGATCTACTTACAATTTACGCCATTTATAACCGACCGAGAATGGAATACAACTCTCATGTATGAGTTGGCGCTTAATGTGTACTTAGAGGCTTCTCGACCGTTTACAAGAGAGGCCGTAGTCCAACACCATTGATTCAGTGAAGCATTGTTGCAATGTGGCTTATGTTTCTCTGTTCAATCGCTACTACAACCGATATTGCTCGAGCGAAATAAGGGGACTTGCTTATGAAAATCATGTATTCCTACGTAACACTCGTCTTTCTCTGTCAGCACATCCGTATGTGGTCGATTGGCCAGTATATTGCACACTGTGTTACAGAAAAAGTCTGTTTGTTTGACGGACTATTCGTATGTGAAACTCACTTTCTGCAGAGATCTTTTCTGTTACTTATGGTATAAAAATATTCAAACCTAGTGTCCATAAACATTGCTCTATTTTTCCTCCTTCCTATAATATATATTTCCTGGTTCCAAACACAATGCCATCCTTTGAGTGTTGTTCATATGAAACAAAATAGTGGCACTTGCCTTTGTTGGTAATATTAGAAGCTACAATCGAGTATTTAAAATTGTCTGCAACGGCAAATGATAATTTATGCTCAACTATGATGTTTTTTGGGATTTAAGGGGTTAAAAAGCTATAAAATACAGAAAAGTCATCACAATAACTTAAAAATATAATACTTTACTCTTTGTTATTACTAGCATAAATTTCCAACAGTAACAGCTGCAAAATAAATACAAAGCTTAAGGAGGCTTTTAATGTCCTGAAGTAAAGAAAATTATGTAAATTTTTAATTGCTAAAAATCGTCAAAATAAGGGCATAAATCGTCAGGTCGTCAATATGATATTTTTGGAGCACAAAATCGTCAAAATGACAATAAATCGTCAAATCTGGCAGCTGTGCAGGCAATACTGTACGAGGGAAGTTTCAAAATTAGCCGACTTGGGGAGATCGCGGTAGTATTTTAAAAGACTAATTTTGAGTGACAAGTGATAAACTTAAACAGGTGATTTAAGGTTCATTTTACTTAATTGGTTATTACTTAATTGGTTATTATAACCCTTTAGTCAGAACTACGACCTAGCTTCTCACACCTAGCTTCTCACACAACATGGCTTGTGTTTGTTAATTTTATCCATAAGTGACGGGATCTACAGCTTAAAGTCGACTCCTAACGATGTGTGTCAAGATAAATTCAAATTTAAAAACCAAAGACGCAAACCCACACTTTTAGCAGCGCCTCTTCTTGCCTCTAATAGGGTAAACTTTGCTACACTGTTAACTGTTTAATAGTGGCAATAAGTAGATTAGTCTTGTACTTTGCAATTATTGCAGACTATTGGCATAAAATCTAATTCTCATTATGATTATTATTATTTGTGAATAAAAGTGTTGAAATATAAGGAATGGTTGGTGGGGATGAAGGACGAAAGTTTTCTCAACTCTCAAAATTATTCCAGCTATCCCACTACCACGTTTCGAAAGAGGACCCTATGGACCACCAAACATTTGTATATAGTCTGGTAGGTGTACTATTTCTTATATGTTCCCAAAAGGCTATCGTCTGGAGAACTTTCAAGCAAAAAATTTGATATTTTCAAAACCAATTTTCTCAATATCATATTACTTTACATGTGACTATGTTGCTGATTATATAAGAGGCCTTGGAAACTTCATTTGAATATGGTATGGTACTCATAAACCTAAAGTATTTCCCAATATTAGCTCCTAAATAAGTGGGCTTGTCCCGATGGATACTGTTAAATACCTAACAGTGCTCTGTTAAGGGCAAATTTTGTTCTGTTAAGAGGAAATTTTGCTCTGTTAGCGCCAAATGTGGTGCTGCTATAATTTATGGATTGCGCCTTATATTTTCAAATTTAAATTTATCTTCACACACATTTCCGAACGAGTGATGTCTTAAGAAATTTTTCATGGCAATTTTATTCACTCCGAGAGTTTTTGCCAGAAGACTGCCGAGAGGAAGTCGCTGAAGAAATATTTTTTTTTGTTTTGTTTGAGATGTCCAGACTGGGGTTTGAACCACGTCCTTACGTCTAGATTACGATGACTTTTAAGATTCGAAACCACAATAATTGTCTCTTAGTTATTTCTTTTAAAGGCAAAATTCCAAATGTTTAGAGTATCTATAATAGGCCTGGTTTACTGACGATAACTTTCTAGCTAATTTCTATGAATTCTTTTGTGAAACTGAAATACATTTCTGATATGATTTTCTAATAATTTTCTTATTTTTTTCTTTTATTATTTCAGGTAAGCGTCTAACTTGCAATGGAAAATTAAATTTGATATTTGTAAGTAGTTTTATTTTTCAATATTTTATTGTTCCTTTTATTGTACCCCTAAAAAGCGTAATTTTCCTTACGTTTGAATTTAATTTTCAAACTTCCGATATGAATATGGAAACCACACCTAAAAACCCCGCTCTTTCGCTCTGTTTTTCTTCTCATTCTATTTTACATTCGTATGCCGCTCCATAAATTTCTAATCTCAGAAGTAATATTGCGTCTGTTGCTCCCATTTACGTTATTGAATAAACGTTTCACGAATAAATGAGTGCCGGTCTGTCTTTCTGTCTGTCTGCATAATTCTTGTCTAAACGTATGACAAGACATGCTTCAGAGATTAGAACACTAAACTTGTGAGACTTTTAGTTGAATTACACTCTCGTGCACAGTCGTATGGATGATACACACTTAAATGCACTTCAAATCATGCAATTTGAATGATTGTAAGAGAAACTATGATGAGTAATAAATCATCCATCAAAAGGGGGGATATTTTAGAGAATCAACAACAACAATAATAACAACAACAACACTTATAGCAACAACATATAAATTGTTATAATACTTGCAATGGTTTTGTGGCATTATTTAAGCCTCATATCCGGTGTGTGTGTTTCTGATATTGAAATTACTTTTCAATTCATACTCATGCAGCCGGCTTTAACGACAACATTCATGTTGATAACGATGATGATAAAAATTATCATCACGGGACACGGTTGCTAATTAAAGAAGTGGTCAATAGCATGCACTTTACATCAATGTTTTATTGTTTAAAATATGAATATTTTAGTAACAAGAAAACAATACATTACTCTCCTGTTACACTCTTATACATAGTCAATCAAAAATACATGTGTGTGATGATAAATTCATTTTAAAAACCATAGACGCAAACCAACACTTTTAGCAGCGCCACTTCTTGACTCTAACAAGGTAAACCTTGCTATTAACAGAGCACTGTTAACTGTTTAACAGTGGTAATAGTAGGCTAGTCTTCTAAATTGTAATTATTGCAGACTATTGACATAAAATGTAATTCTCATTATGATCATTATTATTTGTGAACAAATGTGTTGAAATGTAAAGGATGATTGGATTATTGCAGCTATCCCACTACCATAGTTCGAAAAAGAACCTTCTGGACTACCATTTGTACCGGCTGTCATTTTCAAATAATCGACTGTTTTTTTTTATTTATTTTTAATTGTTTATTTAAATTTTATTTAATTAAATTTTATTCATATTTGTATGCACATATGTATGTGTACAAATAATATTGTGTGGTTTTGTTTGGTTTTGTTTGACGAAAGTATCGGGTCCGCCATCTAACGTTTTTTTTTCAACTAGTGCTTATTTCGTGAATGGTAACACTTAGCTGATGTCTGATTTGACAGATAATTAGTTTTATCCTTCCGCTGAACGAATATCGTTGTGTATCAGAGATCAGCAATGAATCGTTTTTCCGCTAATCATAAGCACTCATGCAATTTTGAGTATGAGTGAATCAACAGAATTGAAATTCAACTACTCTGATTCATTTGTACTCGCTACAGCATTGATTTATAAGTATAGGTTACAATGAGTATGAGTACAACGTTGACATCAAACTCACAACATTCGAAATGTGTTTGATTCATACGCCTACTCATTCTGATTCATAAATTTAGAAAAATACTTATAATACTTATAAGTGATTCGAGTGGCTCGAATCATTCATCAAAATTTACAGCCTTTGTTATTGTTGCATATACAAACAAAGAAGAAAGGAAAGACAAAGACAACAAGCAAAGCATACACACAATCTTCTTGTGAGTATAGTAGTGTTCGTAAGCGAATCATACTTATTTGGTGCTTAGTGTAAATGTTAAGTAGAGACGAGTCGAAGTCAATAACATCATGCGTATTGTTAAGTATGAATACGACGAATACTTCCACCTTTGAGTATGAGTAGTATGAGTATCATATTAAAATAAGTATGAATGCGTAGAAGTATCAGAAATAATAAGTATGACTCGAATCTACTCATCGATTTGAATACTCGTTGCTGATCTCTGTTGTGTTTACGCTTGAACAACGCTGGGAAATATTGCGACATTACTTTGAAAATCTTGGTACAGTCAATGGCGATCGTTATCGGGCCATGTTGAACGAATTTTTGTTCACGTGCCACACAGCCGAAGCTACACTCGATGTTTTGCGCCCTGGTTTTGAAGATCGCATTATCAGCTGCAATTTGACACCGTTGGATTATTATTTGTGGGGTGCCGTCAAAGATAAGTATTACGCCGACAAGCCAGAGACAATTGACGCTTTAAAGGACAATATTCGTGAAGCCATTGGTGAAATACAGCTGCACACAATCGATAATGTGCTTAAAAATTGGACCGATCGTATAGGCTACTGCATGGCCAGCCGAGGCAGCCATTTGAATGAAATTATTTTCCATTATTAACCGGAAGGATTGTACTTTCAAATAAAAAAAGAAATTTGAGAAAATATTCAGTAGTTTTTTTTAAAGCATTTTCAAAAAAAAAAAAGTTATTTGGCAGACCCTTTAGCTCTGAATGTTAATACGCTACACAACGTCTGTCGTTGAGGAGCTCATATAGCTCACTATTGGATCGGATGCGGAAATCATTGCCAAATCGCACCGGACCGAAGATATTACATAGGACTTTTCTCTCGAATACTCTCAAGGCTGCTGCATCAGTGCTTAATAGAGCAATACAGACCTTACATACATACATAATTGGTCATTACAACCCTGCAGTCAGGATTACGACCTAGCTTCTCACACCACTTATGTTGTGTGCGTGGCGGGACCTACAGTTTAAAGTCGACTCCGAACGATAGTTTTTTTTTTGAGAAGCTTTTCAATTTTATTTACTCTCAGAGTTTTTGCCAGAGATCTGCTGAGAGGAAGTCGCCGAAGAAATATTTTCATATTTTCATTTTGATGTCTGACCTGGGATTCGAACTCGGGCCTTCAGTCTAATAAGCCAACACACTACCTACTAGACTACGGCGACTTCAGACCTTATATTCAGTTAATTACGCTGATTCTAAGTTTTACCTAAAAAAGCAGTGTATCTTTCTAAGAGAGAAAGAAAGAGAGATGGAGTTCATGATACGTTCTATGGGAAATATTAACAGAAACAGCTATGGGCATTGTACAGCATATAATTAGGTTTCACAGTTGCTCTCAATCCCTGCAAAGTTATTTTTAAGAGGAATTATGGAATCCGTTTGAGTTCTATGAGTTTAATAAAGTCTAGAGGAGCTATGGCACTATCTTGTATAGCTATTGTAAGCAGCTTACTGGGGGGAGGCAACTTTAGTTAAGTGTGTTTAATGAAATTTTGATCACTAAACATTAAAGTTCCGACAAAATTTCAATTTCATTCTTTGAATGGAATTTTTTTTCTTCTACTGTTTGTTTTCATAATCAGACATAAAAGTAAATAAGAAAAGTTTGTTTTTGTCTAATTTTTAAGTCACACAAAAACACATACAGTGAGCGTCAAAAGAAACTGTACATTAAAAAAGAAAACATACATTAATAAATTCGTTATTCGTTATTTTTATTTGAAAATTATTTCACTGGCAGTTTTTAAAATTGAGACAAAAAAAAAAAAAAAATTATAAAAAATATCAAAATATTGTCAAATTTTTTTCAGGCACACTCCTTAAGTGGTAAAAGTTGAGTTTGGTGATTGTTAGAATTTTATCTTTTGACGCTCACTGTATGTTTATTTCTCTACTTTTATTCTAATATCTGAAGTTTAAGTGTGGGTATATGTAAGACAACATTACAACAATTGGTATGATAGTGGCTGAATATCGGGGAAAAAATATGTTAAAATTGGAGGTCATTGGATGGATGCACGATCTGTGCAGCGTGATTTTGTTTTTGAACATGATATTCGAAATTCAATTTTTTTTTTTTTTTTTTTTTTGTGAAACCAGCACTCAAGGGATGGCCTCTACTCATGCAGTGCATTGTGCAGGTTTTGGGAAAATGGGTTATAGGAAGGTGGAAGAGAGGGAGTAGTGTTTGTGGACATCTCAAGATGCGAACGGCAAGGAAACGAGTTGCTGCTAGGTTACTATAAAATGGCCAGTGCCATACCTTCACCATTAGACAGTCTACAGCAATCGTCTCCAAGAAACCCGCACCCTTCAGTCCTAGCTTCTCACACTACTCATGTTGCGTGTGTTAATTTTATACATGAGTGGCGGGACCTACAGTTTAAAGTCGACTCCGAACGACAAATTTTATTGAGAAGATTTTCATGGCAATTTTATTTACTCTCAGAGTTTTTGCCAGAAATCTGCTGAGAGGAAGTCGCCGAAGAAATATTTTCGTTTTGATGTCTGACCTGGGATTCGAACTCGGGCCTTCAGTCTAATAAGCCAACACACTGCCTACTAGACCACGGCGACTTCAGTCGCATAATCTAATAGATAATGTGTGACGTAAAGTCGTGGGTTCAAACCCTAGCGCAGACTTCACAAAGAAATATTTCTTCAGCGCCTGCTTTTCAGCAGTTTTGTGGCATAAACCCTGAGAGTAAATAAAATTGTCATGAAAAATTTCTCAAAAATCTGTTGTTTGGTCTTTTCACTCATGGAAAAAATTAATACATACATACAATTTCGGTAGTGTGATAAGCTAGGTTGTAGTTCCGACTAAAGATTTTTAATCATCAATTAAGTAGGCAAGTTAGTAAATACATATGCTTTGAGGTAGACTACCTTCAATTTCAATGCTTTTCTGGCTGACCTGTGTGTTGTTAGTATAACTTCTGAAAGACAAAAACTACTAAGCTGGTTCCAATAAGTCCGTGGATTTTTAAATGAAACACAGGTTGTCTGTTAATTTTTCAATTTTTTTGAAATTTAGTCTCCTTTGAGCCTCATATACTCTGACCAACGTGCTTGTTGTAAAGTTGATTGTAGCTTTCAACGCTTTCGATAATATTTGACAAGATCATTAAAATACTAGATCTGCTAATGAAATCATTTCATCGTTGGCGTCAAATCTCTTTTCGTCGAGCCGTCTCTGAACGTTTGAAAGAGACAATTCAAGTCGGAATCTGAAGTATAAAACAGGATGCTGTGCTCTCAATCGTTGTTAAAAACAAACTGTATGACGTTGCATGTTTTCATTTAGACAGGAGGCATCAGACGGGGAGTTATTGAACCATCTCCGTACCAGAGATCAGCAACGAGCATTCAAAACGATGAGTAGATTCGAGTCATACTTATAATTTCAGCTACTTATACGCATTCATACTTATTTTAATATCATACTCATACTACTCATACTCAAAGTTAGATATACTCATCGTACTCATACTTAACAATACGCACGATATTGTTGATTTCGACTCTCCATGATTCAACATATACACGAAGCACAAAATAAGTATGATTCGAGTACGAACACCACAATACTCGCTAGAAGTGTGTGCTTTGCTTGCTGTCTTTGTCTTTTCTTTTCTCTTCTTTTGTAAATGCATCAATAACTAGTACTGTAAATTTTGATGAATGATTCGAGTGACTCGAATCATTCGTAAGTATTATAAGTATTTTTATAAATTTATGAATCTGAATGAGTAGGCGTATGAATCAAACAATGAATCGAATGTTGTAAGTTTGATGTCAACGTTGTACTCATACTCATTGCAACCTATACTTATAAATCAATGTTGTAGCGAGTACGAATGAATCAGAGTAGTTGAATTTCAATACTCTTGACTCACTCATACTCAAAATTTCATAAGTACCTATAAGTAGCGAAAATACGACTCATTGCAGTGCCGTAGTCTAGTAGGTAGTATGTTGCCTTATTAGACGTGAGGCCACGGTTCAAACTCCGGACAAAAACTCCCAGATAGTAAATAAAATTGCCATGAAAAGTTTCTCAAAAAGTCTGTCGTTGCGAATCGACTTTAAGTTTAAAGGTCCCACCACTCATGTATAAAATTATTACACACAACATAAGTGGTGTGAGAAGCTAGGTCGTAATCCTGACTGAAGGGTTGTAGTGACCAATTATGTACATATGTATGTCTGTATGTAACCAACAGTTCTACAATTGTACAGAATTTAATAACAAATCATACGAAGAAATTCTTTGTAAGCCTTATAAGTCTCTTTTGTTTGTAAGGTATGGATTTTATAAAATTCGAAATCAAAAAAAAAAAGAAAATTAATTGTTATAAAATAATTAATAATACATATAGAGTTATAAATATGTATTATTATGTAATTTATTTATTTATTTAATTGAACATTTGCCAAATGGTTTTAATCAATCAATATTTACTTACAACATCTGGTATTACACCTGCTGTTCATTATTACGTTACGTTAGGTATTGTAATTAAAGTCACATTATGATTACGCAATATAGGCATGAAAGCGATCGATAACAAGCTCTTAATACAAAGTTGATTAAGGTGATTCTGCTGAATTAATAATAATACTTAGCATGAGTACTTTGTGACGTTGTACCAACACTGTTTGAATAAAATAAAATATTTGAAGTTTTATCAGGTTGCTAAGCGATAGGCGGTACGAAATGCATACGATTTGATCTGCTAGTAATCGTTCAACTCTTAGGGCCCCTGGAGACGACCAAATAAAACCATCAACGTCTTTTATGTGTGCGTGTTGCCGTTATATACGTATACGTTGTCGGCTTTGATTGATGAAAATCAAAATATTTTGAATTTTTCATTTGACGAATTTTTATTTGATCGTCTCCAATTCTGATTGACAAGCAATATCTCATTTGCTTCGATATCGTCGTAATGAACGCATCATCCATGCGCGGATAAACAAACAAATATTTTTTTATTGTGAATGTATGTATATTTTATATTTTGTGTGCCATCCGATGAAGACATTTTACGAAACGAACACTACAAAATCAAAATGCAAATGATGATTGACGAATTTATTTGAACGTCTCCTTTTAAACTTCAATCACACGACACTCACTCTCATATGTATTATTTGATGAAATTATTTGATCGTCTCCAGGGGCCTTAAATGATCTGTTGAATATGAATTATATTCCCAACATCTTTAGAAATTACGGCGTAGACCGTTATAGTATGAATCATAAGCGCTCTAATAGTAATGCGTTCTTTACAAATATTGGGATCTTAAATACTATTGGATCTTGGTATTCTAGGTCTGAGAATGAAATTTAATGTTCAAAGAAAGGAGTCTGATACCGTTTTAAAAAGTGCAAACAATACTTTACTTCATCTCTTCACTACTTAAACTACAACTTTAAAATAGGAATTTAATGGCAGCTAAAATATTTTCGGCATATGGTTTGTGTCTTTAATAACTTACCTATGTAGATTGAGTGTGGTGACAATTGAGTGTGAGACTAGTTTAGACCACAGCATTTTTCTTTTTTTTATTTGATTTCTGCGAATTTTATGCCAGTCAATCATCAGTGGCTTGAAAATTTCTCTTTGCTTCTGTGGTTAGAAATGTGGGCTGGTGAAGATCATTGATTACACCTATCCCCCGCTTTACACGGAAGATAGGTTCCATAAAAGACCGTGTAACTCGAAAAATTCACTCTTATATGGAAAAACCGTGCTAAACGAAAAAAACCACTATAAAAAAGCCCTTTTTGTCAGTTTTTAATATGATGAATAACAAACACATTTTTATAAATTACACGGTGCAACAGTGAAAATACACCCGAGTAACTACATAGTCCACGTTATTCAGCTAGTTGAGTAGAACTCAAAAATACCTTTTTTATATTTCTCGAACCCTCCAAACTTGTTTTATTTGACAAAAACTGTTCTTTTTGACTTCACGCACAAATTTCTGGATTACTTAAACATTTCTGACCCGATTTCCAAAATTTAAATCTTGTTGGAAAGGGGAGTGATGGACCTTTAAAACGGTGTAGATATATCTATTATTCGACTTAATATGCTATGAGTTTTGATGAGGTAAACTTGGAAAATGCGAATTTTTTTCATATTTTTTCAAGTTTGTCCATTCATAGTAGCAAACTTTAATAAAAAATATAGGATAAGTGATAATATTCATAAAGTCTGTTCTCTTCTGAAGAGATTGAGTCACCATTTGATAAAATTGGATAAAAATTACCGTAGTTATTATATAAATAGTATAACAGTCGTGTAATATTTTTTATATATGTCATCTCATCAAATGAACTTTTAGTTCAAAAATTTTCAGAATTTTTGATGGTTCTTGATTGTTTATTACAAAATGTGACAATTGCACGTTTGCACGACTTCCAGAAGTCGGCTAATATTTGTATTTTTTGCAAATATTATTATTTCTCTTTGCGCAAACATTGGCCAACTTGTGGTAGTCGCTCAAACGTGAAATTGACACATTTTGTAATAAACAATCAAGATCCATCAAAAATTCTGAAAATTTTTGAACTAAAAGTTCATTTGATGAGATGACATATATAAAAAATATTACACGACTGTTATACTATTTATATAATAACTACGGTAATTTTTGTCCGATTTGACCAAACGAAATGCCAATCTCTTCACAAGATAATGCACTTTCATAATGTCATCACTTATTTCATATTTTTTAAGTAAAGTTTGCTACTATGAACGGACAAACTTGAAAAAATATGAAAAAAATTCGCATTTTCCAAGTTTACCTCATCAAAACTCATAGCATATTAAGCCAAATAATAAATATGTGTATACCGTTTTAAGGGTCCATCTCTCCCCTTTCCAACAAGATTTAAATTTTAAAAATCAGGTAAGAAATGTTTGAGTAATCCGGAAGTTTATGCGTAAAGTCTAAAAAACAGTTTTTATTAAATAAAAAAAGTTTGGAGGGTTCGAGAAATATAAAAAAAATAGTTTTGAGATCTACTCAACAAACCTCACAACCTACACTGTGAGATTAACCGGGTGTATTTAATTTTGCTTATTTTGTCGCATAGTGTTATAGATTTTGTAAAAAATAATTCTGTTATTTGCTCACCTTGAATAAATTTACGCTATCAATTATATATAAACACTAATTAAAAACAAAGTTTAAAAACAATGATGCTCTTTGTTTTGATATTTCAAACAAACTAGCTTATACACACATAAAATTTAGTTTTGATCATAAAACGGGGAGTTCCCCCCGTCTTACCTATTTCCATCATAGACATAGACTACTAAGAATTCGTAACTGTAACATACATTTTGTAGTGTTGTATTTTGACAGTAAAATATTTTGACAGTAAAACAATGAAAATGCAATTGTAGATATAAAAAAATGTTTATTTTCAAAAACTGTGTAAGATCGAAAACGTGTAAAACGAATACCGTGTAAAACGGGGGATAGGTGTACTTGAGCTTAGAATGAACATGTTGCAATGATTTTAAACTGCGATTGTAGTACTAAGTACATTGGTTCGCAGATTACGATCTGTCTGAAAACATGGTGTATCACAAAAATTGTTGACCAATGCAAGAAAAACTTGATATTGTATTGGAAATTTCATTTCAACAACAAAAAATGAATCGTAGTTCCATTGAGACTTTGCAGGCAAAGAAAACTGAGGGTTTAATCCCTTTCGAAACGGTAGAGCAAGTAACCAGTTGCTTATCCATTGAACAGAATGTTTGATATACTCACAGTTCGACTGTATCGAAAACGCTTGATTCGCTTCAAGTAAACATTAAAACATGAAGCCGTAGTATGCCATCATTGCAGTCGCTGCAGTCTAGTGGGTAGTGTGTTGGCTTACTGGATGTGAGGCCCCAGCTCAGCCGCGTCTACTAAAACGGAATATGGAAAACTATTTCTTCGGCAACTTCCTCACAGCGAAATTACCATGAAATGTTTCTCAAAAATATGTTGCTTGGAGTCGATTTTGAATTGTATGAGTGGCGGGACTCATGTATAAAAATTAACGCACACAACATGAGTGGTGTGAAAAGCTTGGGTGTAATCCTAACTGAACGGTTGTAATGACCAATTATGTGTATATATGAAAGTAAAGTGGTTTAGTAACATGTAAGACATCTTGGACTACTTATGAGCCAGTGTTCGTGTTGTTATACCAAGTAGACTCCGCATTATGAAGGCGACGTATTAAATTTCATCGCAAAATGCATGAATTCATCGCATTAAGTTTCCGAAAATGTGGGATTTCGAAACATTTCTTTGAAACCGCTACAAACACTGTACACTTCTACTATCTGCGGATGGGTTGCAGTATAAATTTATTAAAAATTTTTGCTACAGAAAACGTAATAAATTATTGAATATTTTTCTATTTATTTATTTTAATTCGTTATTTATCTAAATTATTTTATTTATTTTGATTATTTATTTACTGAATTAAAAAGAAAAAAAGAACAAACAGGTGCCACATATGTAAATACACTTTTTAAAGACTTTTTCGTTTTCTTTTGCAATTCTAATTAATAAATAAAAAAGAGTCTCATTTCAATAAAACAATTTGACTTTATATTTTCTATTCTTTTGTATTGCATTGTATAATAAATATAATACTTCAGTATTATATAAATACATTGCTGATGCAGCTGTGTGGTAAAACTGTTTAAGTCAACTTAATTGAAAATTTAAAAAAAAATTACGTGAGTAAATAAATTTGCTTCTTTAGGCCAACTTCTATACTTCCGACATTCTTTTATGTCCGTTAGCGGCTGACATCTTACAATTTATTAAAATGTCCCCAATTTCTCAGTCCTAAACTGAACATGGATGAAATATAGTCTGTGAATGCAGGCATTAGTTGGATGCAGATGAAAGCATTAGCTACAGATCGTAGTAAAATACAAAAATTCTGTTCTTTGCACCTCCCAACTGATGCCTCTAAAATCGATAAAAAAAACATAACTAGGTTTATCGCCAATACAGTCTGTAAAGAGTAATTTGTGAAGAATCATCTTCGTTAAGCAATTGTAATTGCTTTTGTTAAATATTATCCATGAGTTCTCTATGAGTGTGAGCCCGTGGTTCACATCCCAGCTCAGACATCTCGAACATAACGAAATACAAAAAAAAAAGACCTCCTCTCAATAGTCATACATACATACATACATAATTGGTCATTACAACCCTTCAGTCAGGATTACGACCTAGCTTCTCACACCACTTATGTTGTGTGCGTTAATTTTATACATGAGTGGCGGGACCTACAGTTTAAAGTCGACTCCGAACGACAGATTTTTGAGAAGCTTTTCATGGCAATTTTATTTACTCTCAGAGTTTTTGCCAGAAATCTGCAGAGAGGAAGTCGCCGAAGAAATATTTTCATATTTTCGTTTTGATGTCTGACCTGGGATTCGAACTCGGGCCTTCAGTCTAATAAGCCAACACACTACCTACTAGACTACGGCGACTTCACAATAGTCGCCTTCTTCTGACAAAAATTCTGCGAGTAAATTAAAATCGCCATGAAAAGTTTTTCAAAAATTTATCGTTCAGAGCCCATTTTAAATTGTAGGTTCCACCAGTCATGTATAAAAATTAACACACACAACATGGGTGGTGTAAGAACCTAGGTTGTAACCCCCACCTAAGACTTGTACTGACGAATTGTGTAATTAATTATGTTATCATTACAATGTTCGGCCACTTGTTACGTGATGAATTAAAAGTCATGTAGAAAACAGGGATTAGAAGGTTTTGGCCCAGTCTCTTTAGAATCTTCTCTGTCCGGTCTCTGACTCTGGAATTTGCATTATCCTAATATATAAATATTATAAATCTTTCTGTAAGTCTGTTTTTTTGTTTGTTTGTTTGTTGGTTTGTTTGTTAGCCAATCAAGCCTGAACGCCTGAACCGATTTTCTTGAAATATAGAGCTTTGCGATATAGAGCTTTTGTCTGTGCAGGTTATAGGCTATAAATCTTTTCAAAATTTTGACCAAAAGGGGAGAAAAAATTGGACAAATGGAGAAAAAATGGACAAAAATTAGTACTTTTATGCATAAATGCTGTATTTTATCTGTTTTAAAGGTAATTTTTTACGATTTAGCTTGGTTAAGTTTCCCAAATAGCTATTGGAGGTGTTCCGTTTATAAAGTTGGACCGAAAGGGGTCCAAAAAGGGGGAAAGCGGCGAAAAACGGGCAAATTGAGTGCATTTATATTTAGGACTTAGAGTATTCAAAAAACTGGGTAGTTTGTTAAACCGGTTTCCGAATAATTTGGAAAATTGCATTTTTTAAGAAACCGGTTTCAAAACCGGTTGCGAAACCGATACCGGTTTTTTATTTATTGTTATTTTTAATACAAAAATGACCCAATAATAATTTTTTTTTTTAAATTTAAAAACATTTTTCATTTTTTAAACTAATCCAAACTACATAACCCGCGCAACGCCGGGTACAATCTGCTAGAATTTAGAATAAAGTCTTCTCATTTGGCTTGATTAGTTATTGGAATTAAAAAAAAAAAAAAAACAAAAAACATCACACAGATACTGTAAAAATATGTTCCACAATCAACGATAATCAAACGTACCAATTTAGTACTTTTACGGTACTATTGTTACGGTACTATTTCAAAATCTAAAAACTACTTTGTTTTGTTTACACTTCTTCAGACATGACTAAGCTGCGGAGTATAGTTTCCGTTTATTTTTCTTAAATTTTTTTTTTACTACTTTGCAACGGTTAGCAGAAAAAATTTCTCTCAGCCTAGTTTTTGTGGAAAATCACTATAAAAGTGGAAGAAAAAAAAAAAAAAAAACAAAAAATAAACGTTTCTAGTTTTATTGTTTAAACAATTATAAAATAAAAATAGATTTAAAAGCAATAAAAATAACAACAACAACAACAAAAGCAAAAGTAAACAAACGTCTGGAGAAATGTTGAATTCAGAGTGTATCTACTAAACAGACGCTCGCTCATATGCAGAATCATAACTGCGAAGTTTCTGTGAAGACAGCTTTCGTCACAGACGTGAATTTGCATCAACGAGCAGACAAGCTGTTCAAACAAGCGAGTGAATCTAACTGTGTGCACATTTCAAACGCTTGAAACGACTTCAGTATAAATAGCCGAAATGCTGGCTATGATCTGCACAGTTTACTGCAAGTGGACTTGAAGTAAAAATCGATATTCAAAGCATGAAATTAATATTCGCCTTTATCATAGGCCTAGTGGCGCAAACGTATGCAGCCTCAATATTCTCAGTGGGTGGAGGAGAAGTCAAGGCGCCTAAGACATCGCTGTTAGGTTCCTTAAAGGATACATGGCATGACCTCACAGACAAGGCTGGAGAAAAGCTGGCAGATATCAAGGATGGCTTAGAAGACGCAAACGATTCTTTGAAGGAAACAGTTGAACAAACCACAACTGATTTGAAGGATAAGCTCGTTCAGTTGAAAGAACACCAGGAAAACGCCTTGGCTGACAAAAAAGAAGAAATTAAACAGCTGATCGCCCAAACCGAAGCTGCTCTAAAGCAGAAAATAACGGAAATATTAGGCGAGAAAGAAACTGCCTGGCAGGAAGCCAAGCTTGCCTTTACAGCAAAGCAAGAAGAGATTAAGGAACGTATTGAAGAAATTGAATCGGCTTTAAGAAATCAAAATGAAGTCCTGCAAGAAAACATAAAACAATGGAAAGAAGAACTCAAAACGGCAACAAATGACGCGAAACTTGAAATTCAACTGAGAATCCAAGAAGCTCAGGCAGCTTTGGAAGCAAGCAAAGCTGAATTTAAACAACAAATCGCTGAACTACAAAAACAAAAGGCAGCTGCTTTGGATCGTCTGCGTATTGCTGCAGAGGAAAATCAAGAAGCCCTTAAAGGGAAACTCCAGCATTTCGAAGCTGAATTGGCATCCAAACGAGCTGAATTGGAGCAAACTATTGCTCAGCTAATTCAGGATAAAGAGCAGGCTGTAGACTCTAAGAAAGAAGAAATTCAGCAACAGATTGACAGCATCAAAGCTGAACTACAAGAAAAAATTGCCGCATTGAAACAAGAAGTTGCTGAATTGAAAGACATCTTACCTGACGTTATCAGTAACGTACAGACTGTATTGCACGAAAAGAAAAAATCTGTTGAGGAAAATATCCACCAAATTATAGTTGAGTTCAAAAACAAACAGTTGGACTTAAAACAAAACTTAGCTGAACTAGAGGAGAAAGCCAAAACAGCCTTAAACGAAGAGAAAGAAGCAATTCGAAACCAAATTGCGAGCATTAAGGCAACTCTACAAGCAAAACAAGACGAAATAAGGCAAGCAATAGTCGGGTTGGTAGATGAGAAGGAAGCCATTTTGAGAAACATTCAGGCCGCTATAGAGGCAAAGAGAGAAGCTATCGACGAAAGGATTGTAGATGTCAAAGACACTATAGAAGAAAAGAGAGCTGAATGGGAAGAACTGGTAGCTGAATTGGAAGAAAGAGCCAAAAATGCCGTGAACGAAGAAAAACAAAAAATTTTAGAAAAGAGTGCGATCATCAAGGCCACTGCAGAAAATGTCGGAACTGATTTACTGCAGCAACTGGAAGACTTGAAGGAAAGGAAAGAGAATGCCCTAGAAGAGAAAAAAAGAATTTTGAACGAAACGAAAGACGCCATTGAACGTAAGGTTCGGGAAATAGCTGCTCGTTTGGAACAAAGTAAGGCTGAATTGAAAGTAGAGCTCGCTGAATTGCAGGAACAAGCTAAAGATGCTGTAGGCGAGAAGATGGAAGCTATTCAGAATCAAATTGGAAACATAAAGGCAGCTCTAGAGGCAAAACAAGCTGAAGTTGCCAAAGAAATTGCTGGCTGGGAAGAAAAGATAGAAGCTATTTGGGGAAACATTCATGGCGTTATAGAGGCAAAGCAGGAAGCTATCGAGGAACGGATTGAAGATGTCAAAGGCAGTTTAGAAGAAAAGAGAGCTGAATGGGAAGCACTGGTAGCTGAATTGCAAGAAATAGCCAAAAATGCCGTGAACGAAGAAAAACAAAAAATTTTGGAAAAGATTGCGATCATCAAGGCCACTGCAGAAAATGTCGGAACTGATTTACTGCAGCAACTGGAAGCCTTGAAGGAAAGGAAAGAGAATGCCCTAGAAGAGAAAAAAAGAGTTTTGCACGAAACTAAAGACGCAATTGAACGTAAGGTTCGGGAAATAGCTGCTCGTTGGGAACAAAGTAAGGCTGAATTGAAAGTTGAGCTCGCTGAATTGCAGGAACAAGCTAAAGATGCTGTAGGCGAGAAGAAGGAAGCTATTCAGAATCAAATTGGAAACATAAAGGCAGCTCTAGAGGCAAAGCAAGCTGAAGTAGCCAAAGAAATTGCTGGCTGGGAAGAAAAGATAGAAGCTATTTGGGGAAACATTCATGGCGTTATAGAGGCAAAGCAAGAAGCTATAGAGGAACGGATTGAAGATGTCAAAGGCAGTTTAGAAGAAAAGAGAGCTGAATGGGAAGAACTGGTAGCTGAATTGCAAGAAATAGCCAAAAATACCGTGGTCGAGGAAAAACAAGAAATTTTAGAAAAGATTGCGATCATCAAGGCCACTGCAGAAAATGTCGGAACTGATTTACTGCAGCAACTGGAAGCTTTGAAGGAAAGGAAAGAGAATGCCCTAGAAGAGAAAAAAAGAATTTTGAACGAAACTAAAGACGCAATTGAACGTAAGGTTCGGGAAATAGCTGCTCGTTGGGAACAAAGTAAGGCTGAATTGAAAGTTGAGCTCGCTGAATTGCAGGAACAAGCTAAAGATGCTGTAGGCGAGAAGAAGGAAGCTATTCAGAATCAAATTGGAAACATAAAGGCAGCTCTAGAGGCAAAGCAAGCTGAAGTAGCCAAAGAAATTGCTGGATGGGAAGAAAAGATAGAAGCTATTTGGGAAAACATTCATGGCGTTATAGAGGCAAAGCAAGAAGCTATAGAGGAACGGATTGAAGATGTCAAAGGCAGTTTAGAAGAAAAGAAATCTGAATGGAAGCAACTGGTAGCTGAATTGGAAGAAAGAGCCAACAATGCCGTGAACGAAGAAAAACAAAAAATTTTAGAAAAGATTGCGATCATCAAGGCCACTGCAGAAAATGTCGGAACTGATTTACTGCAGCAGCTGGAAGCTTTGAAGGAAAGGAAAGAGAATGCCCTAGAAGAGAAAAAAAGAATTTTGAACGAAACGAAAGACGCCATTGAACGTAAGGTTCGGGAAATAGCTGCTGATTGTAAAGAATCGAAAGCTGTATTGAGAGAAAAACTAGCGGATTTGCAGGAACAAGCTAAAGGTGTATTCGGCGATAAGAAGGAAGCTATTCAGAATCAAATTGAAAACATAAAGGCTGCTATAGAGACAAAACGAGCTGAGGTAATCCAAGAAACTGCTGCCTGGGAAGAGAAGATAGAAGCCATTCTGAGGAACATTCATGGCGTTATAGAGGCAAAGCAAGAAGCTATCGAGGAACGGATTGAAGATGTCAAAGGCAGTTTAGAAGAAAAGAGAGCTGAATGGGAAGAAGTGGTAGCTGAATTGCAAGAAATAGCCAAAAATGCCGTGAACGAAGAAAAACAAAAAATTTTGGAAAAGATTGCGATCATCAAGGCCACTGCAGAAAATGTCGGAACTGATTTACTGCAGCAACTGGAAGCCTTGAAGGAAAGGAAAGAGAATGCCCTAGAAGAGAAAAAAAGAATTTTGAACGAAACGAAAGACGCCATTGAACGTAAGGTTCGGGAAATAGCTGCTCGTTTGGAACAAAGTAAGGCTGAATTGAAAGTTGAGCTCGCTGAATTGCAGGAACAAGCTAAAGATGCTGTAGGCGAGAAGAAGGAAGCTATTCAGAATCAAATTGAAAACATAAAGGCAGCTCTAGAGGCAAAGCAAGCTGAAGTAGCCAAAGAAATTGCTGGATGGGAAGAAAAGATAGAAGCTATTTGGGAAAACATTCATGGCGTTATAGAGGCAAAGCAAGAAGCTATAGAGGAACGGATTGAAGATGTCAAAGGCAGTTTAGAAGAAAAGAAATCTGAATGGAAGCAACTGGTAGCTGAATTGGAAGAAAGAGCCAACAATGCCGTGAACGAAGAAAAACAAAAAATTTTAGAAAAGATTGCGATCATCAAGGCCACTGCAGAAAATGTCGGAACTGATTTACTGCAGCAGCTGGAAGCTTTGAAGGAAAGGAAAGAGAATGCCCTAGAAGAGAAAAAAAGAATTTTGAACGAAACGAAAGACGCCATTGAACGTAAGGTTCGGGAAATAGCTGCTGATTGTAAAGAATCGAAAGCTGTATTGAGAGAAAAACTAGCGGATTTGCAGGAACAAGCTAAAGGTGTATTCGGCGATAAGAAGGAAGCTATTCAGAATCAAATTGAAAACATAAAGGCTGCTATAGAGACAAAACGAGCTGAGGTAATCCAAGAAACTGCTGCCTGGGAAGAGAAGATAGAAGCCATTCTGAGGAACATTCATGGCGTTATAGAGGCAAAGCAAGAAGCTATCGAGGAACGGATTGAAGATGTCAAAGGCAGTTTAGAAGAAAAGAGAGCTGAATGGGAAGAACTGGTAGCTGAATTGCAAGAAATAGCCAAAAATGCCGTGAACGAAGAAAAACAAAAAATTTTGGAAAAGATTGCGATCATCAAGGCCACTGCAGAAAATGTCGGAACTGATTTACTGCAGCAACTGGAAGCCTTGAAGGAAAGGAAAGAGAATGCCCTAGAAGAGAAAAAAAGAGTTTTGCACGAAACGAAAGATGCCATTGAACGTAAGGTTCGTGAAATAGCTGCTCGTTTGGAACAAAGTAAAGCTGAATTGAAAGTAGAGCTCGCTGAATTGCAGGAACAAGCTAAAGATGCTGTAGGCGAGAAGAAGGAAGCTATTCAGAATCAAATTGAAAACATAAAGGCTGCTATAGAAACAAAACGAGCTGAGGTAATCCAAGAAACTGCTGCCTGGGAAGAGAAGATAGAAGCCATTCTGAGGAACATTCATGGCGTTATAGAGGCAAAGACAGATGCTATCGAGGAACGGATTGAAGATGTCAAAGGCAGTTTACAAGAAAAGACAGCTGAATGGGAAGAACTGGTAGCTGAATTGCAAGAAAGAGCCAAAGATGCCGTGAACAAAGAAAAACAAGAAATTTTAGAAAAGATTGCGATCATCAAGGCAACTGCAGAAAATTTCGGAACTGATTTACTGCAGCAACTGAAAGACTTGAAGGAAAGGAAAGAGAATGCCCTAGAAGAGAAAAAAAGAATTTTGCACGAAACGAAAGACGCCATTGAACGTAAGGTTCGGGAAATAGCTGCTCGTTGGGAACAAAGTAAGGCTGAATTGAAAGTTGAGCTCGCTGAATTGCAGGAACAGGCTAAAGATGCTGTAGGCGAGAAGAAGGAAGCTATTCAGAATCAAATTGAAAACATAAAGGCAGCTCTAGAGGCAAAACAAGCTGAAGTAGCCAACGAAATTGCTGGCTGGGAAGAAAAGATAGAAGCTATTTGGGGAAACATTCATGGCGTTATAGAGGCAAAGAAAGAAGCTATCGAGGAACGGATTGAAGATGTCAAAGGCAGTTTAGAAGAAAAGAAAGCTGAATGGACGGAATTGGTAGCTGAATTGCAAGAAAGAGCCAAAAATGCCGTGAACAAAGAAAAACAAGAAATTTTAGAAAAGATTGCGATCATCAAGGCCACTGCAGAAAATGTCGAAACTGATTTACTGCAGCAACTGGAAGACTTGAAGGAAAGGAAAGAGAATGCCCTAGAAGAGAAAAAAAGAATTTTGCACGAAACGAAAGACGCCATTGAACGTAAGGTTCGGGAAATAGCTGCTCGTTGGGAACAAAGTAAGGCTGAATTGAAAGTTGAGCTCGCTGAATTGCAGGAACAGGCTAAAGATGCTGTAGGCGAGAAGAAGGAAGCTATTCAGAATCAAATTGAAAACATAAAGGCAGCTCTAGAGGCAAAACAAGCTGAAGTAGCCAACGAAATTGCTGGCTGGGAAGAAAAGATAGAAGCTATTTGGGGAAACATTCATGGCGTTATAGAGGCAAAGAAAGAAGCTATCGAGGAACGGATTGAAGATGTCAAAGGCAGTTTAGAAGAAAAGAAAGCTGAATGGACGGAATTGGTAGCTGAATTGCAAGAAAGAGCCAAAAATGCCGTGAACAAAGAAAAACAAGAAATTTTAGAAAAGATTGCGATCATCAAGGCCACTGCAGAAAATGTCGAAACTGATTTACTGCAGCAACTGGAAGACTTGAAGGAAAGGAAAGAGAATGCCCTAGAAGAGAAAAAAAGAATTTTGCACGAAACGAAAGACGCAATTGAACGTAAGGTTCGGGAAATAGCTGCTCGTTTGGAACAAAGTAAGGCTGAATTGAAAGTTGAGCTCGCTGAATTGCAGGAACAGGCTAAAGATGCTGTAGGCGAGAAGAAGGAAGCTATTCAGAATCAAATTGGAAACATAAAGGCAGCTCTAGAGGCAAAGCAAGCTGAAGTAGCCAAAGAAATTGCTGGCTGGGAAGAAAAGATAGAAGCTATTTGGGAAAACATTCATGGCGTTATAGAGGCAAAGCAAGAAGCTATCGAGGAACGGATTGAAGATGTCAAAGGCAGTTTAGAAGAAAAGAAATCTGAATGGAAGGAACTGGTAGCTGAATTGCAAGAAAGAGCCAAAAATGCCGTGGTGGAGGAAAAACAAGAAATTTTAGAAAAGATTGCGATCATCAAGGCAACTGCAGAAAATGTCGAAACTGATTTACTACAGCAACTGGAAGACTTGAAGGAAAGGAAAGAGAATGCCCTAGAAGAGAAAAGAAGAATTTTGCACGAAACGAAAGACGCCATTGAACGTAAGGTTCGGGAAATAGCTGCTGGTTTGGAAGAAAAAAAAGCTGAATTAGATGAAGAACTGGCTAAATTAATTGCAGAAAAGAAGGAAGGTTGGTCTGAGAAAAAATTACAAATTGAGCAGAGTATCGAAAGTATACAAAATGCTGCAAATGGTAAAATTCAAGACCTTAAGCAAAAATTTCTCATTGGCATTGATAATGTGAAAGCTATTATCCTACAACAGAAGGAATCTATTGAGCAAAGAATCAAGGAAGCTGGGGCTATCCTAAAAGATAAGAGGTCTGAATTGGAAAGGAATGTGGCTGAGTTAAGCGAAGCAGCTAAAGCTGCTTTAAATGAAAAGAAAGACGAAATCCTACAAAACATTTTGAAAATCAAAACGATTTTTAAGGAAAAAGAAGCTGCGTTAAATCAAAAGATTGCAGATTTGTTAGAGAAGAAGACATTAGCTTTGGAAAATCTTAAGGGTAACGTAGAGGAAAAGAAACAGAGTATCGAGGAAAGCCTGAGGGAAGCCGAAACTGCATTGGAAGCAAAGACTGCTGAATTGGTGGCAAAACTTAATACCTTAAAGGAAAAATTAAAAACAGCTTCGATTTTAAAGAAATTGGAAATTCTGAAACTGATTGAGAATATCGAAGCCACTTTAAGGACTCAAACGGCTGAATTAAAAGACAGAATAGCTGGTTTACTGCAAAGGAAAAATGCTGTTGCCGAAGAGACTAAAGCTATTGTAGAAGCAAAGATTGAAACAATTAAACAGCAAATCGTACAGACAGAGAACATTTTAAATGAAAAGAAATCTCACGTGGAACAACAATTGTCCCAACTGAGAGAAGAAGCCAAAACTGCAGCCGCGGCTAGACAACAAGAAATTCAAGAGAAAATTGAAGCGCTGGAAAGTATTCTTCGAGAAGAGGAATCGAAATTAAAACAAAAAATTGAGAATTTGAAGAGGAAACAGGAAGAAGCTCTCAAAGAAGCTGGATCTGCTTTAAGTCAAGCAAACGATTTAATCAAGCAAAAGTTTGCCGAAGCTGAAGCTGTTGTTCAAGAGAAACAGGCTGAAGTAAAGGAGAAACAGAATTCTGTATTGGAGAATGCCAAGACAGCTGTGAATGACAAAAAAGATGGCATTTTGGGTAAACTTGGTTCCCTAAGCATAAGAAACTGGGCTTAAGGAAATTGAAATAGTCAACTAGACTAGCAAAACTTTTATTTTTAAACAATTATAAACGATTGTAAACATTTGTAAACAATTTAAAGAAAATAAATTTTCAACGATTACTTATGCAATGCTGATGTTTTTTATTTTCTCTATTCTTCTTCTACGCGACTCCCATCGAATGGTTACTGGCAATGATTGTTTGATTGTAAATAGCTTAGAAATGCTAAAGAATGTACGAATCCTTAAAGTTTAAAGGGGATAGGTTAGACTACCTTAATGGCTAGTCTGAAACTAGGGTGGTTGTTCTTGAGCCACTGTCATACACTGAGAGAAATAAATTGAGGTCCCCCGAAGTAAATTTTAGACTTCGAGAAATTGTTCTCCATACGATCTCAAGTTGAGGCAATGTGTTGTAGTAGTTAGTATATATAGAAGGCGGAAACACAAAGGCATACTCAAACAGCAACCATTTCTCACCACCTCACATCAACACAACAAAACAATACATTTTCATAGAGAGTTTTCACAGTTAGGCAACGAAGTCAATAAACATATTGTTTTAGAACTTTCCAATCGGCTGTTCAGTCAGGAAAAACTTGTTTAATGCAGATGAAAAACTAAATAAAGGAATCATTTTTAAATATTTTATAACAGAACTTACTTAACTTACGTACTTAATTGGTCATTACACTCCTTTAGTCAGAATTACAACCTAGTTTCTCACGTCAACCCTGTTGTGTGTGTTTATTTTATCTGTGAGTGGCGGGACCTACAGTTGAAAGTCTTATTCCGAAAGACAAATTTTTTGAGAAGCTTTTCATGGCCATTTTTTTTATTTACTCCCAGAGGAATTCGCCTAAGAAATATTTTTTCAAACTCCGTATTCTTCGAGATATCTGGGCTGGAGGTTTAATCACGGGCTCACATCTTATAAGCCAACACATTATCTCCCAAACTACGGCGACAGTAATAACAGCATTGCAATCCTAAAGTAAACCGTTTAAATAGGGGCAGAGTCAAGCAGTTCATTTAAAAGATTTCACAGAATTTGCTTTATCAGTCCTTTACCGGTGTTGGAAGAGGCTGGCATTCCCGGTTATGATAAAGTAATTGCATTTGAACCACACAAACCATCTCATTCACCTTGAAATCAATAGAGTTCGCAATAAATTCGAAGTTTAATCCGTTAGTTTCAGCCATGACCCTAGTGGCTGTGTAAACTGAACACATTCTTTAAAGCCATGTCTTCTTTTCGTATTTTGATCACTTAGTCGCCGTTTACTGTATTTCGCTTTAAATAAATATGCAGCATGAGCTTGACTTTAGATAGTCCTGCCTTTTATTGCTTTCGACCTTGACCTTGACATGTTTGTTACTCATGTTACCCATGGCATAGACTGCTGCTTCGGCGGAGTAGTAGCTTTCGTGTGTAGTTTCAATTGCAAGTTATGTTGCTCTCATTAATATAATGACGCGCGACACTATTAGATGGCGTTGACTAGTGGTGACGTTATTGTGAATACACGGGATTGAAAATGTCTCATGGTAATGGCCGTAGTCTAGTTGGTTGTTCAAACGATGCGTAATATAAAAAACAATTTCTTTCGGCAACGTTCTCTCAGCAGATTTCTGGCATAAGCTCTGAGAGTAAAATCAAATTCAGAATCGATTTTAAACTGTAGGTCGCTCCACTCATGAATAAAAATTGACATACACAGCATGGGTGTTGTGAGAAACTAGGTTGCAATTTTGACTGAAGTGTTGTAATGAACAATTGAGTAAGTCACAGTAAAAAAGATTTTTTTTTTTTTTTTAATTTTACGTATCATTTTAATTAATCCTTGTAATCGTGTAATCGAAACAAATAAAAAAAAAATTGAAATTTTAATTTAAATTGTAAACACAACTGTAACCGTAACTGCAGCCAATTTGATTATGTGTTGCCAATACAATTAAAAATTAACAAAAAACCCGTAAATTTCTAAACAATGCTGGGGTATAAAAAACACAACAAATTGTCAAACGTTCATCGAGTTTATTTTGAAATAAAACGGAATTAAGAAACGCGAAAAAGTGTAAGAAAGCGATGAAGTTTTTAAAATTTCTTGCAACATTAATTGTGGTGTATGCCCTTTTGGCTCAGTCTTACGCCGATGATGTGGCTGATGAAGGAAATGGTGAACAACCTAAAGATGAGGCAGTTGCAGGAGAGGAAAAACCGGAGGATGGCGATAAGGACGAACAACCTAAAGATGGAGAAAACCCCGAAGAAGTTTCCCAAGACAAAGACAAAGATTATTTAATAGATGGCATCAAAGATACAAAAACTGGTTTAAAGGAGTTGTTACAGGCGTTTAAGAATCAAACGTCAGCTCTCTATCAAAAGGTAAAGGAATATACACTCGAGAAAATAGAGTCCATTCAGAAAGCTTTAGCAGACAGACGTGAACATGTTGAGGAACGAAATAAGAAATTTTTCAACAGATTAAGGGAAATTAAGGATGCATTACTGGAGTAAATGAAAACCGGTATGAAGGACACGAAAAGGAAGGAAACCAATGTAGTGCAGCTGTTTAAAAGGATGTGTTGTTGTTATGAAATAAATAAAAATTGAATGTATTTTTTTCTTTTTAACGCTTCCACTAAAAGTACTTGGTTTTGATGTCATATGGATTAAAAATCCAGACCTTTCAACCGTAGTTGTGATTCTCATTACTATAGATGTGTTCAAAAGAAAAAAAGTTCCAAGTCAACATAATTTTATGGAATACAATTAGAAATACTTGATCTCGAATTCTTTCTCTTTCAAATTCTTTACGTCTTTTGCTAGCAAATGCCACGTCATCTTAACTCCAGCTGATGAGGTTCTTTATCTGCTATTAACTGAAGAGCCTGAGTTGAAACCATTCCGCTAACTGGTACAAAAAAAGTCCTCTGAGAGTTTAGCGGCCTTACTTTTCCAAATTAGCATTCCCAGGGCAAAAGCTATGACTTTATTTTTATTTTGTTTATATTTTCCCAAAGCGAAACGAAGTTGTTTAGAAAAGTTTTTACGGGTTGACTGGAATCTGGTTGCTTAAATTTTGTTTGCCAACTCCCTGCTGTCGTGTGGCATTTGCACTTTGAAGTTGAGGGATAATAAAACTTAGCAAACAGGTCGGAAACTGTATTCCCCATTCTTATAATACCCTTGCCAATGCAATTCTATCCTCTGGGTCAAGCTGATATTGTCAAAACCGAAACAGAAGACAACTATTAGGCGTTGTTATGGCCTTCTCTGATATATCCTTACAAAGCCAGATAACTCTGCAGAAAAATGTGGTGCAGTGTTGTGTGGTCTTTTGCAAACACTAGACATTAAGGGTAAATGATATGGTCAGTCAGGTTTACGATTTAGTTTCTCACACCACTTATGTTGTGTGTGTTAAAATTATACACGAGTGGTGGGACCTACAGTTTAAAGTCGACTCCGAACGACAGATTTTCTTGAGAAACTTTTCATGGCAATTTTATTTACTCTCCGAGTTTTTGCCAGAATTATAGTACATATGTATAGAATATGGCAACACACATACTTTCTTCGTAGAGAGTTTTCACAGTTAGGCAACGAAGTCAACAACCCTTTTGTTCTAGAACTTCCCAATCATCTGTTCAGGCAGAAGAAACTTGATTAATGCAGATGAAAAACTAAATAAAGGAATCATTTTTCAATATTTTATAACAGAACTTACTTAATTTACGTACTTAATTGGTCATTACACTCCTTTAGTCAGGATTACAACCTAGTTTCTCACGTCAAACCTGTTGTGTGTGTTAATTTTATCTGTGAGTGGCGGGACCTACAGTTGAAAGTCGATTACGAGCGACAAATTTTTTGAGAAGCTTTTAATGGCCATTTTTTTTTTATTTACTCTCAGAGAAAGTCACCGAAGAAATATTTTTTCAAACTCCGTTTTCTTCGAGATGTCTGGACTAGAGGTTGATTCACGGGCTCACATCTTATAAGCCAACACATTATCTCCCAAACTACGGCGACATTAATAACAGCATTGCAATCCTAAAGTAAAGCGCTTAAATAGGGGCAGAGTCATGCAGTTCATTTAAAAGATTTCACAGAATTTGCTTTGTAAGTCCTTTACCGGTGTTTGAAGAGGCTAGCATTTTCGGTTATGACAAAGTAATTGCATTTGAACCACACAAACCATCTCATGCACCTTGAAATCAATAGAGTTCGCAATAAATTCGAAGTTTAATCCGTTAGTTTCAGCCATGACCCTAGTGGCTGTGTAAACTGAACACATTCTCTGGGCGAAACAGCACTTTGTTTTAAGCCATGTGTGGCAGTACTTTCGTATTTTGGCCACTTAGTAGCTGTTTATTGTATTTCGCTTTAAATAAATATGCAACATGAGCTTGGCTTCATATAGTCCTGCCTTTTACTGCTTTCGACCTTGACCTTGACATGTTTGTTACTCATGTAACCCATGGCATAGACTGCTGCTTCGGCGGAGTAGTAGCTTTCATGTGTGGTTTCAATTGCATTAAGTCCGACTGCAAATTATGTTGCACTCATTAATATAATGACGCTCGACACTATTAGATGGCGCTGATTAGTGGTGACGTTATTGTGAATACACTAGAGCCCAGACTTGCGTCGTTTCGATTTGCGTCGCTTTTTAAAAATTGACAAAACTCAGCTTGCGTTGTTGCAATTTCAACTTGCGTCGATTAAATTTAGCCGAATTTGAAGGAATGGAAGAGGATGACATTAATGAACTTTTACTGTCTCACGGTGAGGAGCTTGATAATGAAAATTTATTATCCATTAATATTCAGCATGCTTTAGAAGATGATGTTATGATAATTGATAATACATTAGAGGAAAAAAAAAATAACAATCTCCAATATTTCGAAAGCTATGCAATTAATTTCCCGTGCATTGGATATATTTTCTGAAAACGATCCTGACGAAAATCGTAGCGAGGGCGTAGCAGCATCTGCTGACCAAGCCATTAGTTGTTACAAGAAAAAATATCAAAAATATTTTTGTTAAGTTTTTTTTGTTAATTTATATTTTTGCTATTTCTTTAAAATAATTAAAGAAAACTTTACTGAACTTAATAAAATAATGAAAAATGTTTTCATAATTCTGTTTTATCCGAAGTATTAAGTTTTTTTGCTTCATTTTGATGAATTTCAATGCATTTGTATAGAAAAATTTGATTCGATTTGCGTCGTTTCAATTTGCGTCGCAATTCTCCGGTCCCCATTAACGACGCAAGTCGGGGCTCTAGTGTACATGGGATTAAAAATGTCTCATGGTAATGGCCGTAGTCTAGTTGGTTGTTCAAACGATGCGTAATATAAAAAACAATTTCTTTCGGCAACGTTCTCTCAGCAGATTTCTGGCATAAGCTCTAAGAATAAAATAAAATTCTGAGTCGAGATTAAACTGTAGGTCGCCCCACTCATGAATAAAAATTGACACACACAATATGGGTGTTGTGAGACACTAGGTTGCAATCTTGACTGAAGTGTTGTAATGAACAATTGAGTGTCACGGTAAAAAAGATTTTTTTTTTTAATTTTACGTGTCATCTTAATTAATCGTTGTAATCGAGTAATCGAAACAAATAAAAAAAAATTGAAATTTTAATTTAAATTGTAAACACAACTGTAACCGCAACTGCAACCAATTTGATTATGTGTTGCCAATGCAATTTAAAAATAACAAAAAACCCGTAAATTTCAAAACAATGCTGGGGTATAAAAGGCACAACAAATTGTCAAACGGTCATCGAGTTTATTTTGAAATAAAACGGAATTAAGAAACGCGAAAAAGTGTAAGAAAGCGATGAAGTTTTTTACATATCTTGCAACATTAATTGTGGTGTATGCCCTTTTGGCTCAGTCTTACGCCGATGATGTGGCTGATGAAGGAAATGGTGAACAACCTAAAGATGAGGCAGTTGCAGGAGAGGAAAAACCGGAGGATGGCGATAAGGACGAACAACCTAAAGATGGAGAAAACCCCGAAACAGAGCAAAATGAAAACGATAAACAATCTGAAGATGGTGAAAAGGCCGAAGGAAACCAAGAAGTTTCCAAAGACAAAGATGGAGAAAACCCTGAAACAGAGAAAAATGAAAATGATAAACAATCTGAAGATGGAGAAAAGGCCGAAGGAAACCAAGAAGATAATTTATCAGATGTCATCAAAAATACAAAAACTGGTTTAAAGGACTTGTTACAGTCGTTTAAGAATCAAAGAAAAGCTTTCCTCCAAAAGTCATACGAATATTTACTCGAGAGAAAACACTCCCTCCAGGAAGCTGTAGACGAGAGACGTGAACATTTAAAGGAAGAAAATGAGAAATTTTTCAAAACATTGAAGGAAATTAAGGATGCAATGCAGCAGTAAATGAAAACCGGTATGAAGGTTACGAAAAGGCAGGAAACCAAAGGAGTGCAGCTGTTTAAAAGGATGTGTTGTTGTTATGAAATAAATAAAAATTGAATTTATTTTTTGCTTTTTAACGCTTCGACTAAAAGTACTTGGTTTTGATGTCATATTGATTAAAAATTCAGACCTTTAAACCTTAGTTTTGATTGTCATTACTATAGATGTGTTCAAAAGAAAAAAGTTCCAAGTCAACATAATTTTATGGAATACAATTAGAAATACTTGATCTCGAATTCTTTCTCTTTCAAATTCTTTACGTCTTTTGCTTACAAATGCCACATCATATTAACTCCAGCTGATGAGGTTCTTTATCTGCTATTAACTGAAGAAGCTGTGTTGAAAACATTCCGCTAACTGGTACACAAAAAGTCCTCTGAGAGTTTAGTGGCCTTACTTTTTTTGAAGTAGTATTCCCAGAGCAAAAACTATGACTTTATTTTTATCTTATTAGAGAGGGGCCTGTTAAGTTCTAACAACTTATGTCCTTTTTCCAGAGGCAAACGGAGTTGTCTAGAAATGTTTACTGGTTACCTAAATCTTGTAACATTTGTACTTTGAAGTTAAGTGATAATAAAACTTTACATAAATTTCGAAAACTGTACTCTGCGTTCTTATAATACCCCTGCCAATGCAATTTCATCCACTAAGTCAAGGTGATATTGTCAGAACCGAAACTGGGGACAACTATTAAGATACCTGATCTCTAATAGATTCTTACAACGACAGATGAGCCTGCAGAAAAATGTGATGCAGTGTAGCTTCCCTCTATGCAGATGGCACACACATACAGCATCGCAATATTAAACGTTGTGTTATTGCATCTCCCCATTTTTTAAATAGGTTTTGTAACTGATTTCCTTAATCTGGTAACACTGTATAGGTAACACTGTATTGTGCAGCAGGAGTTTTACCAGCGGCTGCGGATGTCTTTCCACCAGCCGGGGGAGTATTTCCACCAGCAGGGGGAGTATTTCCACCAGCCGGGGGAGTGTTACCATCGGTAGGCGGTGTATTTCCACCAGCCGGGGGAGTATTTCCACAGCCGGGGGAGTATTTCCACCAGTGGGGGGAGTATTACCACCGGCAGGCGGTGTATTTCCACCAGCCGGGGGAGTATTTCCACCAGCCGGAGGAGTATTTCCACCAGCCGGGGGAGTATTTCCACCAGCCGGGGGAGTATTTCCACCAGCCGGAGGAGTAATTCCACCAGCGGTGGGAGTATTACCGCCTTCATTGCCTGTCGGACTTTCACCTTCATTGCCTGTCGGTGTTTCACCTTCATTGCCTGTCGGTGTTTCACCTTCATTGCCTGTCGGAGTTTCACCTTCAACGGCATATGATTGAGCCACCAAGGCAAATATAACAGCCAATAAAACGAACACCGAAAAGATTTTCATGGTCATCAACACTTTTTTTTTTGTTTAATTCAGCTTTCAAAGTATACTTCAGGGCAGTTATAAAAAAAAGCCGTTTCAAGTTTAAATTGCAATTCATTTAAAGCTGGGATCATAAAATGTACTATTTTTTTAACATTATTTTAGTATATAAAATCTGTATATAGCAGATATAGGATGGAAAAAGGCACCCTAAATTGATTATTACAACCCTTTAGTCTAGATTACAACCTACCTTCCCACACCACTTATGTTGTGTGGGTTAATCTTTTTACATGAGTGGCGCGACCCAGTTAAAAGTCGACTTCGAACGACCGAAACGTTTCATGGTAATTTTTATTTACTCTCAGAGTTTTTGCCAGAAATCAAAAAAATATTTTTTTTTTTTTATTTTCTTCAGTTGGAGATGTCTGACCTGGGATTTGAACTGAGGTCTCACGTTTAATAAGCCAACTCATTACCTACTAGACCACGGCGACTTGCAGGTGGGACATAGATAGACGTACTAAATTGATTATTACAACACTTTAGTCAGGATTACAAACTAGCTTCTCACGCGTGTATTAATTTCAGCCATAAGTTGTGTGACAAACAATTTAAAGTCGATAGATTTTTTGCGAAAATTTTCATGACAATTTTAGTTGCCAGAAGGCTGCTGAGAGGAAGTAGAAGAAATATTTGTTTATATTTCACCATGTTGAGATATCTGAGCCGGGCTTTGAACCACGGCTTTACATCTAATAAGCCAATGCAGCATCTACTAGACTGCGGCGACTACTGTGTCCATAAAATTGGTTACCATATCGTCATGATTATTATGATTATCATGATTATTAAACAAAATGAAGCACTTTCACTAAACACAGCATATAAGGGATATAATATTAAGAGCTTTTGACTACCAGGTATTAACAACATCCGTAGCTTCAGATGACACAGAATTAATGTTATATTAAAAGTTTTTTCTGGCATCACATGTGCATGAGGTACTCAGTTTTAGCTTTTTGCCGTAATGTGGAAAGCCTAAGTGACCAGTTGTCAAGGTACAGACATATGTATATGAAGCGCAAAAGGTTGTTCTTATCTGCGAAAGTGTGTACGTAGTTAGGAGTTTAAGGAAGACGATTGTTAACAATGATTTGAAAACAATTTCATCCTGTTAAACCCCCTTAAAAGCCTGAACTGAGGCCACCCGAGAAAGCTATTGAGTGACTGCTTTCACCCTATTTTGGAGACTTTTAAACAAAATTTTTTTTTGTTAATGCTTTACTTTATTTAATTTTTTTTTTGTGTTTTTAAAAGATTCCCCTTCATATTTTCATTTTCAGCCTCGTTGATTTTTGATCTTCTTGTGCATGGCCTTCATTCTCTTGTTTTGATTGACGACTTTCTTTTGTAAATTCTTTACCCGTTGCTTCATAGCGTTCTCACGTCTCTTTTGGATAGTAGCCTGATTTCTACGGAATGCCTGTTGACGTTTTGCCTTTTGTGCAGCCTGTTGTCTCTTCAGGGCAGCCTGTTTATTTTGTGCAGCAGGGGTTTTACCAGCGGCTGCGGGTGTCTTTCCACCAGCCGGGGGAGTATTTCCGCCAGCCGGGGGAGTATTACCACCGGCAGGCGGTGTATTTCCACCAGCCGGGGGAGTATTTCCACCAGCGGGGGGAGTATTACCACCGGCAGGCGGTGTATTTCCACCAGCCGGGGGAGTATTTCCGCCAGCCGGGGGAGTATTTCCACCAGCGGGGGGAGTATTTTCACCAGACGGGGGAGTATTTCCACCAGCCGGGGGAGTATTTTCACCAGAGGGGGGAGTATTACCACCAGCCGGGGGAGTATTTTCGTCTTCATTGCCTGTCGTTGTATCATCTTCATTGCCTGTCGTTGTATCATCATCAACGGCATATGATTGAGCCACCAAGGCAAATATAACAGCCAATAAAACGAACACCGAAAAGATTTTCATGGTTTCTTAATGCGCTTAACTAACTAAACCGTATTGGAAGAAACTGTGTAAAGTTTTCAGATTATTTGGCGTATTTATACTGAATTTGAATTGCTGACTCGATTGTGATTAACTATTTGATTAGAAAAAATTATTTGCGTACCCGTGTATGTGAATTATTAATTTCTATTGATTTAGAAGCCAAAACAATGGATATTTATTTTTATTCAAAGAATTTTTCTAATTTTAATAAAAAAAATTGGCGCGTGTCTCAATAATGTTTAGCCGTAACAGTTGTAGATTATTTTTAAATACAAAGTTTCTAAATGCTGGTGAATAAAGTTGCATTGTTATCGAGTTAATCGTATTGCACACATACTTGAACATTTTCCAGATTAGCAGTATTACCATGTTACCATCTAAACGTACTCATTTTTATCCTTTCATTCATCAGGTCATTCAATGGCTGATTTGGTGTCCTTTTTTATCGAATGCATACGCAGTACTTCAGAGACAGCAAATTTGGCTTGTGTTAAGAGCATTTTTTTTAATACCGAAAATTGACTTTTAAACAAAACTACACCATCTTTAGTATTTTAATGTGTATAACGAAATATATCGTCATACCCATTTACTTCTGTAATGGGCATGACGAGATTTTACGTCATGAAAATTTGCCGTAGTTTTTTGAACGTATTTTTGAAATTGTATTCAGCTCTTATCTATTGAATACCCCGGTTAACAGATTCTCATTGTAATTTAACAGTTCAAGTTCAATATGCAAGGTTCAATATTTCTTTCGCTTAATACTGAAGAAGCCAGTAAAATCGTGAGAACAGTTCAGAATTTGAAGAAAATCTAACGAACGATTATAGAAGGTCACGCAAAAGTTGTAACCCGATGTGCTGAGGTTTTAACTTTATTGAGGACTATTAAAGCCTGAGCTGTCTTACTTACCTTTTGTTACCACAATTCTAAAGGAGGTTGGTTGACGGAGGGTCATGCCTTTAAGAAATCGGGCAAAAATAAATTGAAAAGTGTTAAATCGCTGAATTTTGTCAGCGTATAGAGCCTAAAACTTCCAAAGCTAAGGCGATCCATAAATGCAGCTCTTAATCCTATTGGAATCACACGGTCTACAGTGCCACATGTTCGTCTAGTAGATTTAGGAGAAAGACGTTGTAAAGCATTCGTTTGTCCAGAAAAGTTCTCGAAAAAAAGAAAGCTTTCAGCATCATACGCTGTTCGTGTGTCATAGAAGTATTTTCGATGGCCCAGTTGTGATAATTTTGTTTATTTATGTCTACAGAGATCTAAAAATGGACCTCTTCTCTTCTAATGATTTGATATGGAACATATTCTTACGTTTGGCGCGGTCAACGATCAGCAGAGGGCGCTATTATCTTGTCTTTAAATATTTCGCAAAAATTCTCTGTTAATTCAACTTGATTGATTTCTCATTGTCTGGCATGTAGTTTAAATGATACATTGTGATTCTCTGAGAAATCTTTGGCTATAGCCACAATGTTCATAGTAGGACTGATGTTCTGGGGTGTAAACAGGACATTCAACAGAGCAAAAGCGCTGTTCAAGCAGGGCGATAACTTTTGAGTCATCCTATGTTGAAATGTTGTCTTAAATTTCGATAATTTAGTGTAGAAATCTAATTTGTTTTCCAGCTGTGTGTAATCGTTAAAATGCGATACATAAATTGATTAGCAAGATAGTTCTCTTTTTCCTCTTTTTCCTCTTTTGCCCTTTTTAAGCCCACTGTGCCCACTTATGTCACAGCAGTTTCTAATATCTATGCTTGCAAAGTATTTGACAAAACACGTGATAATTTTAATTTCTGTGTGTGTGTGTGTGTAAATGTTTTTTAAGACTTTGTTTGATATTTAATTTAAAAAAATATTCTGTTGTTGTTGTTGGTGTTGTCTTCTATAGATCATTTAAAAATAATCTGTTTTAATAACTTCAATTGTTATTGTAAGACAAAATAGAAAAAAAATTTTAATTCTACGATAATAATTGTCAAATTTGAATTAAAATTTTAGCAAAAAAAAACAAAAAACTTATTTTAACAATAGAAAAGAATGACTTTTCTTTTCTATTCTGTTTTAATAATGGCCGTTATAGGGAAAAACTGACTATGTTTGCTTTTTGTAAAAATTAAAGAGAAAATATTTAATAAAATAATAATAATATTTGTTGAATAAATTTTATTGTTCATAGGTACCTCCCCATATGCCAGAAGTACTTAATTGAATTTTAAAAAATTATGAGTCTACATTGTCTGTCTAAATAATCCATTCAGCACTCCTTTCCCCTGACAGTAACATCAGTTATTAAAAAATTTTGCATCTCCAAAACACTTTTGAGAGCACAGTATGCGCCTGACTGCACAGTATGCAGCAATTCATCATCCTGCTTGTAACACTAAAACATAAGATATGCATAAGATACATACATACAGCGTTGCCACTGAACAAATTTCAATCCTACCAAATTTTTGTCAAAACCTACCAAAATCGTTGAAAACCTACCAGTTTTTTAAATAATGTAAATATAAAGGGACCGCCAAATAATTTTTTTTTTTTTGAAAATGCTTAAAAAAACTACTGAATATTTTCTCAAATTTCTTTTTTTATTTAAAAGTACAATCCTTCCGGTTAATAATGGAAAATAATTTCATTCAAATGGCTGCCTCGGCTGGCCATGCGGTAGCCTACACGATCGGTCCAATTTTTAAGCACATTATCGATTGTGTGCCGGTGTATTTCACCAATGGCTTCACGAATATTGTCCTTTAAAGCGTCAATTGTCTCTGGCTTGTCGGCGTAACACAAATAACACAGCCCTGCATGGGTTTTGCAAATAAGATGGCTCCAGGTGTTTCCGAAGGCATTTTGCGCGCTGATCACGAATCTGGGTTCAAAAACTTTTCATCACGTCAGGTTTTCGAGAAAAAAGGGGTTGAAACCTCTAAAAATAGCGTTTTTGGCCATTTTTGAAGAATTGTAGAGCTAAACACTGACGTGCTAGATCCATCGCTAATATCAGAAATTGACAACTGATCTTTGCTCTTTAAAATGAGCCCAAAGCCAAATTGTTTGCATGCACCCTTAAAGTAGGGGGTGGGTTTATGTCAAGGGGTGCAAGAGAAAAAGAAACACATTACGGAGGTCCTTAAAAATTAATCAGATCTACTTGAAAAATGTTACTCAGGGGTTTTTGGGGTCGCTGATTACAGATCTTCATTCAGATTTAAAAAATTCCAAATGGCGGATCCAATATGGTAGTCGAGATTTATAAAAATTAATCGGATTTACTTGAAAATTGTTACCGCCATATTGGATCCGCCATTTTTAATTTTTTAAATCTGAATGAAGATCTGTAATCAGCGACCCCAAAAACCCCAGATTCGTGATCAGCACGCAAAATGCCTTTGGAAACACCTGGAGGCATTTTATTTGCACGAAAAAAATCCAAATTTGCAGGGCTGTGTAATAGTCCAACGGTGTCAAATCGCAGCTCCGAGGTGGCCAAACGACATCAGCTCTGCGGCTGATAATGCGATCTTCAAAAACAGGGCGCAAAACATCGAGTGTAGCTTCGGCTGTGTGGCACGTAGCGCCGTCCTGTTGAAACCAAATGTTGCCAATATCCTCCTCTTCAATTTTTGTGAACAAAAATTCGTTCAACATGGCCCGATAACGATCGCCATTGACTGTAACGGCCACTCCTTGCTCATTTTCGAAGAAAAATGGCCCAATTATGCCTCTGGACCAAAATCCGCACCAAACAGTGACTCGTTTTGGGTGCGTCGGCTTTTCAATGTATGCGTGCGGGTTTTCTGTGCCCCAAATGCGACAATTTTGCTTGTTTACATACCCGCCAAGATCAAAATGAGCTTCATCTGAAAAGATGATTTTTTTTTTGCCAAAATCGGCATCTTCTGTAAGTCGATCGCAGGCCCACTTAGCGAAGCGAAAACGCGTATACACAACCATATTCGTTTAGCGGAAGGATAAAACTAATTATCTGTCAAATCAGACATGAGCTAAGTGTTACCATTCACGAAATAAGCACTAGTTGAAAAAAAAACGTTCGATGGCGGACCCGATATATATTTTTTTGAGAAAAAGTATTGACGTTTTTATTAAAAAAGTATTACATATAATAACAATATAACAAAAATAATATATAAAATTCATTTTTAAACTAAAAAAATACTTTTTGATCCAACCTACCAAAAATCAATTTTACCTACCATCCTACCAAATTAAAAAAATTCTACCAAATTTGGTAGGAAAAGCCCAAAACGGCAACGCTGCATACATATGTTTGACTTTACGAACAATAATTCAATGAAACTTCTGCTTCGTTTCATTGACATACTAAGTCTGTGTTTGTCGAGGGCATGTACAAAAGAAGAAGAAGTCCAGTAGGTAGTGAGTTGGCTCATTAGACGTAAGGCCACGGTTCAAACCCCAACAGAAATTACAACAGCTTACCGCAGATGATTCCTATAAAATCTGTACTGAGGATAAACGTGGTTAAACCTGGTTAAACTTGGTTATGTTTTTCTTTTATCGATTTTAGAGGCTTTAGTTAGGAAGCGCAAAGAACAGAATTTTAGTAATTTACTACGATCTGTAGCTAATGCTTTGACTAATATTTCGTCTCAGTTTAGGACTGATAAACTAAGGACATTTTAATAAATTGTATGATATCAGCCGTTTACGGACATAGAAGAATGTCGGAAGTATAGAAGTTGGCCTAAAGAAGCAATTTTATTTACTCACGTAATTTTTTTAATTTTCAATTAAGTTGACTTAAGCAGTTTTACCACACTGCCACATCAGCAATGTATTTATATAATACTGAAGTATTATAACGTGTGATTTTTTAGCTATTATCTTTTTGGCAACACTGGTTTAAACAGCTCACGCACGTTTCGTGTTTGGTTTCACTGTCAAACATCTTCAGTTTGGTCTATAATTTAACCATGAATCGTCTTACAAACGAACAACGCTTGCAAATCATTGAATTTGGCATCATTGGACCGTACTTCTTCAAAGATGCTGCGAATCGTAACGTAACTGTGAATGGTGAGCGCTACCGTGAGATCCAACTTTTTTTTGCCCAAAATGCAAGAGCTTGACTTGCATAACATGTGGTTTCAACAAGACGGTGCCACATGCCACACAGCATGCGTAACAATGGACTTATTGAGAGGCGAGTTCGGTGAACATTTTATTTCACGTTCGGGACCGGTCAATTGGCCGTCTTGATCGTGCGATTCAACGCCTTTAGACTATTTTTTGTGGGGCTATGTTAAAGCTCATGTCTATACAGACAAGCCCGCTTCAATTGACGCATTGGAAGACAACATTGAAGCATTTATTCGTGAGATACCGGCCGAAATGTTGGAAAGAGTATGCCAAAATTGTACTAAGCGGATGGACCATTTGAGGCGCAGTCGCGGTCAACATTTGCATGAAATAATCTTCAAACATCAAATTATATGGACCGTACTATCGATTCAAATAAAGATTTCATGCATTTTTCTGAATTTTATGGGTTTTTTTTTTTTTTAATTTCCTATAGCTCTTAAAAAATCACCCTATATTTATTATACAATGCAATACAAAAGAATAGAAAATATAAAGTGAAATTGTTTTTTTTTTATTTATTAATTAAAATTGCAAAAGAAAACGACAAAAAACATAAAAAAGAATTTATTTATGTGGCACATGTTTTTTTAATTTTTTTTTCAGAAATTTAGTAAATAAATAATCAAAATAAATAAAATAATTTAAATAAATAACGAATTAAAATAAATAGAAAAATATTTAATAATTTTTTACGTTTTCTGTAGCAAAAATTTTAATATTTTCATACTGCAACCCATCCGCAGATAGTAGAAGTGTACAGTGTTTGTAGCAGTTTTAAAGAAATATTTCAAAATTTTCGGAACCTTAATGCGATGAATTCATGCATTTTGCGATGAAATTTAATACATCGCCTTCATAACGGGGAGTCTACTTGGCATAAGAACACGAACACTGGCTCATAAGTAGTCCAAGATGTCATACATTTTACTAAAACACTTTACACACACACATACACATAATTGGCCATTACAACCCTTTGGTCAGGATTACAACCTAGCTTTTCACACCACTTATGTTATCTGCGTTAATTTTTATTGTATGAGTGTCGGGACTCATGTATCAAAATCGACTCCGAACGACAGAGTTTTGAGAAACTTTTCATGGCGATTTTTATTTACTCTCAGAGTTTTTGCCACTTGGCCTTATAAGGCCCTGGCTATTTAGCTGTAACTCTTGTCTAGAATTTCTTAACCCTCAAGGTGGTGTAATTACGATGGATATTTTATTCTAATCGCCTCTGACTATATACATATGTTCTGTCGATAAGTTATGGATACTTTGCCTCAGGCTTTCAAGTGCCTTACACTGGCAGAGAAAAGTTTTTGTTTTGTTTTCGACTTCTTCCTAGTCATTCCAGATGCTGTAGAAGTCGTTGTTATGTCCTCCCAGCATCTAAGCAATCCTGTTATGACGTATCTGTTATTATTATTTGTGATTTCTGATTATTAAGATCATTCCTGAAGTCGTAACCGTAGCCGTAGTCGTAACCGTAGTCTAGTAGGTAGTGTGTTGGCTTATTGGACGTGAGGCCGTGGTTCAAACCGCATGTCAGACAGCTCGAACAAAGTAAAATATGGAAAAATATTTCTTTGTCAACATCCTCTCAGCAGTCTTCTGGCAAAAACTCTGCGAGTAAATTATAATCTCAACTTTAAACTGTAGGTACCGCCACTCACGGATAAAATTGACACACCCAACATGGTTGCTGTGAGAAACTAAAAAATCCTTACTAAAGAGTTGTTATGATCAATTATGTAAATAAGGAAGTAATACTATGTTCAGACATGAACTTTTATTGAGTCAATATTCAGTTTATTGAGCACAATATTTTAAGTGTTCAGACATAATAATATAAGCAGTTCAGCTGTTTATTCTGGTTGTTTTAACAACATTGTTTTTATTTTATATGATGTTTTTTTTGTTTTGTTTTTTATTTGTAGCTAGTTATTGACATTGGAATTGTCAAATATCAACAGGAAGTGTTCGTAAAATTGTAATATGCTCACTGAACGTACTTACAACAGTGCTGTATTTTAAGTTTTACTCAATATTATAACAATTTGCGTATTTATTGCGCAATAATTAATTGTAACTTTATATGAAATATTGAGCTCAATAATGGTGTTTATTGCGATTTAAGCAATAAAAGTGCATGTCTCAACATAGTATAAGTTTAATGGCTTCCTAGACGTAATAATATGGTTTGAAAACGAAACAAAAATCAACAACACTTTTACTGTGGTTTTCTTCTTAGGCATGAAAGTTATGTTCGTAATGAAGAACAGGACGCTAATGAAATTCGTGGAGAAGAAGAAGATCTTAAGATCAATCTATGTTTGTCGATTTAATGGATTGTTAAACAAAATTTCTTATCATACAGCATGACTGTGGTAGGCGTCTCAGATTAAGCGCATTATTGAGCTTCCTAGAGAAAGAGACCATGGATGTAAAAATGCCAATGTAGAGATCAGTGATCAATCAATCATCTTCACTATGGATCCTAGACCTGCCACTTAACGAAAGTTCATCCTCCTGGGGATGTATGGCAACAGAATTAGCAACACTGGTGGAGTATTATTGGAGAAATAATGAAAGGTGATGACAAACCAATGAATACATGATCATTGCCTAGCCAAAGGTGATATTTGGGCAATTCACACAAGCCGTTGTATCGTTGTATTGATTGTATTGTTGGAGGATTATACAACAGTATATGATTGTTGTTGATAATTTTCATGTAAAAGTCCGATACACTTATACACATTTTTTTCATATGTTTTTAAAAGTTGTATTGATTTCGTGTTATCAAATTCTGTGAATGAATAAAATGTGTATATGTTTTCATATGTTTTTCAAAAGTTGTGTTGGTTTCGTGCTATCAAATTGTTTGAATGCCAAAAAAATACATTTGGAATACGAAATACACAATACAGCATAGCATTGAGCGTTCACAAACAACCAAGTGTATTCAATACAACATACACGATACAAAATCGTGTGAATTGCCCAATTATTTTTACTAAAAATTAAAGCGAAATAAAAACACATTTTTCGTTTGTAAAACCTTCTGAAATTTTAAATATTTTAAAATTTTTTTTTTTCATTCTATTTGTAAAACAACAATAAAATGATGGAAAAAATTCCGAAAACAAAGTCAGACATTCAACTCCCAAAATAAAAAAAAATTACAAATATTTGCGAGTGCATTTACGTCAAATTGCTCAGGGAAAGAAATTCGCTATAAAAAGGCAAACGATGTTAAAAATTTTTACATTTCATTGCCAAATTAAAACGGAGTTTAATCACTCAGAGGAGGAAAGTAAGTCACCGAATAAAAGATGAAATTTTACATTTTTAGTACACTGGTTGTGGTACTTGGCCTAGCTGTTAGTGTTTCGGCGCAAGATGAAGATGTTGACAACGGAAATGTTGACTGGACTACGGAGGACCCTATTGATACTACTGAATCAACAACCATCTGCGTAGAGAGTGGAGAAGAAGATGGAACCACTGAACAAGGTACTACGGAAAGACAAGAGGGTGGAGGTAGGGAAAGTGGAGAACAAAGTACTACGGAAAGTCCAGAGGGAAGTGGTAGTGAAAGTGGAGAACAAAGTACTACGGAAAGTCCAGAGGGAAGTGGTAGTGAAAGTGGAGAGGACACACAAGAGAACAAATCCAATGAATCGGATGAATCCAAAGAAAGCAAAGAAGATAGCGATTCTAAAGAAAAGCCCGGGAAGGGAAGGCCTGGCAAAGGTCACGGACATGGAAAGGGTAGGCCTGGTAAAGGTCATGGTAAAGGCCACGGACATGGGCATGGCCACTAATAGGAGTCAAGCTTTATTTTGTACGCACTATGTTTAGGCGTTGCTAAGGCAAGCCACAATATTTTTTTTTAGTTATAGATTCCTTATTTTATAAGCTTATGAAAGAAAAATAAAAAGAAAATACCCTCAACTTATTTCGTGTATAAATTTTTCAAGCTGAGATTTAAAAGATTGAATCAAACAATCCTTTCAACTATTCTGCGGGCGTAATATTGAACACTGAAGTCGCCATAGTCTAGTTGGCTTATCAGACGAGAGACACATACATACATAATTGGTCATTACAACCCTTCAGTCAGGATTACGACCTAGCTTCTCGCACCACTTATATTGTGTGCGTTAATTATTACATGAGTGGCGGGACCTACAGTTTAAAGTCGACTCCGAACGACAGTTTTTTGAGAAGCTTTTCATGGCAATTTTATTTACTCTCAGAGTTTTTGCCAGAAATCTGCTGAGAGGAAGTCGCCGAAGAAATATTTCTTCATATTTTCGTTTTGATGTCTGACCTGGAATGCAAACTCGGGCCTTCAGTCTAATAAGCCAACACACTACCTACTAGACTACGGCGACTTCAGACGAGAGACCGTAGTTCAAATCCCAGCTCGGACATCTCAAATAAAAAACGAAATATAAAAAAAAATATATTTTTTCGGGCGAATTCCTAAAATAAAATAAAATTACCATGAAAAGTTTCTCAAGAATCTAACGTTCGGAGACGACATTGAACAGTAAGTACCGTACAACATGTATGGTGTAAGAGGCTAGGTTGGAATCCAGACTAATAAGTGGCCCTTAATGGAAATAATTTAGTATTTCGGGTTTTAACGTTTGTACAGAATAGATTTATTCAATCATTATTTACATTTAAAATTTGAATTTTTTACTCATCATCAACGAAATCTTCCGAAATAATCTCATCGTCAGAGGTTTCTTCATCAACATCATCATCAGTTTCTTCAGCATCAGAAGCAATTTCATCATCAGTTTCTTCTTCAAAATCATTGCTTTCGGGTTCTTCGATCTCTTCAGCTTCCGAATCAATTTCAGCATCTGAGTAGTAGGCAGCATCATCAGCTTCACGGTGGTCATCATACGACACAGTTTCAGTATCTGTGCCAGTAAATGTGTCGGTGTACAGATTATCTTCACCACTGGCGGTACCAGCGAAATCGAAATCCTCCATGTCACTAACTGTATCAATCGCGGTATTGCTTATGGGAGCAGCACAGGATAACTGCATGCAAATGCCAACCAGCATAACCAAAGGAGCGATTTTCAAACAGAATTTCATTTTCGACGAATATTTTGAAAAATAATTTCAGTTTTTAAGAAAAAAAAAAGTTGGGTACACGGTATTCTTGGAAATGTCACGCAAAACTAATGAAAAATAGTTTGACTATGAAGGCTTTATATGTGAATCGAAGAGGGCCTCTTCTCAAAGTATTAGAACTGGGCTCAATAGTACGCAAAGTTAAATCAAATATTTAAAGTGCGTGTGTGTGTGTTTAAGTCTGTTTTAAGAATTTTTTTCTGTGTGTTTAATTAACATTTTTTTTTTCGAATAAATAAATACGAATTTAAAAATAAATGTTTAAATAAAAAAAAAGAAGGTTTTTATTTTCATTAAATTTGTTTTAAATTGGCAGGCGTAAAACTATAAATAAATATTTGTATTAAAAGAAAACAAAAAAAAAAAAAACAAAATTAATCTAAAGCATATGATCGTTAAATGGGTTTTGGTTTATTAGAGCACCAGACATCCGTAGTTAATGGGGTTAACAACATTATTGAGTGACGTTGTATGGTTAAACGAGTCACTGTTGTATATGCGACCTTGGAGGAGCCACTATTTGCTAATTTTCTAGTGATACAGAGTAAGATTGTTGTCGTATGTGTGTGAAGATAAAATTTGAATTTGAAAATCCAAGACACAATCCACAAATTTTAGCAGCGCCACATTTGGCGTTAACAGAGCAAAATTTCCCCTTAACAGAACAAAATTTGCTTTTAACAGAGCACTGTTAGCTATTTAACAGTATCCATCTGAGTAAGCCCACTTGTTTAGGAGCTAATTTCGGGAAATACTTTAGGTCTATGAGTACCATACTATCTGCAAAGGAATCTTAATATAATCAGCAATATAGTCACATATAATGATGAAGTCGCCGTAGTCTAGTAGGTAGTGTGTTGGCTTATTAGACTGAAGGCCCGAGTTCGAATCCCAGGTCAGACATCAAAACGAAATTATGAAAATATTTCTTCGGCGACTTCCTCTCAGCAGATTTCTGGCAAAAACTCTGAGAGTAAATAAAATTGCCATGAAAAGCTTCTCAAAAAACTGTCGTTCGGAGTCGACTTTAAACTGTAGGTCCCGCCAGTCATGTATAAAATTAACGCACACAACATAAGTGGTGTGAGAAGCTAGGTCGTAATCCTGACTGAAGGGTTGTAATGTCCAATTATGTAGTCACATATAAAGTGATGGGGTATTGTGAAAATTGGCCTTGAAAATATCAATTTTTTGCTTGAAAATTCTCTAAAAGATCAGTGGCCATTTGGGAACATATAAGAAATAGTACACCATACAGACTATATGCAAATGGTAGTCCAGAGGTTCCTCTTTCGAACCGTGCTAGTGGGATCGCTGGAATAATTTTAAGAATTGAGAAATTGAATTTTGAAAAAATCGATATTTGAACCTCTCCATCCCTCACCAGCCATCTTATAGATTTCAACACCATTATTCACAAATAATAATGATCATAATGAGAATTAAATTTTATTTATGTTAATAGTCTCCAATAATTGCAAAATAGAAGATTAATCTACTTATTGTCACTGTTAAACAGTTAACAGTGCTTTGTGAATAGCAAATTTTGCTCTGTTAACGCCAAATGTGGCGCTGCTAAAATTTGTGGATTGTGTCCTGGATTTTCAAACTAGAATTTACCTTCACACGTATTATTCTCGTCTCACTACCTATGACTTATTCTTTCCCTCTAGCTTTTGCAACACTTTGCTGTGTTTTGTTTAAGGTTTTCAAAGTATAACCTAAAAATGCGGGATTATTATTAAATTTAGGGTGTTTACTCTGCAGCATTAGCACAACCTGAGGGGTATTTCAATTGTAGGTCATCCTTAGCTATGGCTTAAATGGGTTTCCATCTTTCTGCTCACATTTGAATGACGCACCCCAAGAACTTCTTTAAATCCAATTTCGTATACTCTGCTCTGATGTGGAGGGTATTGCCATAAGACTGTTATGCCTTCCTAAGAAACAAATATTATTCTAAGAGCACAAGGTCTGATCTATAAGATGGGGTTAATAGCCTTTTCGAAATATTATTTTCTTTTAATAGTTATGGCTTCCTGTTTAGATGCACATTCCAAGCGGTTGTTAGGCAACATTCATACATAATATAATTAGCCATTACAACCCTTCAGTTACGATTGCGACCTAGCTTCTCACACCACTTATGTTGTGTGCGTTAATTTTATATATGAGTGGCGGGACCTGCAGTTTAAGGTCGACTCCGAAGGACAGATTTTTTGAGAAACTTTACATGGCAATTTTATTTGCTCTCAGAGTTTTTGCCAAAAATCTGAAACATGTGGATAAGAGTTGTCCTTACAGCTCATTGTAGAGTCGCATCCTTTAGGCTATTTTGGAACAATGCCTGCATTAAAAGTATCAATTGTTACAGCGCAGTGTAAAAGTAAACACATATGTAAAGGGTCCGCCAAATAACTTTTTTTTTTTTGAAAATGCTTAAAAAAAAAAACTACTGAATATTTTCTCAATTTTTTTTTTTTTATTTGAAAGTACAATCCTTCCGGTTAATAATGGAAAATAATTTCATTCAAATGGCTGCCTCGGCTGGCCATGCAGTAACCTACACGATCGGTCCAATTTTTAAGCACATTATCGATTGTGTGCAGCTGTATTTCACCAATGGCTTCACGAATATTGTCCTTTAAAGCGTCAATTGTCTCTGGCTTGTCGGCGTAACACTTATCTTTGACGGCACCCCAAAGATATCTGCGGTTGATAATGCGATCTTCAAAAACAGGGCGCAAAACATCGAGTGTAGCTTCGGCTGTGTGGCACGTAGCGCCGTCCTGTTGAAACCAAATGTTGCCAATATCCTCCTCTTCAATTTTTGTGAACTAAAATTCGTTGAACATGGCCCGATAACTACCGCCATTGACTGTAACGGCCACTTCTTGCTCATTTTCGAAGAAAAATGGCCCAATTATGCCTCTGGACCAAAATCCGCAACAAACAGTGACTCGTTTTGGGTGCGTCGGCTTTTCAATGTATGCGTGCGGGTTTTCTGTGGCCCAAAAGCGACAATTTTGCTTGTTTACATACCCGCCAAGATCAAAATGAGCTTCATCTGAAAAGATGATTTTTTTTTTGCCAAAATCGGCATCTTCTGTAAGTCGATCGCAGGCCCACTTAGCAAAGCGAAAACGCGAATACACAACCATATTCGTTCAGCGGAAGGATAAAACTAATTATCTGTCAAATCAGACATGAGCTAAGTGTTACCATTCACGAAATAAGCACTAGTTGAAAAAAAAAACGTTAGATGGCGGATCCGATATATGTAGACAGAATCGTGCTAGTCCCACTAAATACAATTCATTGCTTTATCGTCATGCTTTTTCATTTGCTTTGCTAGGTTATTTGGCCTTGAGTTCGATTTCCTGTGGTTTGCATTGTTACAATCAAGCGTTTTCACTGATCAATGCTGAATGTACGATCTGTAGTTTGCAGCTAAATTAAACACGTTACCGTATTATAGTCGACGTAGTCTTGTAGGTATTGTTCGACTCGTGGACTGTATTTAGGGGGATGAAGGGCACACAAAAAAAAGGGCTGTTGTTTATGGCACTACAAAAAAAGAACCAAAATTGAGAGGATTTCTAAATCGCAAATACACAACAAAAACAACACTTTCCTTTTGTTTGACACTGTTAGGTTCAATATCTTTCACGTCACTGTGCACTTCACTGCAATGGACTTCTATGACCTTCACTTAAAATTCAACAAACGATGTTCCCTTTGCGTTCTTAGCAGATTTTAAATCAATAAGTTTTATTTTTCTTTTAACTTAATGATCACCATTTATTTTATTATTAAATATTCAATATTAATTTTCAATTTTCAAATATACTTTAAATTATCCAATATATTTTGTTATTTTAAATTTTCTTCTAAATAGGCCGAATGCCTTCATAAACACAATTTCAAGATTAAAAATTATTAAAAATCAGTTCGAATTCAATGTTATAAAATTTTTTAATAACACAAATTGTTTCTTTCAATTAATAAATGAGAATGACAAAAAAGATCAACTTAAACAAACAAGAGGCCTAAATTAAGTAGGTTACAGGATAATGTTAAAAAATACCAAAGCTTAGATAAAGTAATATTAAATTTTAGATAAAAGCTTAAACTAGTACTATAACGCCCTCTGTTGGTGGCTAGGCATTTTATAGTTAATCAGTTACATCGCCGGGGATGGATTTGTTACATCTCCGGACGTAAACAGGTATTATATTGACTTATAAGACTTGAGGTCGTGGTTCAAACCACAGCTCATACATCTCGAACAGAAGGAAATACGAAAAACAAAAAAATTCTTCGGCGACTTCGACTCAGCAGTCTTGAACCTCAAAAACTCTAAGGAGACCAAATCACTACGATTGAAGTACAGGCAACACATTCGTTTCATAAAGCTCTTTCCGTTTTCATTCTTTTTACACTTTCACCTTCAAATATAATTTTCTACACAATAATTTATGACAACCGAACATTTTAATTAATTTTTTGTATATTTTTTCTTTTCTTTGCAGATATTTTCCAAAACATTTTCAACAGCAAATATGATTTATTGACCTACAATAGAGAGTAAAAAACCAAAAAAAAAAGGGAAAAATCCCATCAATAGTTGCCAAAAACCGTGTAAATCCAATAGAAAATAAAACATTTCATATAAGAAAATTTCAAAACAGACGATGCGTCTGGCAAAACTTGCCTCACAAAAATCGAAAATCAAAAGTGCCCAACAGAAATACGAATTGCAACAGCAACAGCAGCACCAGCAACAGCAACAGCAACAGAATAATGAATTGCTCACTAAATCCCATACAACGGGGGATGATAAAGGCAAAGGCGGAGGATTTGTTAAGGTTAAAGGGAATCGGAAGATAGTTTTTTTTGTTATTCCTGTTTTTTTTCTCCCAAATTGAACAACAGCAACAAAAAATTGCTCAAAAAAATTTTTTTTCTCTCTTAACGGAATACAAAAATTAGAATCAAAATTAGAAATTTCCTTTAAAAAAAAACTTCATTATGAACGTTAATTTTAATTTTTATTTCAGCGTTTCAGTGGTACCCTTAGCATACTTAGCAGCAGCAATAATAGTGGCAGTGCACGCAGTAGTGTGGCTGGTATTAACAGCAGTAACGTGCCACGCAATAGTCTTGGTAACGGCAGTTGTATCTCCTCGTCGGGCGCCTCTATCAACAACACATGTACGCTCAGCCACAAGAAACGTAAATCGAAAGGGTCCAAGTGTTTTAGTAGCACAGTGTTTCGCTGTTGCCTACCTTGTCGCGGGGGCAGCGGCTCGGCAGCCCCCGCCACAAGTCCACCCCAAACGCCCGTACCACCGAACAACTCATCGTCTAACTCCAAAGCCGAGAGTCAAGTAAAACGCAAGCGTTCGGGAAAATCGGCCATTGAATTGACCACGGACGGTAACGAATCATTAATAGCGGCTGTGAAAAAGCACTCTTTAGCCGATACCATAGGCACTTCGGCCACCACACCCATTTCTTTGAAGACCCTTATCAACGACGAGGAAGAAGAGGATCTACAGGCACACATCAGTGCAGCTGATATAGCAGCTGCGAAATTAGCGTCGGGTATATTGCCGCGCAAGGCAGAACCGGAGACCTTAAGTGATACGAGTATATCGCCTACAACAGCTGTGCTACAACTGGCGGCTGCTGGTTCGGCCTCGGCTAGTTCTTTACTGTCGACCACAACCTCGTTGTTATCGACAACAACTGCTACCAATACACAGGTAACATTTGCCAATACAAAAACCACACAGGCTTCACCTGTAACACCACCGAATAGCAACGGTACGTTAGTGTATCAAACAGTTACAGCAACAGCAGCAGCGGTAACACAGCCACAAGCACCTCTATCGCCGCTGGCAGCGTTAACAACATCGGCGGGTTTAGTAACGGCTAATACTAACACCACTACCTCGTCTACGCCAGCAACAGCAGTAACAGCACCAGCAATAACTGCGGCCCCGTCATCAACGACACCGTCACGTTGCTGTTGTCCACCACCACAAACTTCACCGTTGCCACACATTAAGGAAGAGGAAGAGTCTGAGCAATTCCTTCAACGCCAACACAGCGCCAATCAAGAAGACGAACCCACCTCGGATAAACAACAGCAACAATCACAACTCGATCAACTCTCCCCGTACACAGCCAATAATCCCAGTGGTAGCAGCGACAGCTGTACTTCCCTCTCGGCCACTGCTGTCACCACAGCAACCACATCTTCCATAACCGGTGGTGGTTGTACGCCACAAGATCTAACCACCTCAACTCCTTCGCCAAGAATCAAATTAAAGTTTCGCAAACACAACAAGTCCGGTTGGTCGCGTATTATACTAGCGCCCAGCAGTAGTGTTGTGCCCGTAGCGGGTGGCACTGCCAATTCCAGTGAAACTTTAGCTTCATCCTCGAATAATAGCAGCAGTGCAGCGACCGTTAGTGCTGCTGTTGCCCAAACACGTTACGCCTCGTCATCGTCAACAGCTTTAGCTACCCAGCCATCGTCTAGTGGCCAGTTATTGCCATCCGGTAAAATGCAAGCAGAACAGGGCTCCATTGGTGACTTGCAAAAGTACCACAGTCGGTACTTGAAGAATCGAAGGCATACGTTGGCGAATGTTCGGTAAGTGTGTGGAATTTTCTGTGAATTTTTCTTTTCTGTTTTATTGATTAAAAATTAAAAGAAGATTTTGAAATGGGGAAATAAGTTAATTAAATGTGTGTGAAGATAAATTCGAATTTGAAAATCCAAGACGCAATCCATAAATTTTAGCAGCGGCACATTTGGCGTTAACAGAGTAAAATTTACTCTGAATAGAACAAAATTTGCCGTTAACAGAGCACTGTTAGGTATTTAACAGTATTCATCTGAACAAGCCCACTTGTTTAGGAGCTAATTTATGAAATACTCCAAGTCTATGAGCATCATATCATATTCAAAGTGGGATCCAAGGCCATTTAATATAATCAGCAACATAGTCACATATAAAGTGAAGATCACTGACCGTTTGGGAACATATAAGAAATAGTACACCATACCGAGTATATGCAAATGATAGGCCAGAGGGTCCTCTTTCGAGGACCGTAGTATTGAGATATCTGGAATAATTTTGGGAGTTGAGAAAATTTCCGTCCTCCACTCTCACCAACCATTCTATAGATTACAACTCTTTTTGTTCACAAATAATAATGATCATAATGAGAATTAAATTTTATGTTAATAGTCTGTAATAATTGCCACTGTTAAACAGTTAATAGTGCTCTATTAATAGCAAAGTTATACCCTGTTAGAGGCACGAAGTGGCGCTGCTAAAAGTGTGGGTTGGTGTCTTTGGTTTTTAAATTCGAATTTATGTAACTTCACACACATAGAAATTAAATATTGCTAATATCCTGAAATGATTCACATCTTTGAAGAATAGTCTTGATAATCGGTAAGAAATTGTCATCACCGTACATAAATTTTTGTGACGCAGTGTAACTTGTTGCTACTTCTCTTTCGTTTGATTTCATTTGGATTTCTCATTTCTATCCCCCATTAATTCAATATTTTGCTACACATTCAATTCAACACTTTTTCCAATCAGTTTTTACGCAGTATTTTCTATGTTTTTCTGTTGTTGTTGTTGTTAATTTTTATGCTCTTCGTCTTCTCTTTTTTCCTTCATTTTACTATCCTTTAATCCAATTTTATCTATTCTTCAGTTCACTTCAATAATCTTCTCGTATATTAAGTGACCTGTGGTGTTCGACTTCGGCTAGAGAGTATCAGGGAAACGTAGATTAAAATGCGATTTTTTTTCTTCCGCCCCGCATTTCATTTGCCAGTTGGTGTGTAGGCGACGGCGTTGGGAGGGTAGGACAACTTCAGAACAACTTAATTTCCATTTAATGAATGAATAATGAAATTAAGTGCCCGTTAATTGTTACAGTTAATCGCTGACGACACAACATTTGTTATTGTAATTTAACACCCTGTATTTCTCTTCTTTTTGTTGGTTTTTTTTCTGCTCAATTTCTGTAAATAATTGCTTGAAAACAAAAAGACGGGGGGAAGACATAAGAAATTGAAATTATTATTGTACAGTAAAGAGGATGATAATAAGGAGGGCATAAGGTAAGGATTGCTACAAAGGTGTGGAGGAGCCCAAAAGGTTAATTGTTTTATGGGGCGAGCTTAAGCATTTTTCTAGAAATAATTAAAATTTTACAGAAGTAGCTGAATAGGCTTTAAGACGTACATAATTTGGTTTAAAATTTGATTGGAAAAATAAAATCTTGATCTCCAAGTCTTTGTCAACAAGTAGTGGGAAAACTTCAAGCAAACAATTGAATTTGAAGACTTTAGGAATATTCATTCGATTCTCTAAAAGTGCTCCAAGTCTTTGGAATTGCTGGCAAATACTTGGGTTTATTAAAGTAAAACCAATATTTGCTCCAAGAGCTTTTCAGAAGGCCAGCAAAAATAAATGATGAGAAGAAATTTTGTGTCCAATTCATTTGTAAGGCGGATAGTCTCTGGTTACACCGAGTGTGGCTTTTTATAATTATACGAAATATTTTACTGTGCCCACTGCATCTCATGGTCTTAACGAACTTCGGAATGCCGACCAGTGTCAATAAGATATAGTAACTCTTAGCCTAGTACTTGACAAAGATCAGCAATGAATCGTTTTTTCGCTACTCATAAGCACTCATGAAATTTTGAATATAAGTGAGGAGTCAACAATATTGAAATTTAACTATGTACTCTGATTCATTCGTACTCACACTACAATGTTGATTTATAAGTACAGGTTGCAATGAGTATGCGTACAACGTTGACATCAAACTCATACCATTCGAAATATGTTTGATTTATAAGCCAGCCTACTCATTTAGATTTATAACTTTAGAAAATTACTTATAATACTTATAAATGAGTAAACGAGTGACTCGAATCATTCAACAACATTTACATGGAAAGAAAAAAGACACATAAGCAAAAAAGACAGACAGAGCAGCAAGCAGAGCAAACACACAACCTTTTAATGAGTATTTTAGTGTTCGTACGCAAATAATACTTATTTTGTGATACGTGTGTGAAGATAAATTCTAAATTAAAAACCAATGACGCAAACCCACACTTTTAGCAGCGCCACTTCTTGCCAGGATAAACTTTGTTATTAACAGAACTCTGTTAACTGTTTAACAGTGGCAATAGTGGATTATTCTACTACTTTGCAATTATTGCAGACTGATTGATATAGAATTTAATTCTCATTATGATCATTATTATTAGTGAATAAAAGTATTGAAATGTAAAGGATGGTTGTTGGGGATGAAGGACGGAACTACCGCGGTTGGAAAGAAGACCCTCTGGACTACCATTTAAATATAGTCTGTATGGTGTACTATTTCTTATATGTTCCAAAATTGCCACTGATCTGCTAGAGAATTTTCAAATATTTTTGGCCAAAAATCGATTTTTTTCAAAAATTAAAAATCTCAACTCTCAAAATTAGTACAGATATCCCACTACCACGGTTGGAAAGAGGACCCTCTGGACTACCATTTCATATAGTCTGTATGGTGTACTATTTGTTATGTCTTCCCAAATTTCCATTGATCTTCTAGAGAGTTTTCAAGCAAAAAATTGATATTTCGAAAGCCAATTTTCTCCATAAAATATCACTTTATATGTGCCTATGTTGCTGATCGCAATAAGAGGCCTTGGAACCTTGCTTATCTCATAGACCTAGAGTATTTCCCAAAATTAGCTCCTAAACCAGTGACTTTGTTGATATGGATGCTGTTAAACAGTTAACAGTGCTCTGTTAAGGGCAAATTTTGCTTTGTTAAGAGAAAATTTTGCACTGTTAACATTAAATGTGGCGCTGCTAAAATTTATGAATTGCGTCTTGAATTTTCAAATTCGAATTTATCTTCACACACATCCTTTTTGGTGATTCGTGTAAATGTTGAGTCATGGAGAGTCGTAAACAACAACATCATACTTAAAATTTTGAATATGTGTACAGGGGTTCAATAATATTAAAATAAGTATGAATGAATATAAGTATCAGAGATCAGCAACGAGTATTAAAAACGATGAGTAGATTCGAGTCATACTTATAATTTCAGCTACTTATACGCATTCATACTTATTTTAATATCATACTCATACTACTCATATTCAAAGTTAGAAATACTCATCGTACTCATACTTAACAATACGCACGATGTTATTGATTTCGACTCTCCATGATTCAACATATACACGAAGCCCAAAATAAGTATGATTCGAGTACGAACACCACAATACTCGCTAGAAGGTTATGTGTGTGCTTTGCTTGCTGTCTTTGTAAATGCAACAATAACTACTATTGTAAATTTTGATGAATGATTCGAGTGACTCGAATCATTCGTAAGTATTATAAGTATTTTTCTAAATTTATGAATCTGAATGAGTAGGCGTATGAATCAAACAATGAATCGAATGTTGTGAGTTTGATGTCAACTTTGTACTCATACTCATTGCAACCTATACTTATAAATCAATGTTGTAGCGAGTACGAATGAATCAGAGTAGTTGAATTTTAATACTCTTGACTCACTCATACTCAAAATTTCATAAGTATCTATGAGTAGCGAAAATACGATTCATTGCTGATCTCTGATAAGTATCAGAAATTATGAGTATGATTCGATTCAACTTATCTTTTTGAATACCCATTGCTTATCTCTGATTCACATGCAATGCAGCAGCTGGGCGATTGGAACTTTTACTCTTAATTCCGGCAGAAGTATGCCGTTTAAAAGTATTGGTTCAAGATGCAATCCAGTATGATTGTAAACAGGAGGGAAGAAAGCGGGCATTCTTACGTTACCGTAAACAAATGGATAAACTTGTTCGTTCACATCTTTTATCTTCAGTGTACACTTTATTAATTTAAAGACTTCTTATAAAGGCTACTTTATAATTCATTTTACATTTGACTTATGGTAGAATATAAACAGTACACTCATGGCAAAATTTTAAAATCTAAAGTTTTGACAAACTTTCTTACGATACCAATCCTTTAGTTTAAAAAGTTTTACCTTCTTTTGCTTTGCCACGTTTTGCTGCTTATGCGTGACAATAAGTAGCCCAAATAGCAGCACCCCACGATGACAATTTTATTTACAATTCCAATCATACTCATACGTACACACGACTCATACGACAACACTGTTCTCTTTAGTGGTGTTGTACATACATATATTGGCATGCATTAATTCATGTATTCATGTACATATGTATGCTCACTCACACCCATGTCGGAAACTTTCTCGAGATATTAAATATTAATAATGGAAAGCAACAGTGTGTTGTGTGCCACCATTGCTCAAACAGAGAATATCTTCTAAAATCATAATCCCTTTCGGGCTATTGTTGGTTTGTATAACCCAAGCATATCTCTTTTTGGTGCCAGCATCACTTGGCCGGCTTTAGATTTTACCCAATAGCAGCAGCAGTAGCAGTAGCAACAATAAATATTTAACAAAAGAAATAGAGAAGAAAGAAAGGAATGTAAAGGGATAGATAGATAGAGAGAGAGAGGAAAGAGTATAAAGGAAATATGAGATTAACTAAATGAAAATGAATTTCGATTATTAAAACTCATATCATGTCTGTGCACTATGGGTTTGAAGAATGAAAAGAAAATAAAATAAAAGCAAGAAAGGAAAAATATTTACTTTTGCTTGTATTTTCTTTTCCATTTTTTTCTTTTAATAATAAAGCTGTCTGTGTTGTAATTTCTTTGATTAATTTCTCATACTTTTTTTTGTATTGTACGTACAAACATACTCTCGTTAGACCATTCATCTCGAATTTATCTTTATTATTAATTTTATAAGAATAATTTTTAAGGGCACTCTACCATAGGCAGGAGTACAAGTGAGATGTTTACATAATCACCCTTATTCTGGTTGTCGTCGTCGCCGTCGTCGTCGTTACCAAAAATGATGTCGATAAAATCAGAGTCGACAAAATCAGAGTCGACAAAACACAATATCGACGGCGTATTGACTCACAGAATACCAAATGTGTGTCCGACAGTCATCTATAACTGTCAATAACGACAAACAGAATACCAATTTTAAACTGTTGACACAAGACGACGTCGACGACGACAACCAGAATAAGGGTGATTAAAATCGGGATCTTCTCCAAAACATTTCTTATTTACTTAATTAATTGGTCAAGTTGGCCATTACTCGGAAATTCTTTCGGGATGCCTGGGTCAATGAGAAGTCCTGCTCCACTGCTAGACTCACGTGGCCCTTAATGGATAGAAGGCGCACCAACCAGTTACTCGGACTTGGTCGTAACATCATCTCAATCGCTATGGCCATGCTTACAGGTGATTGTGTTATGGGAAGATACGCGGAAAGGATGCAACACCCATTTAACGACTTCTGCCGTGAGTGCAGATCCGCTGAGAAAGAGGAGACTCTTATCCACTTTCTTTGTCAATGTCCATCTCTTGCGAGATGGAGATATAGGTTATTTGGCTCTCCAATTCTTTTCAGCTTGACGGAGCTATCATTTCTTGATGTCAAGGATATAGTTTCGTTTATCAAACTTTCAGGCTGGTTTTCTAGCGTAGGGTAGTTGTGCTATTAATGTGCAGCCCTTGTGCTGACCAACTTCTTCTTCTTCCCTAGTTTGGTAGAACTTGGTAAGTACAGGGACTGCGTCGCGTTACAACGGGCCGCTATGCGTGCTCAAGTGAGCTTTCGATATCAAAGCTACCACTCCAATCTAACCTAACCTACTTACTTGGTCATTACAAGACTTTAGTGAGGATTGCAACCTAGTTTCTCTCATCACATATGTTGTGTATGTTAATTTTATACATGGGTGGCGTGACCGACAGTTTAAAGTCGACTCCGAATGACAGATTTTTGAGAAACTTTTTCATGGCAATTTTATTTACTCTCCGAGAGTTTTTGCCAGAAATCTGTTGAGAGGAAATCGTCGAAGAAATATTTTTTCATATCTCGTTTTGTTTGAGAGGACTAGGATGTGGTTTGAAGCATGGCTATTAATCCAATACACCACATCTACTAGACTACGCCGACTTCTACACTGCAGCAATTATTGATTCATTCACCCTTATTCTGGTTGTCGTCGTCGACGTCGTCTTGCGTCGACAGTTTAAAATTGGTATTCTGTTTGTCGTTATTGACAGTTATAGATGACTGTCGGACACACAATTGGTATTCTGTGAGTCAATACGCCGTCGATATTGTGTTGTGTCGACTCTGATTTTGTCGACTCTGATTTTATCGACATAATTTTTGGTAACGACGACGACGACGACGGCGACGACGACGACGACGACGGCGACGACGACGACGACAACCAGAATAAGGGTGATTATGATTCTCGTAAATAAACTGTCTCTGGCCATCAGTGTATGGACGGTGTAGTGTGAAGACGACTTTTTGCTTTTGAAAATCCTTGGCTAACATTTTGAAATGTTATCAATTACTGTCTGCTCATAATATTTTGCTAAGGAAAAATCCAGTTGAATGCAATTTCAAATCAGAATGATGCTTTCGAATATCCTGAAATATAATATCCTTCTTAAAAACGTTTTTTATAGAACATATCGCTTCCATTGAAGTCGTCGTAGTCTAGTAGGTAGTGTGTTGGCTTATTAGACTGAAGGCTCGAGTTCGAATCTCAGGTCAGGCATCAAAACGAAATTATGAAAATATTTCTTCGGCGACTTCCTCTCAGCAGATTTCTGGCAAAAACTCTGAGAGTAAATAAATTGCCATGAAAAGCTTCTCAAAATACTGTCGTTCGGAGTCGACTTTAAACTGTAGGTCCCGCTACTCATGTATAAAAATTAACGCACACAACATAAGTGGTGTAAGAAGCTAGGTCGTAATCCTGACTGAAGGGTTGTAATGACCAATTATGTATGTATGTATCGCTTCCATTTGGACAAATGGGGTCAATTCTTTAACAACAGAAGTTGCTACAGTGAGTGAGAATAGCTAAAAGTTATCCCAGCTTAGAAATTAACTCACTCCCCGATTTATATTACAATTTCAATGCTTTTCGGAAAATAATTCCCCTGTGGTCCTATCATAAACATAAGTGCAAACACATTATGCTGCCACATATGCTCGAGTAGCGTAAAATTCATATATTCAACCCATGCTTAATGAGGGAAAATTTCATTTATTTTGAGTCACTTTACCATACTCATCCCCCTTATTGGCCTTTTATTGGTTTTCCTAGCCACAAAGTAAACATTTGCTTTGCGTGGCTTTTCATAATTGAATGTGGTCGACAATTGTTGAAATATTTCATGAATTTAAGGTTGAGAATTGAAATTTATGGATAATTTTGATTGATTGATTGATTGACATTTTTTTTACAATGCTTCAAGCATTAAATATGTCTGAGGGAGGTATGTTGTAAGACTGTTTAGATTTAATCTGTTCAGAAAGTGTTGCACAACACGAATCTTGATTCTGATACAATAACAAGATTTTGGTTCAAGTTTTCTACCAATAAGGCGTTATAGAGCTTCAAAATTGTTCCACAAATCTATGAACGTGGCCAGTTAACATCACCTACACGTGTAGTGTGGTTATGTATTCAAATTGTTCGTGCAGAATATCCAAAGTGGCATGAGCTACTTGGCGAATAGCGCCGTCCCGTTGAAATCACAAGTCGTCGGTGTACATATTATGCAATTCAGGCCAAAAGAAATTGGACATACAGACATACAGTTTCTAAAGTCGACTTCGAACAACAAATTTTTGAGAAACTTTTCATGGCAATTTTATTTACTCTCAGAGTTTTTGTCACACATCTGCTGAGAGGAAATCTTCGAAGAGACATTTGTTAATATTTTCGTTTTGATGTCTGACCTAGGGTTTAAACCGTGGCCTTAAGTTTAATAAGCCAGCATACTACCTACTAGACTTTGGCATTATAGAACTTCGAAATTATTCACCAAATATGAATGTTGCCAGTTCATGTTCTCAAATTGTTCGTGTTGAATATCCAAAGTAGCATGAGGTGTATGGCTTATATCGCCACAATAACAAATCGTTGGTGTCCAGATTATGTAATTCGGACCAAAAGAAGTTGGTATTCATCCGGCCTGTAGTGTTAGCCGTTGACATTGGTGGCTCGGCCAATGTAGTTCTCAAAGAAATATGGGACAATAACGCCGCCAGCCAAACAGTGAGTTTTTCGGAATGCATTGGATGCCCTTCTATCTCAGGTCGATTGATATCGTCTCAAATTTGAATGAATTTGAATGAACACATTCATCTAGAAAAATGCCTCAACGCTGGATATGATTTTTCGATGAAAATTATAGACATACGTCGTTATCAATCAATGGTCGTTAATAGCGACACGACAAAACGGTCTATATAATTTACACAACATGTTTGGTCACTACAACCCTTCAGTCAGGATTACAATCTAGTTTCTTTTACCACTTACGGTGTGTGTGTTAATTTTATACATGAGTGGCGGGACCTACAGTTTAAAGTGGACTCCGAACGAAAGATTTTTTGAAAAACTTTTCATGGCAATTTTATTTTACTCGCAGATTTTTTGCTAGAAATCTACTGAGAGAAAGTCGCTGTTATGTTCGAGATGTCTGACCTGGGGTTTGAACCGTGTCCTCACATCCAATAAGGCAACACACTATCTACTAGACTATGGCGACTTATTATTTGGTTTGATGTCGTTCCCAATTTGTCAATTTTCATCCAGAATAGGGCCTCTACGCAGGAGATGAAAATTATCGTCAATTGCCAGAGCCTATTCTGCCAACATATGTACGTCGTTATAAAGTAATGGTCATCCATGCAGACTTTGCTAAACGGTCTGAATAAATGACAACTAATTTGTCAAATGAAACTTCAACAAGATGGCCACTAACAATAGTCAAAGTTCAGTAGTACCTATTTGTACAATGGGTCAATTTCGACCTCCGGGTATTGTACTTGTCTTAACGGACAAGTACACGTCCTCTAACCTATTGGAAGAATCAAGTCCATCATTGAGAATGTTGCGTATGCTTCCATCCAAAACAATGTAGGCCGGCCTATGTCACTTGTAAATATAAGGAGTGCGCACAAAAAAAATGGGCCTACTTTTAAGCTTATAACTTTTATCATAATTGAAAAAATGAATACCGTTACATTGTTTTTGTTAGTCATCTATTTCAAAATCCACGTGCTAAATCTCATTGCAATAGCAAAATTAGTTTTTTGAAAATGGGCACCCAACAAGAATGTCGCAAAAAAAAATAATTGACATTTTCAATGAAAAACCGCGCCGCTTACAAAAAACGATTGCTAGGCTCGCAGGTGTTAATCAAAAAACAGTTTCTAAGGTAAGAATAAAACAATATAAGGAGTCTTTAAGTATTGAGAGAAAGAAAAAAAGGATTTGCCGACCAAAACAAAGCAAGTAAAATAATACGTATTTTTCAAAAAACGCCCTAACATGTCTGGAAGAAAAGTGGCTCAAAAAGTTGGATGCTCTTAGACCTTTGTCAGAAAAAAATTTTATACACAAAAGAATTCAAATATTATTTACTTTAATTGAAATATAAAACAAAAAAAATCCGCCACTTAGTTTTATTTCTATAACGAAAAGTGTAAGTCCAGTTTTTTTCGTGCGCACTCCTTAATTTGATTAGAGTTTCTTTTTTCAATTTTTTTTTGTTGCTCTTCTACACAATTTAACATGATTTTTACATTTAAAATGTCAGTCAGTTTGGCTTTTTGAATAAATAAAATTGTTTATGTATGTATATGATCGGTTTCTAAGAAACAGTCAGTCATGTCAGTCTAAATCAGCAATCAGGAAAAGGGTCAATAATAGAATCTGAAGGTAAATTTAACCAGAATAACCCTTACGAAAGCACTAAAAAAAAAAGGAGGGTAAAAGCTTTAAAATGATTGCAGACCGTAATTGTCAGATATTCATCACACATTCGAAGGATTTATTTTCGAATTATTTTTACATTTAATTTTTCAAGCATAGAAGAAAATAAAAAATCACAGCCAAAAAAAAATTAATAAAACATTAACATAAAACCCCTTGTCCTTCCTCAGTAAAAAAAAGGTACTTAAGAGCTAATATTACCACAGTTAAGCAAATATAAAAATAATTTGAGAGCTTCCCACTCCTACCCCATTTCCCTTTTTCCCGTTTTTAAAAGGTTTCCCAAAGAAAGCGGGAGAAAAAAGGCAGAAAAAAATTATGAAAATCCTTTAAGTCAATAGAAAATTTGTTAATGCTTGTTTACAATGATTAACATTTAAAAAAAAAGAGACACACAAACACACACACGCGCATACTCATGCAAATACACATGCAAACACACACACACACATACATTATTTACAATTTATTCCTTATAAGTGCTCTGCTGTATGATTTGCATGAATTGTTTGTCACAAATTCCAAATTTATAAACTCACACACACACATACATACATATGTATGTATGTACACAATGCATGTAAATTTTCTTAAAACACGCTTAACACAATAGCGGAAATACAAGGATACAGTGTCTAAGAGAAAGTGTGTGTGTGTGTGTGCGTGTGCGATAAACAATGAAATTTATGCTAAATTTTACCCTTTAAACCCTTTTCAAAAGATTATCTTCTTCTGTTTCTCATTTGTTTTCCAATTTCAAATACTCTCAAATTCATTACTTCTCTCTCACTCACTGTAATAAATAAAATATGGGCGGGATTTTTTTTTTATTATTGTTGAGCAATAAAATTTAATTTTTTGTTTCTTAAATTAAAACCGTAATTCCGTTAAAAGAATTTAAAGAATAAAACCTACAGCAGCACGGTGGTAGCGACAAGCAATGCAGCCTGAAAACAGTACCATTGTAATACCGATTATAACCATTTCTCCATCAGAGATCAGCAATGAGTATTCAAAAAGATGAGTAGAATAGACCCATACTCATAATTTCTCATACTTATACGCATTCATACTTATTTTAATATCATTGAACCCCTGTACTCATCTTAAAAGTCTGAAGTACTCATCTTATCCATACTTAACAAAACGTATGATGTTGTTGATTTCAATCCTCCATAACTCAACATATATAGTATACGAATCACAAAATAAATATTTTTAAATATTTTTACGAAAGGGTGTACCATCGTTTAACATTAAAACAATAAACAAAAGCTACACACACACACAAATACAACGATCTTGTTACAAGCGAACGCAACAACAAGCAATGTGAACATAATACACAAACAACAATGAAGTCGCGATAGAGTTCTCGAGAAAGCGAGAACACGAACATTCTACTTCAAGAACGTTCGTCAGTCTGTTTGCGTAGGCCTATAAAAAGGCAAGACAAAGCAGACGACGAGTAGTAAGAATTCAGTCAGTCTTGTGTGAAGACGCGTTGCGTGTGAAGAGAACAGTCGTGGTTTGAAGGTCTCCGTTATACAGATCTAACGAACAAGTAGTTATTATTGTATACGTTGTATAAGTTATAAACAGTGGCACACACAAATAGTGCGTGTAATATAGAGTTAATTGAAACTAAACACAAATTTATTTTTATTTTGTTTGCAATCAACGAACTCATATTTAAAACGTTTTTAAAAATGTAAAAACGTAGCAATATGAATCGCGTACGAACACTAAAGTACTCACTAGAAGGTTGTGTGTTTGCACTGCTTGCTCCTCTGTCTGTCGTTTTTGCTTATGCGTCTTATTTTTTATTTTTAAAAGCAACAATAACTAGGACTTTAAATTTTGTTGAATGATTCGAGTCACTCGTTTACTCATTTATAAGTATAATAAGTATTTTTCTAAAGTTATGAATCTAAATTAGTAGGCTTGGCTTATGAATCAAACATATTTCGAATGGTTGGTATGAGTTTGATTTCAACGTTGTACTTATAAGTTGACGTTGTAGTGAGTTTGAATGAATCAGAGTACGTAGTAAAATTTCAATATTGTTGTTGTGTAGCGAAAAAACAATTCATTGCTAATCTCTGATATCTACAAAGTCTGGTTTGCATTTGCCTACTGTTATCATGAGTGGCAGATTTCTTCTTGAGCCAATAAAAATAAATGACCTGTTTGTAGGTATAAATGACAGTGGGTTTAGTTTTTGTTAAACGACCAACACTCAAAGGATGGACCTACTCGTACAGCATGTTCTGCTGAAACTATTAAAAATTGGTCGTGAGTAGTGGAAATCCGTTGATATTTTAAGAGACAGGAAATTCTTAGCCTAGGCCATCACTGTCATCGACTAACACTATAGTCCGGAATTGCATAATCTGCACACCAACGACTTGTAGTTTCAACAGGACGGCGCTATTCGCCATGCAGCTCATGCCACTTTGGATATTCTACGCGAACAATGTGAAAACATGACCACAGTTTTGTTGAACAATTTCGCAGCTCTATAACGCATTATTGGCAGAAAACTTGAAACAAAATCTTGTTATTGTAACTCAGGATCAACATTCGTGTTGTGCAATAGTTTCTGAACAGATTTAAACTAAACCGGTTAGCAATATGCCTCCCTCAGACATATTTAATGCTTGAAGCATTGTAAAAAAAAATTGTCAATCAATCAATCAAAATTATCCACAAATTTCAAGTCTCAACCTTAAATTAATTAAATATTTCAACAATTGTCCACCACATTCAATTGCGAACAGGCACGCAAAGGGAATGTGAGAAAAGTTGCGATATTCCTTTAGTCAACCTACACAGTTTGATACTCTATTGCAGTTAATATGTATTTTTGCCGCCTCTTCCACGTGTCCGTGAAACGCTGAAATAGATTTTGGGGCACCATCCCCAAATACAGAAGAGTTGTATGCCAGTATCGGTTGGATATAATTGCTGAAAATAGTGGATCAAATGCCTCATAATATTTCCTTCACCATTTTTATCTGCTGGTTCTGCCACGCATACCAAGGATTTTCATACTTTTCAATGCTTACTGGATCCGTGGCTGCAGATCACAAACGATAACATTGTTTGGTTTGCTGGCTTCCACTGTTTCTGTCAGAATACGCTGAGAATAATCCACTAAACACACTTTCTAAATTGTGAGGTAAATGTGAATATCGTCACCTAATAATTGAAACACTGAACAGAAACATTTGTAAAGATGTCCACAATGTTGCATTGAATATAATTTAAAATATAATTTGTTCTAGAACTTACCACTCCGAAAAGCTTTTGATATGAACAGATGTCTGGCGCCATCTATCGTTTAGAATTCTTAACTTATTTTGCCACTGGCAACACATAAAGTTCAAATATTAAAAGCTATTACAAAACTTTCACTGACAGCTTTATAAAAATTGAACTTAAGCTAAGACACAAACCATTTAGAAATAAAATTGAAAGAAAGAAAGCTTTTTAAAGCTTTTATTTTGAACTTGTGGTCATAATTTGTTGCACTATGGATATGTAAAAATTTAGCGTGGAAACTTTTGTTTCTTTTTGAATTTCGAAAACAAACAAAAATTGAAATTGAAATTAAATTGAACGTTTGATAGGACCACAATGGAAAGTTTTTTTGGGTTTAACAATCTGTACATTAGGGCTACATATACAATGCTAGGCTGCTCATCTGTTTGCCATCCTAGAACAAAATGGAGTACATAGACACTTACAGTGAGAGTATCACGAACAAAATAGACAGTAAAACATGCGCATTGTACATACATACATATACTGGTGATTACAATCCTTCAGTCAGGATTACGACCTAGTTTCTCACACCACTTATGTATGCTGTGTGTACTAATTTTATCCATGAGTGGCAGGACCTACAACTGAAAGTCGACTCCGAACGACATTTTTTTCTGAGAAACTTTTCAAGGCAATTTTATTTTATTCTCAGATTTTTTGCCAGAACTCAACTGAGTGGAAGCCGCTAAAGAAATATTTTTCATACTTCGTTTTGTTGGAGATATCTGACCTGGGGTTTGAACCGTGGACTCACTTCTAATAAGCCAACACACTGCCTACTAAACTACGACAACAACAATGACTAGTTTTTTAGCTTTAAAAACCTGTACATTTGATCTACATATACAAAGCTTTACAATTAATTTCTTTCCAAGTAAACCGACAAGTGTAGGCAATGGATCACCTAATTTTGACAAGGGCCATATGGATAATTAGACACTTTGAGTGATGGTATCACGAAAAAAATGAGTGTTGTACGCCACGACAAAAATATCAAAAAAAAAAAATGATCGGGGATTAGCCTACGTAATCCCCTAAGTACCTGTGTTGGTCAAAGGACAATAAGGTCTCTCTCAACAAAAATGGCTGTTCCATAATACGCTTTTCTTTTGAACTATGATAACTTAAGGGGGAGGGAAATGAAAGAGAAGAAAGCGTAACTTCGCTGCTAACGCGAATCGTTGTCCAGGAGAACAGTTCCTGGATAGAATCAATTTTAAGGAACTGTTGAATCAGTGAGTTTGTCAGACCTATCACCTATTGCACGGCGTCCTCTTAAATGTCTTTAAAGATTTCGTTTTCAAAGGGGGTTAGGCATGTCTGTCCAAACCTTATCTAATCTAACCTATGAAATGAACTGCAGCCCTTTGAAGTCATCACAAAATTTTCAAATTTAGTCGATTAATAATCTTGACATTTTCTATAGCATCGGAGGTTATCTTTATGTCCGTTTCCTCTGTGTAACACTCAATACCATGCCGAGATTCTATTTTACTTTTGCTTCCATTTAAACAATTATTCCAGAATGGGAAATCATTTCCAACATGAGTTTGAGATTTCTTGAGTAAATTGCATAAATTATGATTTACGAGTACTTCTGTGTTTACTGAGTGGGTTTCATGCTTTATGTTATTATTTCTGATGAAGTGTGGGGAGGGGGAATGCATTCACAAAAATTATCATCACAAATATTTCTGCATGTGTGACGCTGTTATGCAGTTTCAAATTTAATTTTTATGCTCAATAAACGGATAGAGCAAAACATCGAAACTTCCTAGAAATGCAATAATAAAATTCATTCTTTCTCTCTTCTCTTCTCCTCTCCTCTCCTCTCATCTTTTTTCTTCTTTTTGTATGAAAACTCAACAACTGTAGGCTGCTGATAAATTTTAAAAGCGACGAAAAAAAAGGACATTTTATTCGTTTGTCATACACGATATATGTATGGATGTGTGGTGTGTGTATCAGCGAGCATTGCTACAAGAGAACATACAATAAACAATTTTACACACCCATACTAATGCACACGTACAATTGTACGTACATGTCTACTAAAGACTCAAACCATTTTATAACATTTAAATTCAAATGAAATATGAGGTAAGATGTGCACTGACAGAAATAATTTCGTATTCAATTTATTTGCTAAGGAATGTGTCAAATTTAATGCGCCTGATAAAGAAAAACACAACAACAAGATTGAGAAAAATTTTCCTTAATTTTCGCCGTGGTATCAATAGAATTGTAGCCGTTGCTTTAAAGCGTTTTATACAATGGAACTTAACGTTGGGTTCTTTAGCATAATATTTCTTTCAGTGTTTCGTTGCTCTCTCTCTATAAATAGTTAAGGCTTTAGTGAATTTTTTTTTTGATCCTTTGGTTGTTGTTGTTGTTGTATTTAAAAAAAAAAAAATACTAAAAATAGTTGCTTTTAAAAATAAATTTGAAAATGAAAGAATAAAATAAATCAGAACGAATACCCTTACTACTCTTTGTTTGTTTTATAGACGAAATTAAATTCAAATATTAAAAGGTACGTGGGAATATTTCATATAATATGTGCACAATACAGTAATTCTGTTTACGTATGAAAGAAAACACGTTTTGGACTCTTAACCAGACACACAACTAGTCAAGCATTCGGTCTTTATACCCAAGTCTTTTTATCGCAAACTTCCATAGAGTCGACTTTAAACTGTAGACCCCAACAGTCATGTACAAAAATTAACACACACAATATGGTTAATGTGAGAAGCTAGGTTGTAATCCTAACTAAAGGGTTAGTTGTAATAACCAATTAAGTAAGTAGGAAAAATAAACTAACGAAGACCAGCAGACGTTAGGCCTCTCTTTTATATTGTCAAATCGAGACTCCATTCTTTAATATAAAAACTGGAGATATCTGGAATACTATGGATATTATTTAAGTTTTTAATGAGTGTATGATGGATTTGCAATAAAAGGACTTGTATTACTAAAATGGCCGTAGTCTAGTAGGTAGTGTGTTGCTTTATTGGACGTGAAGTCAAGGTTCAAACACCTGGTCAAGTATCGCCAACAAAACGAAATATGAACGAATATTTCTTCGGCGACTTCCTCTCAACAGATGTCTGACGAAAACTCTGAGTGTAAAATAAAATTACCATGAAAGGTTTCTCAAAAATCTAACCTTCGGAGTCCACTTTAAATTTTAGGTCTACCACCACTCATATATAAAATTAACACACACAACATATGTATGTGGACTGAGAAGCTACGACGTAATCCTGACTGAAGGGTTGTAATCACCAATTATGTATACATGTTTGACGTTAGGACAGCACGCTGGAGAAGTCTTGGTCATTAATTTTAGGATTAGTAGGATAGCAGGAGTGAATTAAAAATGAGTAATGTCAATTTCAGGCAAATTGAACTGCAATTAATTATCAATTTTGGCCTTCAAAGTGCTTACTGATTTCGCGAAATTTCCTAGGACCTTTAAATAGCTATTAACAGTCTGTTATACACTGCTTCCTCTATAATATATGTGAAGATAAATACGAATTTGAAAGTCCAAGACGCAAACCATAAATTTTAGCAGCGCCACATTTGGCGTTAACAGAAAAAAATTTCCTCTTAACAGAACAAAATTTGCCCTTAACAGAGCACTGTTAGATTTTTAACAGTATCCATCTGAACAAGACCACTTGTTTAAGAGCTAATATTGGGAAATACTCTTGGTACTCTACGAGTACCATACTATATGCACAGGAAGATTCTAATGCCTCTTAATATAATCAGCAACATAGCCGTAGTCATATATAAAATGATATGCTATTAAGAGAATTGGCCTTGAAAATATAAATTTTTTGCTTAAAAATTCTCTAGAAGATCAGTGGCCATTTTGGAACATATAAGAAATAGCACACCATACTGACTATATGCAAATGGTAGTCCGGAGGGTACTCTTTCGAATCGTGGTAGTGGAATAGCTGGAATAATTTTGAGATTCGACAAATTGAATTTTGAAAAAAAATCTTTTTTTTGGTCAAAAACATATAAAAATTCTTTAAAAGATTTTATGTCAATAGTCTGAAATAATTGCAAAGTAGAAGAATAATCTACTATTGCCACTGTTAAACAGTCGCCGTGGTCTAGTAGGTAGTGTGTTGGCTTATTAGACTGAAGGCCCGAGTTCGAATCCCAGGTCAGACATCAAAACGGAAATATTTCTTTGGCGACTTCCTCTCAGCAGATTTCTGGCAAAAACTCTGAGAGTAAATAAAATTGCCATGAAAAGCTTCTCAATAAAATTTGTCGTTCGGAGTCGACTTTAAACTGTAGGTCCCGCCACTCATGTATAAAAATTAACACACACGACATGAGTAGTGTGAGAAGCTAGGACTGAAGGGTGCGGGCTTCTTGGTGACGATTGCTGTAGACTGTCTAATGGTGAAGGTATAGCACTGGCCATTTTATAGTCACCTAGCAGCAAATCGTTTCCTTGCCGTTCGCATCTTGAGATGTCCACAAACACTACTCCCTCTCTTCCACCTTCCTATAACCCATTTTCCTAAAACCTGCACAATGCACTGCATGAGTAGGGGCCATCCCCTGAGTGCTGGTTTCACCAAAAAAAAAAAAAAAAATTAACAGTGCTCTGTTAATATCAAGGTTTACCCTGTTAGAGGAAAGAAGTGGCGCTGCTAAAAGTGTGGGTTTTGCGTCTTTGGTTATAAAATTCGAATTTATCTTCAAGCACATTCCTCTATGTACCTGCCTATAGGCGAGGACTGGAACGGCCTCAATTATTATTTATTTCTGTTGTAGTTATCTCTCATGAAATACACTTCCTCTCAGCCGGTTAAATGAGGAATGCAAATATATTCCATGAGTGGGTGTATCAAAGATTACAGGCAATATAAAATTTCTATTCATTATTCTCCATTTTATTGTTTCCTCTGCAATCCTTAAATAAATTTTTAACAAAAAAAAAAAAAAAAAGAAATCTTAAATGAATAAATAAATGTTTTCAACAATTTATTTTAACTGGACCCCACTTTTTAATTTCTTTTTTTTTTTTGTTTGTTTTTATTTCCCTTTTATTTACACTCCTTTGGCCTATAAAAATCATATGCCGTTATGCAAAATTACAACAGCAGCAACAACAAAAATATTTTTTTTTTAGTAAAATAAAATTTTTATAGGCCAAGCTGGCCTGGCCTGGCCTGCCTGACTTAAGTGGACAGGCGGTTTAATACTCGCATGTTGGCATGCTGACAGGCAGGCAAGCAGCCTGGCTGTTATAAATTTATGGACTTTCAAAAATTAGGTCCTGCTCACATAGAAATCTCCATTAAAACAAATATTTTTTATTACACATACAATTACGCATATCATGCACCCACACACACACATATACTTATTTACTTACGCCCCCTGCACTCGTACGCATATGGTATTTAAAACATGTGTATGTAAGCGACTATTTTCGGTGGTCCTATGAACATAAAAAAAAAAAGATGAAATGATGAGGGCCACGAATGGTACTTTGCCCGGAACGTGTTGTTTTCGTTAAAGGGCAGTGAATGGGTAGAAATATTTGGAATTTAAATTTTTCCCCCTTTTTTTCGTTTATCATACATACGACGTCTATAAATAAATACAACGAAAAAAAAAATATTCTTTTTGATGATGTTGATGCCAATGCTGCTACTTTGCCCGCCAGTACATGTAGTGATTGATTTATAGATTAAAGACAGATGGCAAAAGCGCTCCAAAAAATACAAAAAAAAAAAAAAAAATAGAATTGTGGAGGCAAATGTAATGGGAAAGGCCTATGCATTGATTTTGTATTGATTTATGGAAACAGTTTTGGCTACTGGCTACAGAATAAACACGCTTTTAAATATTTTAAATAAAATGAATCATACGAAATGCGAAAGAGTAAAAAATAAAAACAAAAATAATGGAGTGTTTGCGTATTCGCGGCTGTTTCCTGTTATCGATAAAATTCAATTCGAAAATTAAAAGAAAAAAATGTAATTGAGTGTTGAAAACTAATGGTAAAGTTGACATTAGTAAGCGATGAGTTGGTCTACTCTGAATAAAAGCAGATTTTTTTTAGCTTTCAAGGCCAAGAACATGTCAAGTTGCTGTAGCCAATTGGATAGTGTATTCACTTTTAAGACGTAAGACCGCGGCTCTAACCCCAGGTTCAGACATCTCAACTTCCTCTTAGTCGCCTTATTACAAAGGCTGTGAAAGTAAATAAAATTGTCATGAAAACTTGCTCAAAAATATGTTGTGCGGCGTTGACTTTAATCCGTAAGTTCTGCTACTCATGGATAAAATTAACACACCCACCAAAGGTGGTGGGGGAAACTAGGTCTTAGTATTGTGATCACCATTAAGGAGAATCATCAAGCTTAATCGCTTTCGACTCTATTATGTGCCGGCCAATATCTTTTAATCACACTTCAGACAGTTCCAACAGAGTTATTAGGAATTGAGTGCCTAGCACTCTAATACGCCATTGAGAGATTGTTGGCCACCGACACACTAAGTTGCTTATGGCCTCCTCATCCTGCTCTGAATCGCCACTTCCGCGGAAATCACTTAGAGGGAGCATATTTGACGATCATGTCTACCTCGTAGGCCTCCAGTAGTTTCACAAGAAAAATGAGCCGTTTCGTTCTCTTTAAGTTAAGATATGGCCAGCTCAACCTAGACGCCGAGTGCATCATCTCCTCTCCACAGAAAACATTGGTCAAAGAGTCAAATGTTTTCCTAATTTCCACTCTAATCTGGAAAACGGGCGCAAGTATGGAGATCACATAGAGAGAAATATTTTGTTCATATTTCATTGTGTTCGCAACGTTTGGCCTGGAGTTTAAACCATGAACTCACATCTCCTAAGCCAACAAACTACCTACTAGACCACGGTCATTGCGCACGAAAGTATTAACATACAGTGTTGAAGCATTGACTTTTTATTATCGATTTGTGGTGAAAGAATTTGAACGATAAATAAGTAGTTTTCGCCAGAAATCTGTTGAGAGGAAGTTGCCGAAAAAATATTTTTTCATATTTTTCGTATGGGCAACTTTGCCGTTGCCCTATAGGCGACACAACTTTTTTATTGTATTAAAGAATCATATTGTTACGTTTTTACCATTTAAAAACATTTAAAATATGAGCTCTTAGATTGCAAATAAAAAATAAAAATAAATTTGTGTTTAGTTTTAATTAATATTCTTTATTATTCGCACAACTCTGTGTGTCACTGTTCACAACTTGATGAAAACAACAACAATTACTTTTCTTTGTTATTCCTCTGTTTATACCCTTTGCATAAACAATTACTGGACAATTATTCGACAGATATTTGTAACGGAGATCTTCAAACCACGATTATTCTCTTCAAACGCACAGCGTCTTCACACAAGACTGACTGAACTTCACTCAGTCACTCGCCTGCTTTGCTTTGTCTTTTATATGGCAGAGTTAACAGTCTGATGAATGTTTTTGAAGGCGAACGTTTATGACTTTGCCTTCTCGAAATCTTTATAAATGTGAACATCATTGTTTTCATTTATTATTGTAATGTTGTTTGTGTATTTTTATTTACTTGTTTACCATTTTTTTATGCTGGTGTTTGTTGGTATATTAAGCAGTACGATAATTTGTAAACAGGTTTGTTTACTGCATTGTTTTTGTTTTTGTAGCTTTTGTTTATAATTTTAATGTTAAGCGATGTAAAAGCAAAACACAAATATCAAAATTTTTAATTTTCGTAACAATATATAACCCGAGGATTATCTCTTGGTTATTAAGATATAAATGGGCCTATAAATACTAAAGTAATTAAGTTCTCATTCCTGAAATTGTCCACTGTAACTATTTGTTACTGTGCTTAAATTGGTCACATATTTAAATCCGCCAAATACCCTCTTCAATAAAATAGTGGTCATCACTTCC